>JAWWEQ010000055.1:14264675-14341323 GCA_035583055.1 Torymus tubicola | reverse complement strand
CTCAAGTTTATCAAAGCGTTAGGGTCTAATATTTTAGCATTCTTCATATTTTAGCATCTAAAAACATACCTCAAAGTTTGAGCAAAATCCGTGATCCGGAGCCCGTGACCTCTCCTAGTGAGATGTTTCCTCGAGAACAGAGAGGATTAGCTTAACCCCTCCCCCTTTCCCAAAAAAAATAAAAACAGTAAATTAATGTTTAAAACTTATTTATCGTAACATACCATTTTTCTTAGAAACTTACCATGTTAGAAACTGCTTTCACGGTTCGAAAGCACTCGCCACCAAGATCAACAAAGATGATGCTATTTTCTATAAATTTTCCTTCAGCGAATAAATAGAAATTTTAATGATAACGCAAATGTTGATACAGCATAAATTACTTACGTTCATTTTCCACAATAATTACAATTCCTTGAAAAGGTTGTATTGACATTTTGATAATAATAATATCCATTAATAATATGTTGATTAAAAATGAGAGTTGTGTTCCTTTTACGAGCTTTTTAATATCGCGATAAAATGGTTATAATAAATTCACGGAATAACGATTTTTCGTCTTTATTACGCTGAAAAGAAAAATTCAATTTCTGCCACGCTTTTGTTCAGTGATATAATACTCGGTTATTGTATACTCGGCAAAGAACTTTTTCCTCCTGGCGACGTGAAAAATTATGTTCCATTTGTTTTCCCAAGTGAATTTGACAAATAATGAATGGGGGCGCAAGATGGTGGCTTGATAGAATTAACAAACAATCGCGTAATTAATCTTTGGAGAAATAAAGTAATAGACAAACATTTACATTATAACATTAACTCTGTCAAGATGAATTAGTTTAATTCAAACCATCGCTGATATGCTTTTTTAATCATCAATTATTATAACGAGATATATTTTTGTTACTCTGAAAAGAAATTATGAAACTCGAAAAAAAAATTAAAATTAAACAGTGTACATATAATGGCAGTTATTTACACTGTCTGTAATCAAGTGAAATAAATTAACATTTTGAAATACAAATATTTACGACGCCTCTCAGTATATTAATGACTTGAAAATGTAGCAAACATTATTTACGTTGAATAATTAAAAAGTAAATATGGCAAAAAGTTTTTAAGTTATAAAATATTTTAATATTCAAATGTAAATTTGTAATTAGTAATAAATAATAAAAAGCTATTTTTCAATTGTACAAAATAGAATATTGTGTACGTCTAATTAAAATATTCATTTATTAATTATAATAGAAATTTCGAGTAAAAATTTAGTTGATACTACAGAGGAATCTACATGTTAATATAATGCGTTTCGCACGCACTTCTTTGCCTATTTTTTTGTAAAAAGCGAAATATGGAAATAGAAGTCACTGATTAAAAAATAGTTCTATAGTAATACTTCAAACTTAGAGTTCAATCTCAAATAGCATTTATTATAATTGTTTCTGCATGCTAAAATAAGAATAGATCGATGCTTAACTTAACAACCGTTAATAGTACAAAAAAGTTTTTACTTTAACAAATAGAGTATATAACTGTTATAAACTTGCTTACGCTTTGCGCGTGTTTTATTTTTCAACAAAGTCTTGCATGTTTTAATCTGTTGACTGCTTTTGCAAGTTAACGTGAGCACATCCCTCATGAATATAACCTTGTAGTTTAAACTTACATACATTGACTTATACAGCTACTAAAAGCATAATTCTATTGATCCACATTCAGTTTTCATCGAGCAAAGTGGATTGCTTTATTTTAACTTAAAGTTACGTTCTCCGCACAGCAGTTTGAAATAGTTTGACCTTGTTTTACAAAATTTTATGTACTTACACATCGTAAATTTGTGCTCGCAGATAAAGTAATTTATAACGTCAAGGATACCGATGCTGCAAGGAAAGTGGACATTAAATTGATCTTTTTCAATATTAATTTCAAAAGTTTTCAAATAGCTTTTCGTAGCGATAGTGGTAGTAGTTTTAATGTCACTGCAATATAGTGAATTTTAAGAAAAAAGAATATAAATTACATGTATTCTAATATTTATTTAATTAAATCAACAAATAGTTAGAAACGAGAGAAAAATGAATGATTTCCAGTATAGGTTACACGTTTAAGAAGCTTTTAAAATCTATAATATCAATTTGTATATTTGATTGTTATTATGCTGAACCCATATGGACAGCAAAACAGGCGCATGTGCTCTTCTTCAATAAAAATTTTGATACAAAGCAGTAATTCTGGCTAGTAAGAATATGAAAGAATTTTTTACTTACGCTATCGTATAAAACGAAGTGACGCATAATAATTTTTAATATTTTAACAATGTTCATTAGATTAATAAAAAGCTGAGTAATGAAATGAATAACGAAAAGGAAAACGTAACTTTTAGATATATTAAAAATCTAATATTAATGTGCCACAAATAAGATTTAAATAATAATGCTGTTATTTTCCACATAGTATACGAATTTATCACATGATCATATTAGTCTATCACAAAAAGGAAGCTTATTTATTATACATTTTGAAAGAGAGAACAAAAACGAAACACGGAAGAAACATCAGCTCCTTATTTATATTTCAATTAAATTCTACTATGGTATAATCTGGACATACATCTATTATACACCTATTGTGTTGATATTAATCTCCGTGTTAACAAAAAATGTTAATTTAAATCCACATATAGTTTCTCAGCTGAGCATACACACATTTTCCAGACCACAAATTCCAAGTCTTTTGTGATACAACCGAAGCATCAATAATGTTTATTTTGCCGCTTATTAAAAATTGTCAGCTATATGAAAAAAGAAATAAGGATCGATAGGGGGACACGTAACATTGTCACGACATTCCCACGTAAAACACAAGCTCATTGTTCACCTGTCGTCAATGATTAAGGAAGCACACTCTCTCTCTCTCTCTTCCTCCCCTCTGTTCTTCCTTGGAAAATCGCGATTCTCCATGACACACAGAGTAGAGGCAATGAAAAAGCCACGTCGATAAATCGGTCTTTTAGGCGACGCGGTAACTCTTCCTTCTCTCCCTTCCTTTTACTCACGAGCTATAGCCTTGGCGACACGCAAGCGTTATGTAGGTCTCGCCGTTTTCTATATACGTGTCTCGTGCGCTCGAGTATTTCTCCCTCTCTCTCTCTCTCCCTCTTTCTCTTGAACGTACTTATCGACGGAAGAGGTTAACGCGGTCCTTCCTGTCCTCTCTCTCTCTGTTTCCTTCCTCCGCGCGCTCATTCTACTCCTTTTTTCGCTCGCTTGCTCACTGGCGCGCGCGCGTGAGCGAGCTCCTCATTCACCCTCTTAGTCCTGCGCGCGTGTTTTTGCTCTCTCTAGGGCTACTTGTTGCGCCACAGACACACACACACACAGCCGGGGAGCTTTTCGTACTCTCGAGGGTAAATTTCTTCTTTTTTTTTAGCCCCGCGTGGAAGGGAAAAAGGCAATGGCGATGCCGGGGTGACCGGATGAAGTGGTGGTGAGCTTAGGCGAACCCGGAATAGTATTTGGTGATGTCGTGTTGGGTAGTGAATGAATGAGGGTACGATTTTTAGTTGTCTTCCGTTGTTTTTCGCACTTTTCATCGTTGTACATATATTATATTTTATTATGAAAGAAATAATTTTTTTTTAAGATTAACTATTCAGATGTCGTAACTTTTTTTTATTTAGATCTGATGCAAGGCAAAAGAAAACAATAAAAATAGTATTAAAGAACAATTTTCAACGATACTTTGATATATTTATTACAAGACATTCTGTTACACGTGTAACACACACACGTAATTCAAAACGTAAAGGTTTTTAGTTTTCGTTGTTATAAATGAGCAGTACTGTATGTGTGTGCGCGCAGAAATTATATAGCGAGGCATTAAATATAGATCGCGTAACCGATAGAAACTGCCCAGTCACACGAAGCGAATTCATCACTTAACTATTGAATTTCCACATCGGATAAATTTAATCTCTTTCGCGTGAATAAAGTTGAAAAAAAATCTGTATTATATAAATTTCAATATAATCCCTATACTCCCACCACACATAGGTATAATTTTCATCGTTCACTGTTTTTTTAAGTTTCACAAGCTCGTTATCTATGCACAAATCGTTCAAACTTTTTAAAATTACTCTCGAAATTACCAAACTTCGGTTTCGTTTGAGGAAGAGAGAAATTGTGACTTTTCGGATGTGTGTGTGTGTGTCTGTGTGTGCATGCTACGCGACTTGGTATTTTTTCTCAATTCAAAAAGAAATTTCCAACTTTTCAAGCTTTTTACGTCACTCGCAGATCTCTGCAACATAGGCCTTACTGGCGCGACGAAATTTATTACTTCAAAGTAAACACTCTTTGAACTTTGTGTATAGAACGTAACATCGTGTAACCTCTCTTTTAAGTTCCGATTGTTTTTTTTCATCATCATGTTGCCTGCAAAAATTACGTGTTTTTTTAAATTACATCCCGCGTAATCCTACGCATATAGTAGTACGCATAGTATGCGCGCGACAACGCGTAAAGGTGTGTGTGTATATATGTGCGCACACACAAGTGTGTACCTATATACAACAGCGCTTCGTACGTTTCCCTTTAGAATGAGCGTATTGAAGCGGGGTGAATGACTTTGCAGGAGAAGAGTGAGAGGAGGAGGAGGAGGAGGAAGAGAGAGAGAGAGGAAGGGGGAAAGAGAGAGAGAGCGACCGGAGCTTATCGATCCGTACCAGAGAGTGCACCCAAAGACATATGGGAAATTTCGAGATATCGACATTTTGCCCGAAACTGTGTGTGGGTGTGTATGTGTATATATATATATGTATATATCGTGGAACGCTCGCATTTTTTCGCGGAAAAAGAGAGGACGAATTGCCGGGTGCATAAAAGTCAAGTAAGCGCGCGTGCTCGCGTGTATATGGCGGTGTATTGAGACCCTTTGACGGGCGTCAACTGTGCGGTTGATTGGAACGTCGAGGAAAGGTATGCACAGTTCGCGAGTATTGCATGTTATATATATATACACACACACTTCGAAATTTTCATTGCAAAGTAAAGTGACAGTCGTGATAAGTATGTATATATGTAAGAAGGAAGTTCGGTACTTTTTAGGGATTAATCGAAACATCGAAGAAGCGAGGGGGGATAGTGTCGCTAAAAAGGGAGAGATGTAGTCGTCGGCGAAGTTAAAAGTTATTTCAATCTTACAATTTATTCGTGCGCTCGACAATTTCAGTTAAGCAAAGTTTAGCGAAACTTATTAAATCCCCGGATTCGAACGTCAATCTTGTTTCCATCTGGGAGGAGAAAAAAAATAAAGTTTTAACGACATTTTCTTAACTTCTTCCACCGGTCGGGCCCGCATGAAGGCAGGGCAATTATTTTTCATAATTAAAACTACCTCTGCTGCTGTGTGCCTTTGAAAATACTTGTTTTGTTACAACATCATCCTTTATGCAGGGCTTTTAAAAACATTTCGATTCATATTATATTCATGGCAGAGAATATGTAATTTAAAATACATTGTAAAAGCTTTTCCCTCCCTCTCTCTCCCTCTCGTCCATTAATGTATTTTAAAATGATTCCATTAGCGAAGAATTATTTGACAAAGTTAAAATTTTTAATCTTTTATAAAAATAACAAGGTACAAACATTGTACGCGATACAGTAAATATTGTTCTCTCTCACCCACACACACACACACGCACACACACACACATACACGTTAAAACTTGTTTATTATTAATAAAATATTATATTATTTCAAAATACCTTACCAGTTTATTTAAAAACAAAACCCGCATGAAAATTTATATATAAAAGTATAATATTTCATATCGCATATTTTCGGAGAAAACGACCGCAAGCTGTAAATAAAACACTTACCTACTTTAAAAAAGAAACGAAAAAAAGTTTGTAAATTCGTTAAATTCTTAAAATATATTTATATATTTAAAAAAAAACCATTCATATCAATAACTCTCGTGTACATTAATCGTCTATATACATATATCTATATATCTTAACACACGTCAACTGAAACAGTTAATTCTCCAATCAAGCTCTCGTACAGTAGTTTCGCATAAAAAGACACTAATACTTTCATGTCCCCACTTCTATCGATATATCTTGCCCAGCGCGAACCAGCTTTCTAACTACCAATCAAAAGATCGATTGGTAATTTATTCGATTCGATTAGAAGTTCGCCTTTTACGCGCGAAAATTACCTAATCATAAAGTTTATAATTTTCCTCGACACATTAAATTGATAATTATGTTTATGAGCTTGCAGCAAAACAGAATAATATAAAATATTATTTCGTTTGTAAAGAAACAAAAAAAAAAAGTCCACTCGAACATTGCATGCATATACATAAATAATTCGCGCGACCGCAACCAACAGAATATTTAATACGCAGGATTAAAACAGAACATTGCCAAGAGAATAAATGTGTGTGTATATATACACGAGTCGAATGTAAACTTTCGTCTTTTTAATCTTCCTTGCGGACACACACACACACACTGGGATATATTTTTAGCCACACTCGCATAAATACCACAAAAAAGAAAGAAGAAGAAGAAGAAGAAGAAAAAAACATAACCGACATTCTTAAAACCACGATGTAAAAGAACAAAAAAAAAAAAGAATGAAAAAAAAAATGAGACAAGAGAACAAATATGCCTCCTGCGGAATGCACACACACGCACACACGCAGAAGACCCTTATATATACAAAACGCATACGCGTGCAATTAACACGTCTAAAAAACTAATTACACGTTAAATGGCCTGTGCGCAGCGGCGGCGGCGGAGTAAATAAACCGTCGTCGTCGTCGTCCTCGTCGTCAACGCAGACTCTACATTTCTCTCCTTCAATCTCTCTCTCTCTCTCTCTCTTGCGTCCCTCTCCCCGATGACGAAGAGAGTTCAAAGTGCAGCGGGGGAGGGAGGGGAGAGGGAGCATCGCCCGACGGGTTGAACGGCCTCGGGACACTCAGGTGTGTGTATGTGTATATATATATACATATGTATGTGAGTGCTGCAGGTGTTCCCTCTCTCTCGTTCGCTCTTATATAGGCAGACCTGCATAACCCACTGACGCCCGTCGCACATCCTTCTCCATTATCCTCTACTATACGCATATACACGCGTGCTCGTTTTATTATGTGGCTGTCTCTTTCCCCTCTCTCTCTTTTTAGTAGTGTCAGGTAATTAAGGTAATCGTCCGGATTATTCGTGCGTGAATTATTCAACTTTGCATGTGCGGCTTTGTGGATTTTTGGTAAACGTTAACGTGGGTTGGAAGACGAATATGAGGTTTTGTTGTTGATTTTTTGCTTTTACGTTGGAGTCGTTTGAATTTCACCCGTGACTTTTTTTTGCCACAGGATATTGAGAAAGTCGATTGGCAACACAACATTGTTGTTGATTTATCCTTTGAGATTTTGTAAGACTATAGAATACGTCTGAGTTGATGATGTATTTAAATATTTAAAGAATATAAAGAATAGAGTTAATTTAACAGTTTCAGTGACGGAGAGTCATTGAAAAACTGGTTATAAAATACTATTTCCAATGGAGATTACAATAATTTCAATATCAATCTTAATTTCACGTTGAAACAGTTAATTAGTTTTACCTTGTATTGAGTTACATTTTTTTCAGTGTATGTGCAATTATATTAATTGCATTTTCAATTCTTTCTTTTCTCTCGACTACACTATATACCTTTTTTTTGTTCATTTCCGGCAGTTTCATTAATCCACGACTCGACCTCTTAACTTTTTTAATCCCTCCCTCTTTTCAATCAAGATACGTAATCAACAAGCATTGTTACCATGTACAAATCTGTACTTGTCAATCCGGCTATAAAGATTTTTCAGTTATGGTATAATGAACCGTACCAATCAATCTCTTTTGCTCTTTCATTCTACACCATTTGCCTTTCTCCCTGATATCGCGCTCCCTTTCCTCCACTGCGCGTTTCTTTTCTTTCTCTCTCTCTCTCTCTCTTACTTGCTTTCCTTTTTTCCCCTCCTCTTTCTCGTTTCACTCTATTTATTTCTTATTTTCAGCCTCTGTGTTGCTCCTCCACTTTTTTTTTCTTCTTCCTTTTCGATTATCTTTTTATTTTAGCTTTGTGTTCTCTGAAACCATTAATGCTTTTTAAGTATCGGATTTTTCGTTTTTATCCGAGGGTTTTTTTTTATTCAGCAACAAGATTATTACTATGACGATCACAATAAAAATTCTCTTTATTATCGTCGTTTATGGTCAAAGAATATACAACGTCATTATTCTATTCAATTATATTTCTTTGTTTTTAGAGAGCAAATCTTTAACTTTTTAACTTTAAAAATAACTTTTAGAGTCGTTAATATTTATAGAACGATAATTTCATATTATACGAGATTGACTGTATCCCTCTCTTATTCATCTCTCTTCGTTCCAGCATAAAATTAACGTCAAACTCCGAAACAAAAATACCAATTCACTTTTAATTTTCTTCTTTGTTCTTCCTCTCTTCATTCTCCTCTTCTCACGTTCTTCTTCTTTCCAGTCCGAACCTTTCTCATTACTAAAACGGCTTATTAACTTGTCACACTTACGACTTTAATTCGTGGAGAAATGTGTTTTTAGAAGGGGATCTGATGCTGACTTTGCCGAGGAATGGGATGGAGGGGCGTTTTTTTCATAAAGTTGAGAAATTACAAGTATCAAGCTAAGTGCTCATTTGTAAAGATGATTAATACATTCAGTGAGACGATAATAATTATGTATGTTTAGAGAAAAACTTATTTATTTAGCAAATATTTTCCCCATTATTATTATAAGCAATCTACTGAAATTGTTTAATTTTCTGAATTGATTTTGATGAATATTTTAAATTTATTCCAGTTTTGTTATATGTTTTACTTCAAATAACTAAATTTAATTATTATTGCTCTTTTTTTTATTAATTTTTAAATGCTTGCAACGAGCGTATTATTCAACATTTTGTGAGGGAATATCTTTATTAATTTTCAAGAATTTCTGAGTATTAATATTAAATTTATTATAAAATTAAAATTAAATGCAATAATACAATTTTTATATATATATATATCCGATACGAAATACTTTATACTGCATGGTAATAAATTATTTTCAACGTTATAATATTTACATCTATAGTATTGCATTAATAAAAAGAACCATGCGACTCTTCATAAGCAATTTAATATCTCATATTTAACTTGGTGTTACGAGCCATGATGACTTTTAAATTCATTGTTGTCATGTTGTAATGTAAAAGGATGTCAGGAAAGAAAATGAAAGTTTTTGCATGCATCAATGGCGATATATATTAACCTGTGGATAATATAAATATGAAAATGATGGTTGCTTTTAGCAGTTAAGCAAACCGAATACGATGTTACATACATAACCGAAAACCTTTAATTAACATCTAATGCATTGTTAATTAAAAAACGTCATAACGGCAAAGAAATAACTACAAATCTTAAAACTACTATTAAAACTATAGATATCTATAATATCTGATTTTAAAAAACTGTTCACAGACGTTTCTCTGCTAATCAATCTACCGTAATATATTCCATCCCGATAAAAATAAAATAATCTACAACACCTCTTATAATCGCCCACATCTCGCTTAAATCTCTTATTTCATTCAGCTCACGTTCTCACGACTCTCTATATAACCACCACCAAATCCGACCTAACGTTCATCCTCCCACTCTCTCATAGCTCACTCTTTCTCTCTCTCTCTTTTGCGACCCAATCGTTTAAAATTAACCTTTCACAATTCTCCCGCACGCCACCACCACGAGAAAAGAAAATCGACGACGCGAGCGTAAGTTGATTAGCCGCTAAACGAAGAGTATATAAGATTAAATCCCGAAACGAGAAGAAGCGAGAGGTATAAGAGAGAGAGAGACAGGTAAAAAGAAAACGAAGAATATTATTAACCATGTGCATGTATATATATATACACACATACAGACTTGCTGGATATTGATTCACTTTAGGGGTCTTACATCGTATAAATATATAGGAGAGTATAGCCCCCGGGGCCGTAAGGAATTTCCTTTATTTCCCTCGGCGTTTGACGTGGTTACGTGTGTGTATATATATATGTATATGTGTGTATATATAGCTTTGCCTATATATATACGTGTGTATGTGTGTGTGTATATATGTGTGCACAGCTCGATCCATGTTGCTCGACCGGATTCCTCTCACTGCCAAGGTCATATTCCTGCGAGCTGCGCACGGCAGCCACGGCGGCAGCAGCAGCAGCAACAGCAGCAGCAACAGCAACAACAGCGGCATCGCCGTTGTGTGTATCCCTCGATCCTTGTCTTCATTATTCTACCTTCTATTTCCTCGTTTTTCTTATCCCTTTTCGTCTGGCGATTCGGTTCTTATTCTTTTTTTGTTCTTTCTTGTGTTGGCGAACCTTTGGATATCGGAGAGTAGGACAAAAACAACAAACTGCTATTATATACATACGTATATATATACAATATAGAGGCTGTATAAGAGTGTAACATATATAAGATTTTCCTTTTCAGCGATTTTTGTATATATCGATTATCGTTGTGTTCTCGTTTAACAATTTTTCGAGATCGGTATGTTTCTATTTATCTTTCATATATAGTAGCCGAACAGTGCTGCATTGAATTTGCGAATAAATTTGTTATTGAAGAGAAAGGATATATAAGCCATTAACACGTTGTGTGAGACACGGCGACGAAAGTTTCCATCCTTGCTAGTGTGCTAAAAGCATAAATTTTACGAGTAAAAGCGAAGTATATATACAAATATCGAAGCTATTTCTAAATCTTATCGGTTGAAAACTGCGCGGGCACAACGTGTGTCTTCCGTGCTGCTCTCCCTCTCTCTCTCTTTCTCGACTGCTTAAATCTAACATCCAAAGTGCATTAAAGCACACACACACGTATCGAGAGGTTCCCGTATAAAGTGTGCAATTTATTCGTTTTGATTTGCATCGGCAATTTTATATATATATAAACACATGCATATATAAATC
Source organism: Torymus tubicola (assembly GCA_035583055.1). Taxonomy (NCBI): domain Eukaryota; kingdom Metazoa; phylum Arthropoda; class Insecta; order Hymenoptera; family Torymidae; genus Torymus; species Torymus tubicola. The sequence continues at coordinate 14,330,271 of JAWWEQ010000055.1, read as the reverse complement.
ATGATAAAAATATCGTTCGCAAAGAGTTGTTTTATATATATATATATATAGAAGCAGGTGCGTATAATACCGCCGTGCGTTTCGCGGCATCGAGAGCTGTTATTAAAGCGCTTGATGATTAATGTTCCGGATGTGTAGTTTGTGCGTTTGATAAACGCACAATCCGACGTATGGTAATTAATTTTTTCCATCCCCCTCCTTCCTCGCAAAAAATAAATAAGAAAGTAACAGTTTTGACTGTATAAATAATATAATAACAACACCGCGTTTCTCATATAACCGCATACTCTCCGCAAGGAGTTCATCTCTCCTATCCGTCTATATATCCTTCTTTCTTTCTTCTCTCTTTCTCTTTCTCTGCGAGGTCTTTCTCTCTACTCAGCGAAAGAGAGATAGAGAGAGAGAGAGAGAGAACGAAAACGCGACTTTATATATGATTCTCCATTACCTCAAAATTACCAACACTGCCGCCGCTTTTGCCTTTTCAGCAAATAAGCAGTTTAAATAATACAACATAATAATGGCAATTGGATTGCGGCTTACCGAGGTATGGAGTAATTACCTCTCGAGTATCGTTCTTCTCTCTCTTTCCCTCTCTCTCTCTCTCTCATAGTATTCTGTATTATAGGAATAATTAGGAATACTATAAATAACATAGTTCCCGACCAGCGTGCGGAATTTTCGCGGAGCGGAAACAAAAGTTAGATTTATATACATATATATATACATCTGCGATAGATTTATTTTTCCCGCGAATGTATTTCTGCAGTGAATTCCTTATACATACTGTTGTTGTTGTTGTTGTTGTTGTTGTAAGATGGTGCAGAATACCAACATGATATTTCGAACCGCGATCATCTATCTTACATGGAAAATATTAATGCGGAAACGTTCGAAAAATTTTCTCAGCGTAGTAGTAGTTTTTATACGAACAATAATATAGTCTGAAGTTTGCATATTTTTCTTGTTAAATCAAGGGTTATTCAAAATTTATTCATTATAAACAATAGAATGAGGATAATTCTATGGTTACTTATATCTTCTTATTAGAGCCTCTATCCCTATACTCAGTAACGTCATAAAAAAAAACCTTACAGCATATAACCGAAATCTTCCCAATCCCATAACCGCGACTATATACTTATACATACTCTTGCAACATCTTACACTCAAATTCACGCGCACCAGGAGTATATAAACACAAGGCTTGCAAAGAAGAAAAAAAAGCCAAATCTCTCTCACTTTCGTTGCTTGGATCGGTCGATTAACGGGTGAGAACCCGTTCCCCTCTCTCTTTCTCTCTCGTAGCGCTCGACCGGTACTCCTACGACTTTTACGCGTATATATATGTGTGTGTGTAAAAGAAGAAACAAAAAAAATCAACGGTGCAAACGTGTGCACACACAGGTGTTCGTTTGCGTTCGATCCACATGTGTTGCGTAAATGCGTATTATATATATATATATAGCAGTCATGCGCATCGTTGAAAGAAACGAGTTCTCTCGGGTTATTTTTGGAAGCGCAACAGCAGGTTTCGCATTTTTCGTTCTGCTGAAAGATGAAAGTGTACATAAACATATCGAGATGCTCGTTTCCGGTCGATATATACACATACACGAAGGGACTGCACGTGTATATATATAAATATTGTTGTAATGTCTGTTACAGAGTTTGACGGGGGGCTGACCGGTTGGCGATATGGATATTGAATTCAGCGAACCGTTCGGCTTGTCAACAATTGATTGATCAACGTGGAGTTGATATATTTACGCGACTGGTTATATTCGATATTTTTAGAAAGTCATGCCAATCAAGTCAAGATTTCCTTCATTCAACTATCAATTTACCTTCTTTTAAATCCATGTTGAATTTCTTCGACACTAAAATATCTACATTTATTGTCCAGCTTATAATTTTCTATATACATTGGCAAAATAATAATAACAACAACAACAACAACAAAAACGATGTCTCCATCATTTTGAGACTGCAATAAAGAAAGTTTTCACACTGCACGTGAATATATCCATACCCGCAGGCCAATTCGTGTTTCTGAATATATCAACGAAGATTGTCAATCAAAAACCCTTTTGATAAATGGCCTATAGGCAAGCGAATCCTATAAACATGACTTCGCAAAATTTATCAAGCACCGAGATGACGTGCCAATATATTTACTCTTTCAAAAGCTTCTCCCCCTTAAATCTCGCGGCCAACATATATCACCTATATATCTATAAAAACGATAAATTTTGATTTACAGTGAGGACCTTCCATCTCTCTCTCCTTCTCTTCCTATTATACCATAGACCTATATAGACATATTCGATAACCGTAGCAAGATTCTTTTATCCTCCGCTCTCGTTTTAAAATGCATGGACGCACCACGTGTTTAATGAAATACTAATTCGGCACGTAGGCAGAAGAGCGCTCGCGACCACCGCTCGTTTTTATTTCATTAAGCACGTGTATGCGCGTATATAGCTTGCGTGCGAATCGATTAAAACACGCGCAAGAGGAGGAGGACGAGTGATGCATCGCGCGAGAAATTTTTTCGCGGTGTGAGCGTAGTGTTCCATGCTGCCGTAAAATTTATATTCGTCGAGTGATTGCTTTCGATTAGGGACGCGCGCGCGCGCACACACGTACGGGACTAGAGTCGGCAAACTCACGGATGGGCGTGATAAAAGGTGTTGTGTAGAGGTTGTGGGCGTCGAGTATGATTCGATTAGTCGCGCGAGGGATGTATTAATTGTTGTTTTTTTTTTGTTCTTCTTTCTCTTTTCTACAGTGTGACTATGTGCGGTTGCGTTGAATTAAGCAGAACGATTAAAGCGATTGAAGCAATTGTTAGAAGTTGCGGCGAATAAAAGAATATTATGTAAATTTAATATTTAGAGGGGAAGAATAATTAACATATTTTAACGGTCGAATTTGTGTTCGCAGTGCAATGAAAAATAATGTTCCGTATGCATGGGCGTAAACTTTACTCCCTCGTGTACCTGAGCACGGCTCGATGCGTAAAGTTCAACTTTACGCCTTGGTGTCGAAAACTACTATTCGAGTATACGCCAATTGAAATAATGACCGAATATTTACTTATAATAATAATATTATTATTTGCATAATCAATATATTTATCCTGTTTTATATTATAACCAAAGTACATACCTTTCAATTATAAAATGTTTAATGTGTCGAGTACGTTATCATAATAGCTTCCGGTATCATATATATATAATTACGGTATGGTATACCGAGCTTTTTTTTTTAATTGAATTTAATTAATGTACTTTATACGTGCGAGTACATAACGTTAATATTATTTTAGTTAGCTGCAAGCGCTACTGGAAATTATGAATTTTAAACGCTCCCACCAGTCATGAAACTCAAAACACACGTATAAATGAGCGTTTTGCTAAATAAACAACACACGCAGCGCGCAAATGCAAGCCTCTCTCTGAAATGAGGTTTCTCCCCACCCTCGCGTTCTGTAATTAAATCAACAGCGATACATTTCTCCACCTACGCTTATATGCACACAGGCACATACACACACACATATACAGATGCTCGTCTGCGCGTATGATTCAGTCGTCCGGCTTTATAAGTGGAATGCAAACAGTACGCTAATACTTAGCGCAGTTCTGTACGCGTCAATAAACGAAAGGCAATTGGCTCTTATCTTTCAATTTCTACTGGATAAAGGTTTATTACAACGACGGAGAAATATATATATATATACTTAGAAAACGTGGTAGAAGTATCGCATTTTGTTTTTGCATATACTTAATAAAAGCATAAAATTTTATCTGGCAAAGTCTTAGGCTTGAATTTGCTTAATGATTTCTGTCATTTCTATATCAAATTAACATTTTTACAAGAAGAAATGAATGTAATATTTTGTAAATTTGAAATCTTGATGCCATATGCAAAACGGATGTGCGGTGCTCATAATGCAGAGATATCGAGGATTACTCTAGTGAAATTCTGTGTTGGATTAATTGAGATTTCTAAGTAGGATTAACGAACAGAGAAAAGTGAGTTTTCTCGGTTATGATAAAACTTACCAGTCGAAGTTCTTAAATATATCAGTACTATGCAGTTTTTTTTAAAGTATCATTATATAAGATTGATTTTTGAAAGAACATAATTATGTTACGAAAATTTTTATAACATTTTCTCGTTAAAAAAATATATATATAAATTTATTTAACTCTTTAAATTATATTATTGTTACAGCTGTATATAATAACACATTTCTTTACTCATTTATATTATTGAATGTAAAAAATACATTCACATTACAGTTTTAATTTTCTTTTTCAAACATATAGTCGGCATCACAGAAGATTATGGTCAAAATAACCTTTGCTTTTTTACTTTACATTCTTTTTATTACGTTCGTTTCGCTTGTTTGAGGTTTGGGGTTTCTAATCGTATTGTCTGCGGTAGGTCTTCGCAGTCAACTTAGTTTCGAGGTATGCTGTTTTTTATACGGCGAAGATAAAAAGATAATACCATATGGTTCTATAAACGAAAATGCATTTCAGAGATGTTGTTGTACAATAATTTTGTAATTTTTATAAAATTACTTTTGCATTTGTATTGACAGTTTCGTAATTCAGATTTCTTATTTATTTCAATTATAAATTGAGAAAATGAAGGATTTTTGAAAATAATAATTGATCGCAACAATAGAGTCTGGAACGGGAACAGAGACGGTATTCACAACAATTTGTACTTGAGCATACCGCTATAAATAAAGTCATTCATAATGAAGTCAGAGGTTGATATGAAGGCACCTAATATTCTAAATAAGTAGTGCAAATCGTGCAATTTCAAACGTAATTACGCTTTCGTGGTGGCTTAATTAGCCTTTGGGCGCATTACATTTTGTGTCGATTGTGCCTCTTCGTGGCCCCCTTAGGTAAAGGGTTTGCTCGTGGAATTTAATTTCCTCGTCTCTCTTTCTCTGGTCATAGTGTATATGTATATATACGTACATGTGTGTGTGTGTGCGTTTCTCTCTGTCCTTTCCTTTCATTCCCTCGTTCTCTCGATCCTTTGTTCTGTCTCGAAGCGAGACTTATTGTAAGCATGGCGGTTAAGGTACTCGCGAAATGTAGTTAGAATTTACAATAGCTTAATAACCTATGTGTAATTAAGAAGTTTTGAAACATACCTCATTTCTATTAATATTCGTTTATTTTTCTCCAATGAACCGTATTATGACGAATGATTCAATTAACGTTGTATTGTATTTATACGTAAAGAATAAAATGACACGTTTAAAAATACTGAATTTTATAAAAATTTAAAAATGGTATTAATTCCGTTCATTCAAATAACTTAAAGTTTATAACATGTAGTAGTATTATTAAATGTTATTTGATATGTCAAAAATGAAATAACAATATTTATTTTTATGTTTCAGGTGAGTTGCATTTATTAAATTAATAATTCCATTGAAGTTGTATTTTATGTGAGTATAAACATTGTAACAAAAGTGAATTTTGTTCATTACATTCTCTGGTAGAAATGGTAACCATCCGTTCGCTATTTGTTCAATTTAATCAATTTTTGGTAAAAAAATACCGTTTATTTAATAACGGAATTATGATTGCCGTTGGTTAACGAATAGTTTTAATATTAAAAATTACAAAAAAAAGATAATTTATATAATTTTGATTGGGTTATTTTTTATCAGGATTATATTATTACACAATAGAGTTTGAATATTTATTCTACATTTTAATGTACTATTTTTATGACCTTTAATTAATATAAATTACATAAAACATGATACCATACATTTTCCTTTTATTGATAAAAAAATTACTACAATCTTAATAATATCGATACATGCTCTTTAAAAACGCAATAGAAGATATTGCGTGGCATTTGTAATTTCTAGGAATCATTCCTTACAAATAAATAGTTGTCTTATAATTTATATATTTTTCTTGGACTTTATTTCATTAGTCATATAATAGGGGAGACTTGGGTAAAACTAAACAAACTTGGAAATCTTTGACTTCTACGCGATTCTATTGTTGACAAACCAAATGGTATGGAGAATAATAATAGAAACACTCTGAATTGCTGATTATGCAACCACAAAGCATAGTATCAATTAAAAGTTATATAATTATAAGTTTATAATTCAATATTGGTCAACGAATTTCGTTGCGAGATTCTTTGAAGTGCATTTTAAATTTTAGAGCTTGATATTTACTAAATTGACACTTTATATGCACAAAGAGAAAAAATATTGCGTTATTTTATAAATAGTTAAAATTGTTTTCTAATGAAAATGTTAAATAACTACTTGTAATTAGAGCACATTAAAGTTTTCTCATTTGTGACGAACATTTACAATGCCCTCCATAATTACCAACATCATTTCAGTTTATTACTTCGTGATTAACGAGGATTTACTCATTACCATACATCGTAAAAAGAAATTAAACTATTCAGTCGTCTTATCGGATTTCGACGTCTCCTTGAGTTACAATATAGAGCATTTACAAGTTTGTTATTTTACATAATAATCAATGTTGCTTTTTAGCAAAGTACATAACACTATTTTTAAATGTGACTAGTAAACAAAAATTGTTACAATTTTTTATTTTATCTTTAAATACTGTGTGAGTTATTTGTAATATTTTTTTACTTGATCTATATTTCAAACATATTGTATGAGCATTAAATGGCTTTGGCACGATGACGTCAATGCCCATGTAAACATAACCTCAATAAAATGCGTGAGAACATTCGCACGAGGTGATGAGTAAAAGCCACACATTAGCAGTCACTTTTTTACGTATTTAAATAACAGTTTATTTTTTTCTCTTATTGCGTTTATACTTGAAGCGTAATTAGCACTTGAGTTTAATATCTTTTTAAATTGGACATGAATAGAGTCCATTCATCTTCATGTATTCTCTATCAATACAAAGCTAACTTTGCGTCCATTTTACCATCGATTAGTACCGTGCTAATTAGAAAATATATCTTGAATGGTAGAGGCCAAATAATATAGCCAATTTTAATATTTGTTGATATGTTCATAAGTTGAAAGTCTAAAATCTACGTTATACTGAGAAAATATTGTAAATTACATAACTTACAAAATGTTTTTGACCTTGAATATAAAGCTTTGTTAAGAACTCATAAATTTAAAAGGAAAACACTCAAAGATTTCAAAAATTAAAAAAAAAATATCTTCACATTGTCTCATACACCCACAGAAATGTGTAAACTATCGTGCATGTGTGGGTGGACAATTTTAACAACGCATTTCCAAAGCATTTCAATTTCGAATGCTTTTCACTCAAGTTTTCATTTCACGCTACAGAGACCACCTCATTTGCGAATACACACGACGAAGGTGAGAAAGAAGCCCGCAGGGCTGAGAGGAGGAGGAGAAGGGAAGAGGGGGTGAAGTGAAAGAACTCATACAGGGAGCAAGTCAGAGGGTGGGAGAGGTTTGGAAAGAAGTTAAAAAAAAGGGTGTATGCGCGAGAGGAGAGAAAAGAAACGACTATACGCGAGAGAGAAAGGAAGGGGCAAATCGTCTTTCGTTGCCTCGCGGCGGCGAGCGACGACGACGGTGGCGGCCGCAAGATGAACGCTTATGAAACGAAACTGCGCTATTAATACTATAAAACGCAATTTAATGCCTTAGCGCGGGACGATGCGGGGAAGATGGAAAGAGAGAGAGGGTGTAGAGGGGATATACAGACGATAGAAAGAGGAGGAGGAGGAGGAGACAGAGCGACGGGGGAGGAAAAGAGGTGAATTTCAAAACGGAGGAAGGAGGGGGAAGAATATCGCGATGTAATTACGGTCGGTTATCGTTGGAAATTCGTCGAGTGTGCTTGAATTAAACGAGCCGGTCGTTATACAAACTTTATTTTTAGCATCATCAATTTTCTTTCATTTCTCTTCTGTGTCTCTTTTTTTATCTCCGCTTTTTTTTTAGTGCCGGACCGAGCCACGATAAAAGTTTAATTTATTACGCATTCGATAGAGAGCGGAGAGCTTATCCCTCTACCCCTTAGCCCCCCCCCCCCCCACCCCCTCGACCTTACTACTCCCTCGTTTGTTGCTAAATTGTACTCAAGATTATACGCGAATCGTACTATACCTCGTTCAATTAGTTTGTACATTGGGAAAATAATCTAGTTTCAATTTTAATATACCGTTGTGGCAGAACTCATTTTTCTAAAATTGAAATTGTTTCATATATATATTGCTTTGTTGAATTTATATTGAATTCTAAAAAAGTTTTTAGTCTCAACTTTGTTTTGCGAAATAAGCAAAGTTTATAAAGTAAGTTGTTAAACTTTCGTTGTGACGTCATACTTTAATTTAACTTTGAAACTGATTATTATCCAATTTCCAAACTTATTAAAGAAATAATATATTCCCTATTAAATGTGATCGTATAGCGATATTAATATTCCCTAATTTCAAAATAGTGATATTTTATGATAGAATTTAGTAAGTATAATGATATACCAAATGTACCATTAAATAACTTTTACGAAATATTAATTTACGAAATTGCATAATGGATCATAAATAAACTTTTGATGATTTCAAATTTACTAATAAAGAATAGAAAGGTTTGGAAATTTTATAATTCCATCATAAAAACAAAAAGTTAACATTACTATTTTATTATTACTTTTAAACATCTTATGAGAAATTGTTTTTCTGTATACAACTTATATGTGTATAGCGGGATATAATTTCTATATTCGGATGTGAAAACGAAACAAGCATCACAGCAAGGTGTTTTGGAATTTATACTCTGAATTAATGGTAGTATATTGTCGTCGTACAAATAGCATCAGCCTTAATAAAAAGGCTCCATTATCATTAGTATGGAAAAAAATTCTTTATTGACAATAAAGATAGAATAAGATTGAAGACAGGAAATTATTCAATAGTTGGAACCATTGAGAGATTTAACTGTTAAACGTTATAAATAACTGGAGCAACTAAATTGGCATTAATGTAGATTCGTAAAACACTGATTTCAATGTCCATACGACGTACATTTGCTCGGTCCTAATAAGAGACTATCTAGCGAAAAAAATTTTAACGCGTCCGATATGCATTTTCACCTCGGAAACTCGCTAATAGAACTTCTTTGACTTTCTCCTTTAAACTTTCTCTCTCTTGGCTTGCGTCGTATCATATCTCTTTTTCTCTCTGCAATATTGTTCGTTCTTTTTTGGACCATGCAAATCCGATTAAAAGACTTAAATTCTTTGGAAATTTTAAAATAGCCATATTGTCAGATATCACCATTTATTATACGTAATAATAAATTTGCAAAGTGGATATCTGTTTATTGGTATTTATATTTATTTTTTATTAATGATAAAAAAGCGAGACTCTTCTTTTCAAAAATCATTGAAAGTACAATAAATATTTCTTATTCAAAAAACATTTATATAAAAAAGAAAAAGTAGATTGTGTACAATAATAAAAGTTTTATGTAAATTAACGATTTTATCATGTGTTATATTTCACTTTGCGATGATTCAAAAATAATTTGAATTAACTATTATTCCAAATAAATATACTATATTTATACTATTATTGTTACTATTTAAAGTTGAGTTATTATTATTAGCGAATCATAAATGAACCAAAATAATCTTCGATTAGATAGATGACAGAAGTAGAATAAAGAAAGTCAATTATATTTGAGTATTGTCTAATTTGAGACAATAATATTGATATAACAGAAGGACAGTCAGAATTTATCTTTCGCTGAAAATGTCTCTAACTATACCTGTTTTTAAAAAAAAATGTATTAAATATTTAAATGTTTAATGGAGATGTCAAGGAGACGGCAAACTAAGCGCCTAAATGTTGTCTTAAAACAGAGCTACGTGACTCACTAACTCGATCGATTGAAACCTTCCACAAAATAATCTTTATTACATTTAAAAAAAAAAAGAAAAAATAATAAGGTAAAGGCATCAGTTTTAATGGATATATATTCAAAATGCAAATAAACTATTTATGTTGAACATAAAAAATATTCTCGATAATAGCGTAAGAATAATAATTCACAATAACACGCGCCAATGACATTCTTTTGAATTAATTTTCAAGCAAACATTTCCTAGACTTCTATAAACAGAAACAGGGTATAAATGCGCGAAAACGGAAGAAAAAGAGAAAACGAGAGATGCTGCGCGCGCGCGCATGCTCACGTCCTCGGGCATAACGGCATCGAAATAAAATCGCGGTCACGACGGTCTAGATGACAAATAGCTGAGAACAGAGGGAGTTGGCTGAGAGAAAGAGGGGGAGACAGAGGAAAAGAGGGGGAAAAAGAAGGGGAGAAGAAGTAGAGGGAGACAAATAATGTGGCAAAAATGTATTCAAACAGAGAGATAAACAGGAGAAAAAACAACAAGCAAAAATGGAAATGGACGTGCCCGTTATTTTTTCCCCCCTTTTTTTTGTGTATACTTTACAATGTGCATGTGTATTTACATTGCATAATTAACAACCCGACCCGTGCTTTCATTCCATTCGCGCCGGATTGGAGATTTTTCTACTCGGGCACTTTGTTTTGGCTCGATATCGAATTTCGCAATTTATTATTATTATTATTATTTTTTTAATATTTACACGAATTGCCCCGTCAGAAAAGACATTAAAATATTTCATAAAAGTTGTAAACTTGATGCGATAACATTTTTTAATTTAAAATAAAAACTGTGTAGTTTTTTTTAATAACAAAAAAAAGAGAAAATATAACGGTACACTCATTAAAAAAGATTATTAAAACTGATAACAGTTTATAAATATTGACTATAATGAAATTTTTATAATTTAAGTGTACTCTTCCTTCAATATAATATGCTCGGCAATTTAATGTTATGACAACGACCTAAATACATAATAATCCTATTAAAGAAGAGAATACGTTGTAATTGAATGAAACGCAATAACATTATAAATACGATTATTATATATAAAATTGTCATTTCTTCTAAACCAACATCATTTATATTTTAATAATATTATTAACCTTTTATTATTATTTGTTTTATCTTCGTTAAATACGAAATGTACTTCGTTATTATTTTTCATTAAATTAAAGGAGTTTTATCTTTTAAAATACATTCATGCATTTCAAGTGAACGAGAAAAATATCATTTCCATAAACAAACACGCAGACGTTGCAATAAAACATTTACAAAGCTTGATTCGAACTGAAATGGAAAACTAATGCACAATAGTTTGTATCAACAAATGTTTGCAAAATTGAAAGCACGAAGGATTGTCACTGTATTATTGAAATACCATTAACGTAAATGGACATCAGTTTCAGGGAATTAAACTTAGGCGTAAACGTCGTCTACACAACGTTAATGTCATTTAATTACAGCGAATTATTGAACGAGGACGAAGCTCCGGAATATACCTCTACGTGCTGTTTTGGAAATGCTTCATTCGATGTAAATAGCCATGAAACAAGAAACACGCCAAATAAGTGCAAGAATGATTTGTGGTTTTACATTCGTTTACTGTTCCCGACGTTATGAAGTAAAAGTACCGTTACGAATTTCCAGATTTTCTGGTAAAAACTTTGAACTCGCTTTCTCTGTGTATATACCATACCTATAAAGGTCAACGTAGTATATCGCAACTACAATCAAAAGGATTCAACATTGTCGGTTCCAATATAAAAACCATAGAGTCGTTTTAGTGCATTATTTTTTGGACTTTTACTACATGCATTATGTACGGACATTACTGATAAAAGACAAATTTTACGTTATAAATTTTTACACATATACAAGCATATCTCATACACAATTTTCCATTAAGTTTTAGAAAGTTAATTGCCTTGATGCAAGATAAAACATACACACGTTTTTAATAATTAACTACAAGCAGAAGTATTTTATCTAAAGTAAAATTTTTCATTAAAAAGCTACATCTTTTCAAAATTTTAGTAAGGCTTAGTCATCGATAAATAAAAAAAAAAAATTTCAATCAAAATGAGAAAAAAAAGTTAACTTCATACTGAGCATTAAAAAGCAATTACATTTCTGTCTTGTTACGTGGAGTATATCTCTCTTTCTTTTTCTCTCATCTGAAGCCAGAACTTTAGGAAGAGTAATTGCTTATTAAAAATAACGAGTTTATATAAGATCAGAGAATCAATATAATACCTCAATATTTCAAATTTCAATCTCGTAATATTAAATTTTATATTTTTCACTTTTTTTTCAAATAATTCATTTACCCTTTGATTTCAAGTACATTTCTAGATTAAATAACTTATATAAGCTGTATAAATTCCATACAAATGAAACGATAACATATAACTCTTTTTCCACACTAAACATTATTTTCTCTTTCACGATGCATTAAAAAGGTTGTTTTAGTTGGCGACAGACCAAACATCGTTTCTCCGAAATCGCGACGAGAAAATACATCAAAAGCTTTCAAAATATCAATAACAGCATTATCGCTTTTCTTTTTTTAACTTCAACTTCATCTCGTCAATGCAATATTCGAAAGTACATAGAATCGATCTCTTCTACAATATTTACAATCCTTTTCATAAATGAACTAAAACCACACCGACTACGCCATCTTTCCCCTTCAGTTTACTCTCTCTCTCTTCTCCATCTTTCTTCTTCTCTTTTCCTTCCCCTCTCTTCGCTTCGTACGCTCGATCTGCTTCATCTTTTCCAACTTACTAACTCCCCATACCTTTTTCTCCTCCCCCCTCACATTATGCAAATACATACATAAATACACATACACACACATACATCCACGTTCTGGCAGTGACAATATCACTTCTGTGCATTACTAAGGCAGCGCAAAACAAGCGCGATAGGCGACTTTGTTTGTATGCTCGAGAACTTTCGGTTCAAGTGTTGTTCCCCTACGTTCCTTCTTCTCCTTCTCTCACAGTGTATTCAGCACACCACCCGCACGAATACAATGGATGCGAGACTTGAACGAGTTTATTCAAGTTATATATATATATACACGCGACGCGTTCTCTTTCTCACACGCGCAGATCTCTTCTGATCTTCTCCCTGGCATGTATGTATGTATGCGTATATACATATACTTACGCGATTATATTTACGCGTACACATTGTGGTAGACCGATGATAACCTCCTGCAACATCTTAGCATCCTGGTAGTACGAACTCGTACGCGGCAGACACAACGCACGTATTATTATACACATACACGTGTACATCGTCCCCTTCTTTCTCTCCCCTCTCTCCCACTCTCTCTCTCTCTCTCCCTCGAACCTACCTTTACTACTACCGCTAATACTATAACTACTGCACCACTACAGTAACAGCAAGTTTTCGCGGAAAGTTTCCGGCAGATTAACGACTATTGGAATTGTTCGAGTTATGGCGGTGTAGGGGTAAGGTGGTAGGGGAAGGGGGGTTAAAGAAAAAGGAGAGATTGCGGCGGAATGGAATACATCGAAGTTTCCGGACAGAGGGAAAGGGGTTCGCGTCGGTAAAGAAAAACTTCGATGAAGAGAAAGAAAGAGAGAGAGAGAAGGGGAGAAAAAGGCAAGATGAAAGGGTAGCAAATACAGGGTGGCACGACAAAACTATGCGCGCGCGGTCAATATCCGAGAAGATTGGATCTGATCTGCGGGTAAATATGGTGTGTGCGTAAGAAGAAGGAAGAAAGAGAGAGAGAGAATGATCGACTAAGGTGCAGCGTATGAGTGACGTCGACGAAAAGTTCTATATACCTGCTATTTACTATACGTCTGTCTTCTTTCCGCGTCAGCTTGAACTGTTTCGCTTGATTTCGCGACGTCCCTGCGCCGCGAGCTTATACCACGTTATTATTTTTTTGCAATCCGTTAATTAAACTTCACAAGGGAGGGAGGAGTGAGCTCTGTTTTTTTTCTACCGCTATAGTCGATGAATGTAAATTTCGATGGATGAGGAAGAGGGTGACAGCGCGATTCGATTACTTTTATTGAATTTTTGTTTCGAACGCGGCCCCGAGTATTTAATTAAAAATCGATTTTAATTAATTTCGTGTACACAAAGTATTGGGCATAGATTCTATTTGTTTATTCTTTCTTTTTTCTCAACGGAATATGAATTGTAAGTGTTCAATGTGTCCAAAAGTGAAAGGCTCCGTTATTATTATGTCTAATGACTTCAAAAAGTGTTGTGCGAAAGAAGTGTGATATTGATATTGTATAATTACAATGAAAAAAATGGCAATTTATTAAGAAGTAAAACAGTAGGACATTATATTATTGTGTAAATTGAACTAGCACTGAAAAAGAATTCCTCCTGTGCCGAGGGTAATAATGTGGGAGTATGACCGGAAATGGGGGAGGGAGAGGCGGAAAATGACATCTGTATTGTTAGGTTATTAAAGGTACTTCAATTAAGTAAGTGGGTCTACGATTTACTAATTCGCCGTATCGAATCAAATAATTATGCATAAAAAAAACTATTTTGTAGATTAATTTTCTGTAAGTTCAGTCTAAATCGTCGCTCCCGAATAAAAAGACGCTATCTCAGTGGCCGGTTAGAAAAGACGGTGTCTCGGCGGCCGGCTAGAAAAGAGACGGTATCTCGGTGGCCGGCTAGAAAAGAGGGTATCTCAGCGGCCGGTTGGAAAGCCGGTATCTCGGAAACTAATTTTGAAAAAAATAAACACCGAATTTGAACCTGTGCACGAATGAACGTACATGGGTGATTTATATTTTTAGGGTTTGTCAACGAGGAGAAATATATTGGAATGACTCGTAGAGTCTCTGCTCCAACCCACTCGAGAGTGAAATTGGAGTCAGGAAAAGGTTGAATGTGTAACACATTCAAGCAAATTAGGTAAAGTATAGGCAATACAATTAGGCAATGTGTATGGGTACAACGACCCAAGTCATAGGAACGCTATAACGGTTGACGAAATAGGCCGAGTGTGTAGCGCAAGCCTTTATATGTACTCTCTGATCGATATTTCTTCTTGTAAGTTGTCATGCGCCATCTAGAGGCACAGTCGAGTACTAGAATCCCGAATAGAACCAAATTAAGCCATAACCGTAATGCCTATTAACCGTAAAAACTCATTTTAGATTAGATTATCAGATCATATTAACAACTTTTTTATGGGTTTTTATGGTTAATATATCGCATAAAATGTGTGTTTCACTCCATATACCTATTAATTTAGGAATAATTGAATTACACATACATCAGTAGATGTATTTTAATATACTATTCTAATCATTATATGTACTTATATAACGATTATACGTCTGCACTTTCTCAGCTTAAACTGTTTATTATTGAAAAAACAAAAGAGGCATATAGTAGGCATAACATTGAATATAACTATACATATAAAAATAATTTACTTTCGTTAAGACGAATTCGTCTTCGTAATATTTATTCACGCACACATAAATGTGAATAAAGTTTATTTCATCGTATCTAAAATCAAATACTGAAAGTATTTGGTCAGTGTTGCCAACCTAAATCAGAGCAAAAAGAAATGAGCTTCCGAGATTCCGGGTTTTCCAACCGGTCGCCGAGTTTATACGATACATTAACCATAAAAACCCATAAAAAAGATGTTAATATGATCTGATAATCTAATCTAAAAAGAGTTTTTATGGTTAATAGGCATTACGGTTACGGCTTAATTTGGTTCTGTTCGGGATTCTAGTACTCGACTGTGCCTCTAGATGGCGCATGACAACTTACAAGAAGAAATATCGATCAGAGAGTACATATAAAGGCTTGCGCTACACACTCGGCCTATTTCGTCAACCGTTATAGCGTTCCTATGACTTGGGTCGTTGTACCCATACACATTGCCTAATTGTATTGCCTATACTTTACCTAATTTGCTTGAATGTGTTACACATTCAACCTTTTCCTGACTCCAATTTCACTCTCGAGTGGGTTGGAGCAGAGACTCTAAGAGTCATTCCAATATATTTCTCCTCGTTGAGAAACCCTAAAAATATAAATCACCCATGTACGTTCAAAATGATAATACTGTTTAATTAATTGATAATAAAAATTTATTTATTTTTGTTTTTACAAAATATCAATTACTATTTGGTAACCGCAGATTAGATGTCCACCCATCAACTGGTGACCATGCCGCGCATGCGGGCAATTACTATTTGGTTCCCATCCCCAGAGACCCTCCTCCCGTGCATTTTTCTGTTCGACAGCGAATCTTCGGTTGCATTGCGCTTGCTTTTTGGCACGGTCAGTCTTCTTTTTCTTTGGCCAGTATTACTTCTCAAACTCTGGTATTTGTTCCCTGCCTATACCAGCACGAGAAAGAGAACCTTGGACTTTACTTAAAGAAAAGAAAAACAAGAAATGGGATTTTCAGATCAAGAGTGTTTGACGTAAATTCACTAACGAGAACCGCGTCACTCATGGGTGTACCATCACAAACAGCTAAAGTTTTTGAAAATCAGTTAATTTGTTTATGAGAAAAAAATAAAAACAGTCCAAAATGGCTATTTTTTCAATTAACAATAACTAATATAATAATATAGTTACAGGTTGGCACGGCCGGTCTTCTTCTTCTTCTTCTTTGGCCAGTATTGTATCTCAACCTATAAAATTACATTTTTTGTTAGCATCAAATTTTTAAATACATATAAAAATTATCTTTTAGGCAAATTTTCGTAACTGATGAATGAAAAATAAAATTTATAATACTTCTTCATTTCACATTAATCTGTATCCTTTTTCTTGCAATACTATTTTACCACACATTCTTTTATTGTAAGTTGCAATTTTAGATCAATTAGTCCATTCTACAGACGTAAATATTTTTATAAAGATATTGTTCAAGAAAAGTATTAAAGTTATTTAATCTTTTAGTAATTTATTTTTATTGACAGCTCTTATTTATACGTAAATTTTGATATAAATTCTATAATTTACCTCTGGTGTTTGTTACCTGACTATACCAGCACGAGAAAGGGAACCTTGAACTTTACCTAAAGAAAAAAAAACTATTATTTATTAAAATTTCATAATTTCAAATAAAATAAAAAGAATTTACGTGTCTTAAGAAATTCCAATAAAATTTTTTTATGTGGTTTTTCGGTCGGACATCAGTTTTTGGGAATTAGGCGTCTCCTATTAGGTTGCACCTCTCGGAAAATAAATTAAAAAATCTATGTATACAAGCATTTTAGCTACATTTATATTTTTTAGAAATTTTACACGGGAAATCTCTTATTCGAAAATGTAAAAAATAGTTAAAATATAAATTGAACTTACCTGGGGGGTGGCGTAACTTAATAGGCGACTACCAATTATTAGAATCATATTATTATTATTAGAGAGATTTTAGCACTTGCAGGTCAGAATCTCACGTAAGAGTTTTTAGTAGGGTTGTATTCCGATAACTTCTCATTTCTCAAATACACACGCATAAATATAAATGCAGATGGTTTTGTAGACGCGATATAAATAGAGATGGAGCCAACAATGTAAAATTTTACAATGTACTTAAGAGAAAAATAACTATACATATTGATCTTGGCTTTCTGCGACTGTTACGATGTTTTGTAATTATTAGGGGTTAGATCATTAAGTATTGTACATAAGTAAGTTCAGAGATTTAAACCTTCCTCCCCCCTCCCTCTCTGCATCATTATCTTTATTCAAGCGAAGTGGCACCACATGTTTTATAATTAGTTCTATACTATAATAATCACACGGAGATATTTCTGATAGTAATAAAGTGTAAAAGTTACTAGATAATTTGTTGCCGCTAGCTGAATCTAGTGATTACTAACTGAATCTCCAGTTTATAGCAGAAAGGAACAGTAAAAATTGTTGTATAACAAGAAACTTGAATTTATAGGGAACTAAAGACAATACGAATATATGCAAAAGTATATGAATGCAATAACAAAATTATACACTAAATGAAAAACATTAAACGAGAATTCGCAAGTTAAAAAATCATGTTCCCATGTATATATAGAGCACGATGTCTCCGTAGGTTTCGTAACTCTAACTCGATATACATTAACAAAAAAATAATCTGGTACGTTTTCTTGAAGAAAAAAAAAGTTGATTTGAAAGTCCATTAGAAGGAATCGCGTTGAAAATTACAAATTAATGTGAGAACTCGTCAATTCCAGTGTTTCAAGGGTCGTAAAAACAGTATAGATACAGGCACAGATACCTTTGAAAGAAAAAAAGACTATAAGACAACTAACTACCATTGCACGCGCGCGCGCACTGATGAGAAAAAATCGGTGGGTCGAGAGAGAAGGGAGGAAAGAGAGAGAGAGAGAGACGTAGAGCCACTTGAGAATTGAATAGAAATCAATGAGAATGAGCTGACGCAGTCCCAACGGGTTTTCGGCACACACACCTCAGGGCCTCTGAGTGCATGTACACGTGCGAGCCGCGTCACGTGTGTTACACATTCTCTCTCTCTCTCTCTTTCTTTCTCTTTTTTTCGTTTTCTTCGTCTTTCCTTCTTCAGTTTCTCCCTTTTTAGCTTTTTGTTTGCTCCCTTTTTGTCTCGCACTCGCGCATTTTTGTGCTTTGTTCTCTCTCGAAGCTTTTTTTTTGTATGTACGCGCGCTCACTTGTATGTGTATGCGTGTTTTTTTCTATTTTCTCGTGGCGGCGCGTCTGATAGGCAAGCTTTTTGTTCCTCACGCGCGTTTTCACTGTCTTCGAATGCTTTTTCGGCTGTTATCTCTCGTCGAAATGGGAACATGGATTTTTCACCACAACGCGAAAGTACAGAAAATTGCTTTTTAGTGTCAATATTTCAATTTATTTCGTGTGTATTTTTTATTTAATTTTTTTTTTTCGTTAAAATTGATCATATTTTAAATTAATAAAAGCTCGATGTAAATAGGTTTTATATGGATTTATTGAGGTACAAAATGTTTTGCTTGTTTCAGAATTGATTGATTTTAATTCAAAATGGTAAACGTGTATTACAGTTGGATAGATTTTAAATATACACAAGTGCATACATTTAATAAAAAAAATTTCATAGTTTTGAATTTCGATCTACAACAAAAGAAACAAAAAATGTTTCATTTATGTCAATATCCAACGATTTGGACAATGTATTTATTTAAAAAAAATTCGTAAAAAATTAAACTCAATGTATTATTTTATAAATGTTGCAAATGAAAATACGAATATTTGTTGAACATCACGTTTTATTTTGTAATAACATTTTCTCCTAAACACACATTTAAAAAATGATTTTTTATACATTTAAAAAAAAAGTTAATAAAACATGGAAAAAGTAATGGATTGTAAAGTACCATCAATCTATTTGCAATATATTTTTGCAATTGAGAATTTGGTTATGAAAAAGGTAAATACTCCTTAATAAAAGTTACAGCACACGTTGAGTCATTATCGTTATAGATTTACTTATCAGCTGCTGTGACTGGCATTTTTGCGAGAGTTGTCATCATACTTTCTCAAGGTTATATTCCCACGTTCCCACCAGAACGTGTTTCTAAACGAATCTAGCTCGCCAACGTATACGTTTATGATGTCTTAACAGTTAACAAATTTTCAACTTAATACCATTAAGTTTTTTTCTCACTGCATTCCACTCGATTACGGAAGACTCCTACAATGAAGCTTCCAATTGTCTTATTTTACTGGACTTTAGCATCACGCGGATGCGGATCACTTTCCACCCCCGTTATTTTCTTCGCCCATCTTCCCTGTCTTCATACTAATTCACTAACGTAGAAAAGAGTTTGGATGTCTCGTGCAATAGGATATACAGAAACGCATCTCTCAGTCGATCTGCAAAACCGCTGCATACCATCTATACGTTTATAATTGGCTGCTTTGTTTACTCTCCATCCTTTTCCCCACACATTTTTTCTCGTTGTTTCAACCGAGGGGAATCACATACACACATACACACCCACTACGTCTGTCTGGTCTGTCAAAACCTATACATATGTTTATATATACATATATATAATACTGATGGGGCGCGCCTTCCGCGAAAAGGAATTAAAATCTGCGCGGCTTGTTTGCGCTTTATAATATGTATTTATTTATAATTAGCGTGAATAATAATATTTATACACGCGCATGGGCGCGCGCGCGCGACTGTGTTATTTTACAATTTGCATTTCATTTGATTTTCTGAAAATGCCATTCTATTGCGTCTCTCTTTACCACCCCCCACCCTCCCCCCGCCCTCGTCGCTCGCGTCCGCGTCGTTCGCACGCACGCGCGCGCATAATTACGTCGGGGGGTTTATTTAGTTAATTTCAAATTCGGAATCCGATAAAATCAGTCCCGGGTAAAATTATGAGGGATTTTATTTAGCTCTTCGTACGTACGTATATATATGTATCTGCTGAATGTGACTGTCGGACGAGAGAGAAATAGCGTAATTACACGTATAAAACGCAATTACAGAACGCGAATAATTTAAGGCTAACAATTTTACATATTTGCATTTCATTACAAGTATATGCGCAGAGAGAGAGAGAGAGAGAGAGAGAGAGAGGGACAGAACAGAGTCCACCACTATACCGTTGCATCCTCTTGGATTATGGAGAAAAATGGATGGGGTGAAAATTCGTATTGAGAGTATTATATATAGAAATGTGCGAATCGATGGTGGCGAAGCTTGCGTCGTAATAAAGCTTTTAAGAATGTATATATATACACAAACGTATATATGATTGCACGTTAAGTACTTTAGCAGTTTTATTATCGATAAACTTTCAATAAAATCTAAATGAATTCCATTTTGTGAGTCATGGAATTCTTAGAGCGGTGAGAGATGAGTCACGCGCACGCGGAAGAGAATAATCGCGTGTACGTTAAGAGACTTTTGAACGCGCAAATGTCCCGAATGTGCTCATTGTTTGCGCGAATACTCAACAGTAATAACTGAAAGTGCCGTTATAAGGTTTGACTTTCGCAAACAGCGTTTGCGCGCAAAAAGATCGTACATTATCCCATATACAGTTTAGATTTTAGATTTTTAACTCATTTACAAACTGCACAGATTACGCAATATTGTTGTTTTACATTTTGTATAAAGAATATTTTTAGCATATTTGTATAAAATCCATTAGCCATGGGAAACTTAAATATGCTTTTACAGTTACATTACTGTTTTTAAATTCCATAAAATCCAGAGATAAGTGGCAGAATACACATATACAGAGAGTCCCAAAGAGACCTGAATTGTTGAACTGTTTACTTATTCAGCTTATATACGCATTTTCAAATGGTACATATATATATTTATCTCTCTCTCTCAAGTGTTCAATTTAACCATTAAAAGTCAATTATTTTATATTTGAAAAATGTTTCCATTATCGTTTGTTATGAAAGCCCTCCGTAGGTAATCAGTGACGTCATACTCCTCGAAATACGCTTTTTGTTCCGGCTAAGGAAATAAAAAAAGAGGAAGGCTCACAAATTGCTTTAAATAACTCTGTATATTCAATGTGAAAAGGAAAGAGAGAAAAAGAGAGAGAGAGAGAGAGTGAGAGAGGGAGAGTTGAATAGGTTCGTTATTTTTAAATCGCATTTTTGCCACTGGTTAGTACTAGTTACGAGCGGGGGAGAGACAAAACAAGCGTTCATTTTAACGGTTTTAACTTCATCTATTCTCACTTGACCTAATTTATGAAAGCTATAGAGTGCCTCGCGTGTTGACGTATAGCACATCAGTAGCAGTAGCAACAGCAGCAGCAGCTTCGTTTCGTTTTTCACGATCAGTTAACAACCTAAATTAACTTACCAGCTGGCTTGGCTTTATGAATATATATTACTTTTTCAGTTAATTACACTATATTAACAACAATCAATTGTTATTCATTCCTAATTCTATTTATGTTTAATATAACATTACATTCTATTATGATGCGAAAGGCTCGTGTTATTTCGATCAATGTGAAATTTGATTTAACGTGAAATGTATATATACATTGTTTAAATTTGACGTGGTATTGCTCAGCAACTTTGCAATCGGCGACTTGATTTCTTTTTTAGTTACCTGACTATTGGTTTAACGACATATTTGCCAATAAAACGGTACGGTAAACGAGTCAAAAGAACATAAAGTTCAACGCTCAACAATGTCACAAAACGTGTTGTTTAATTTTTCAGAACAATCGCTTTAGCGGATATTGCCGAAATCCTTTTAATATCAATTCGAGGTTGTTCAATTCTCATTACGTTAGCAGACACTCGTCGAACAAAAAATGCTCTCCATTGACTTCATTATATTAAACTAGCTAAACTGCACTTATGAAATTGACCACAAGTCGCTTAACATTTAACAGTAATTATCATTATTTCATAGTAATATACATAACCGTCGTAATTAGCGATTTCTCTTAAAATAAACTTATTTATTTATATAAAAGAATTCAATATACAGCTCTCGACTATATAAATACATCTTCGCGTTTCACTAATATGATTGATGAATTCTTCCTCGGAACCGAACCCGTCCAATTAGTCAATCAGTCAGGCAGTTTTCCTATTATTTACCCCTTGTCAATTGATACTAATGATAGCCGCTCTCTTTCCCTCAAATTAGAAAGATATGAATTTAGACTGATTATATATCTACCCGTGCGGTGGCGCAAAGGTCGTTCATCCTTATACATATATACGAAAACCCGCAGTAACAGCATCAAGCGTTCCATCAAAATACCACCGAAATTTCCAATCTGTTATAAGCCATTAACCCTCCATCGCGCGGTCTCGTGCGAACGATAGGAAATAAACCGATTTTCGCGCGACGTTAGCCTCGACCCTTCTCTCTAGTGTATTCATGTACAAATTCTCACTTCGATCTTTACAAAGATTCGGTTGCGGTCTACTACCATAGCACAAGTATACAAAGAAGGTCACACGCAAAATTGCAAATATTTGTCAGAACATTGGTTATGCGCGTTCTATATCGAACTTCGTCAGATCACATTACACAGAGAAATAAGAGTTTGTCGAACATGGTCGTAGAGAAGAAAAAAAAAGTTTCCATACGTCGCGTGAGCAATGGTGGGTGGGGTGAAGTCGAAGTCGAAGTATCGGTGTCGGATGGATGGATGGGCGCGGCGCAAATTTGATTCCCCGGGATTGGGTTTTTGAGAGAGAGTGAATAGGGTGACGCGGTCGATGGAGAATGAGGGGTGGAGGGGAAGGAGAAAGAGAGAGAGAGAGAGAAAGGTCGGGTTCATTGTCCCGCTGTCGTCCAATTCAAAAGTCCATTTCAGCTCGGATTAACTTGTAATGACAGTAGTTGTCATTCAATGCCAAAGTATTTTAGTATAGCGTCGTGTACATTAGGAAATTGTGTGTAGTATTTAAGAGGATATAAGGATTAATATTCACATACACAAACACTGACTCCCAATATAACAGATGTTTTCGCATTCCCTACACGTATATATATGTATACTACTTTGTACGGTCATATACACAGATTTAATAATCAAGGTATATATATACAGACACACGCAGAAAAACAAGTATTATTATAGCTGCTATATTATTTTCTTTTCAAACCGTATTGAAATATTGTACTGTTGTTTTAGCTCTATACACGTTAACTCTTGCAAAAACAAATTCTCTATATACTACGCGACGGCAAATCGTTTTAGCAGTCAATTCGCAATATAGCGTAACGGTACACACACAATTGCAACCATCGATTAAACACTGCACCAACATTGCCATATTACTATATAATACCAGTTTGCAAAACACACGACGATGTTGTGTTGCACAAATTCGAAAGGAACGCGAATATCAAAATTATATCGATATATATATATACATACAGGACGGTCAATCACCTCGGAATCAGAACAGAATCCGGACACACCTAGATAACAATCTTTTTAACCAATAAATTTTAATCAGGATGTGGGACGTAATTTCTTGCAATGAATAATGTAATACACCGCGCCGCGCGCGCGCTCGCGAGAGAGAACTGCGCGCTCTCGCACTAATCATAAATTGTTCTAATGGACTTTATTGTTACCGAGATAATTGATATTTGAGGAATTGCGTTAACGTCGGCATTAATATTTAACGCCCAATGAATATTCCACTCGACGATAAATGCTATTAATAACTTTGTAACAAAATCCAGTCGCGCGAGCGCTGCGCTAGCGGGTGTATTGACCCCTCGCCCCTCTCCCCCTCCCCCCTCTCTCAGTCACTCTACCTATACCTTCCTCTCTCTCTCTCTACTCCCTTCACGCGCGCGTCACTAGTGAAGAGAAAAGGTTTCGCAAGTTTATATGTATATATATATATTGGCGAAAATAGCATTTTAAATGAAATCGGATACATTATTCGCGGGTGCGCGTACCACCTCCGGAATACGTTAAGCAGTCGTCGGATTACGAAGGGATATGCCGTCGTTGTGTCGTCGTTCTCTGGGGGCGACGCTTGTGATTGATACAATTATACATAGAATCTTGATAGAACTGTACACCAGATCTACTTAATTAACGTTATTGGCATCATCCGCCTTGAAATGCTGATCCGGTGTTAATTTAGCTTTTCCAAATCCTCGCTCGGTATATATTTCTTCTGGTGTCAACTTATATGTATATAGGGTTTGAATTGATATTTAAATTTTGTCACTGATTGAATCTTTCTATAGTACGTTAATTTCGTTGTTATGGATTTAAATGGGACCATCAATTTCTCTGGCTGATCTCGTAGTCGTTTTGAATTTGCATTATATAAGGAAAAAGATTTGTAAAATAAAAACGGTCCAAAATGGCTATTTTTTGAATTGACAATAACTAATATAATAATATAGTTACAGCTTTGTAACTTTAACAAAATATGTGGCAAATTTAAAAAACTAGTCATTGACTCTCTCGATTGCACGCGTACCTGCACTTTTCTTGGACTACTTCTCTAATTAAAAATTAAATTTTATTACCATAAATAAGTTATCGATCGTTCATTTTGGTCGGTATCTCATAACCTCAACATCAGAAATAGATATTTTGTAATGCTCTTTTCTTGACAATTTATCCCTTTTTACTGGACAGTAATTGAAAATTAAAAATCTAAATAATATTTTTCGGTGTAATAAATCTGCACGTGAGAGAACGAAAAAGAGAATAGTCAAGAGAGAGAGAGAGAAAGAAACATTATGCACATTTATGCAATGTTCTTCCGTAAGCATGTACAAATCTTTTTCCTTATAGAATGCAAATTCAAAACGACTACGAGATCAGCGAGAGAAAGAGGGTAAGAGGAGAGAAGAGGGGAGGCACGTTGCATTAATTCGCTCGGCAGGGTTGCCTCATGAATGACAGTTCTGGTCTAGCGGATTTAGTTTACAGTTACCGCGAAACACAACTGTCGTAATCCCAGTGCCGCGGTGAACGCGCCCGCGTTCCTCGATTTCCCATACAATTTCGTTAATTAACGGAAGACAAACGGCAAAAAGGTATATAACTTTTGATTGAATTCAAACTGGTTATCAAGAATGGATAGATTTACGGGTTTTCTATATACTTTTGCTTTTGTAAAGGTTTCCGGATTTATCAGTTAAATTTTTTATTTCTCTATTTTACAATCTCTCTCTCTCTCTGTATTGTATATATTTACAGATCAAATCAAACGATAACGAAAGATGGAAAACATTGTTTGTATGAGAATGTATGTATATAAAGTATAGGTTATTTCTAAAATTCTACGAATTTACTCAAGTTATTTGCAGGGATTCCTGTTCTCGAAACAATTCCACGATGAATCCACAAGAAGTCACGTACTAGTCTTGAGATAATGACCAATAAAGCACTTTTCTGAACTAATTTAAGACAGTTACCGAAACTAGAGCAAATAGCATAATTGAACTAATTTGGTATTTACATTAACGAAAACCAACATAGCGATTTGTCAATTGACAGAAGACGACTAATGATGTTGTTCATGGTCAATCGTTACTACAAGTGCAAATATTAATTGTCAACAATCTATTTTGAAAGAGAGAGATTTAACATAAATATTATTAGTAATGAGTATTATAAGTTGAATTGTTTAAACTGTTTTTTAACGTGATAAAAGAATAAAAATGTCTGCACGGAAAATATAAATAACTAATTTTATTCTTCATGCGATTGATTAATGATTAGAATGAAAGATTTATTCTACTTATAACAATGGTGGTAAAGTAGCATTACAAGAAAGTAGAATCTTTCTTTTATTAGAGTGAGATTGAGATTACATTCTACAGTGCATTTTAAACTAGTTTCAAGACAAATAGACTTTCTCCAAAAAGAAGTTCCTTCATTTTGAAAGGACCATTCGAACGAATACTTCCTTTCGAAAAGGAAATTCCCTTTTCTTTTCATTGAACTTTAAACTTTTTAAAGACAGTGTTAACTTCAAATGTTTTTCCACATATATCCAAAATAATCACACGCGACCCATGATTGCTCATAATTAAATAATCGTTCAGTAGCCAATCAACGAATCCAATAAAACACCTATAGAAACCCTCCTACCTTCAGTTACTTTATCAGCACATAGAAAACCAACAAACCCTATACTGTTATATCAAAATAAAAATAAGAAAAAGATTCCCAATAATTCGCACCGATGCAATCCAACGAAATGTCGAAAGCCCATCAACGACGAGGAATCGCGGTTATTACGTGGCACCGCGTTGTGTGTGTATACATATACACAACGCGTGCAGTGGCCTACTTCGGTATAGGTCGGTCGAGAGAAAGAGAGAGAGAGAGAGAGAGAGAGAGAGTTTCGCGAGCATTACGTTATATACGATCGAAGCGCTAGCTGCTCAAGCGTATACGCGCGCGTGAATGTGTTTATTGATAATCGGACGTGCGAAGGAAAGTGAATATATATACTTGCATGTGTATGTATAACGCGTAAGGTGAAAAATGAACTTGAAAACGAGAGGTGAACGTACGCGGTGTTGGAATTTGGTAGCATAATTCTGCACAATTTTTAACATTTTCCAATGATAAGATGATAATTATTGTAACGTAAACTATGAATCTTTCATTACAAAATAGATCGTTAAATCTAACGACTGTAAAAACATTCGATTTCTCTTTTTTATTGCAATTGAGATAACGCTCGAAGGTATATATATACACACACACACACACGTTTCTACTGTATTCAACTTTGTTTAAATTTTCCCTGTCGATGGAATATCTCCAAAGTACTCTACAGTTACATTCCATTCCCACAGTCGACGACCTTTTTCGTTCAGCTATATCAATACCATGAAATATCAATCTCCTAGTCGCTTTATATCATATATTATACTTTTCTTTTTACCAAAACTTCACACTGTACACTATACTTTATTGCAAATCGTTGTCGAAACATTTAAACCATCAATTCCATACACAGCTTACACCTGGGCAAATCTCGTAACGCTTAATAAGTAATATCCAACGTTGTGTAATAAATATACAAGGCATTTGAATGAAATGAATATATCGCCGTCGAAAGAGAGTGAGAAGAATTCCATCGGAAGAACACGCTTGTAAATCGTCTCCATTTACAATATCCCGTTTAGTCTCTCGCGTTGACAACCGCGTCGAAATGTCTTCCTGTATATATGTACGCGATGCGCACGTATATATATATATATACGTCGTACACTATATGAA
The DNA here is from genome assembly GCA_035583055.1 of Torymus tubicola. Classification (NCBI taxonomy): domain Eukaryota; kingdom Metazoa; phylum Arthropoda; class Insecta; order Hymenoptera; family Torymidae; genus Torymus; species Torymus tubicola. Next base: position 14,302,565 of record JAWWEQ010000055.1, on the reverse strand, counting down.
CTTTCTCCCTCTCCTCCTCCTCTCTCAATATACGTCTGTCTTTGTCGCACAGAGAAAAAATGCCGCGGCAATAATAAGCCGTTGCTCTCTCTCTCTCTCTCTCTCCTCGCCCTTCGCAATCATTGCATGATTCGTATTGCCGACTCTGCGCGAGTGTAGTGCGCGCGACAAAAATTGCAGCCTCTTGATATAAACAGGATATGGACGATCACCGGGGAGTAAACCTCAGCGTATAGTTCCTTGTGTATGTGTATATGCGTGTATGTATATATGTCTCTCTCTCTCTCTCTTTCTCGATCTCTCGTTACGTAAGTTATAGTTACGAATAATGAGACGAGTGTAACTTTTGCTTTTCGAATGACAATTTCTCGTGGACGTCTATACATACATATATACCCGTCATCGTTTCCGGATTCTTCCTCGTTTGATGTAGTGGAAAATGAACTGTGGATGGGATATGATGCCGTAATGTCAAAGATTATATGGTATAGGGTTATATTTCCAATGTTCTCGTTCTTATTTACTGCTTGCGTTGGTAATTAGATGTAATTATTATTACGATAAATCGTGAAATGTTAATCGCTTATTTTATGATAATTTATTATTATATTAAAATTTTGTGAAATAGTCGTTGTGGAATTTCGTATAATGTAATATTGTAAAAAAAAATTTAGAAAGCGTTAAACGTGAGTTATGTAAGTTGAGGTAAAAATTTTATTTTATTTTTAACTAATAGTCAGGTATTTGAAATAATGCATAATCGGCATAGCTTTTAGCTATTAAAACTTCTTGTTTTTTTTCTACTTATTTGTAAACGGAAAATTTAATTTATTTTAAATTACTTATAGCATTAAATTTTGAGTCAAAATAATGTTTTTTGGCGAGGTTTCACTTTAAAAGTACAATATTATTAAAACTAATTAAAAATTTTAATTCACCAAAAAAGAAAAAGATCATAAAATATTTATAAAACTAACAAATACAATGTAACCCGAATATTTACGGCATCAACTCATCAGCGATAAAACATAATTTACATATCGTGTATAATGAAAGCGAATAATATAGAGTGGCATGGAGCTATAAAAGGAAGTAATCCCGAAAGAAAGCCGCACGCGTTATTGCAACCGAGAGAGTATACATATATACATACACATACATTTACACATGCAGAGAGATCCATTCTGGGCCCCTGGCAGCATCTGTCGATGCTTTTAGAACGCAAGTTTGCGCACGCGGCTTCATCGAGAGAAGAAGAAGGGCACACATACGCCACTACACGAATATTAGTTCGTCTCCCCCCTCCCCTTCTCCTTCAAAAACTGATTTCTGCACTAATGCTTTCCTCTCCCCCCCTCTTTACCCTTCGTGACTCACTATACTCGTGTATATTGACGATCTGCATCTGTGCGAAATTCCAACTTCGATTAGCGCGAGTTTATATTAAAAAGTGCGGGCTCTTTGTTTTTCTCGCGCATATATATAGGTATAATGTGCGCAGAATATCGCGAGTTATAACAGAGAAAGTATGATGCGCACTTTTTTCGCGGTGGAAATTTAGTTTGAGACAAAGAGGCGATCCATTTCCATGTCGCGCGTGCGGATATGCTTTATGTGTATGTGTGCACGTATGTGAGTATGAGCAATTCGCGTTAAAAGTTTGGTTCGCGTTGTACACGTGAATTGTATTTATGGTAGTTTCGTGTTTGTCGTTTAAGATAACGTTTTAAATTCATATTTAGAGAGTTGTCAGTATTTAATTTATGTTTACACGATGGATAACTTTTCGCCTATATATTCAATAATGTAATAATATATATATTTAAATTGAATTTGATTTTTAAACTAAACCTTGAACTATAATGATGATTTTTCCACGTGAAATAGTAAATTTCTTATTTGAAAGCATATCATTATTGTTTTGTAAATTCTGTGCGACAGAAAAAAAGCTACAGCTTGTCAGAATTTGACAGATTACTCCGATAAAATATCTTCGTAAGCAGATTTAGTGAGTTCAACTTTGCCAATAATTCTGAAATCCCTGATTCCGAAAGCATCTGTCATTGCAGATAAAATTTTCCATCATTTTTCTCTCCAAGGGGGAGACCGAGTATGTATGTGTGTGCGAGAGAGAAAGAGAGGTCGTAACAAAGAAAAATCGTTGCTAAGCACGTCAGCTTTAATTTAAACCTCGAATATTTTTCCTGTCAAGGTCTGGAAAGCTTTTATCTTAATATTTTAAAACTTCCGATCATTCAAAAATATCGCCTCTCGTGCTAGGCTAAAGGGGAGAGAGAGAGAGAGAGATAGAAAGAAGGATAGAAACAAAGAGAGTGAGAGAAAGAGAGAGATCATTCACCCCTGCCTTGGCTACGCCCTCCTCTGCTATAACGGCGTCGAGAGGGGGGAGGGGGGTGAAACTTGAACATTGAAAAAGTTATTTTATTCACCCTTCGTCAAGTTTTATAATTACTCATTTCAATTTATGTGGAACTTCTGATTCGTTATTATCTTTTATTAAAATATATTTAATTAGATATTGTATATAAAAACTTTTTCAGTGCGCGAGTTGTTAGCAATTTTCCCGGACTTGTATATAATAATAAAGAGAAAATTAAACTGCAATAGCCTAGTACATGATTTTTGCATTACAAAAATTCATATGCCAGAGACGTATATAATTAAAAAACGAGAAAGGATTGTTGCATCTCGACAATGATTTGCAACGTACAACTTTCTCTTGGAAAAAGCTGAATATACCGAGAAAGCAAATGTAATTTTTTAAAGCGCAATTCATTTTGCTTACAGTTATTTTAACAATGCAGAATGTTTTTGCTGCGTTTAATGAATTTTCATAGCCATTTTAATCCATTAGTGTATATCGTATTACAATGGAAAAAAACAGCTTTTGCCGAAGCTGCTCATTTTTTTTTTGTTCTCGTATTGCAACAGAATTGCTTTATGAATTATTTCAAGAATTTTAACCGGTTCTCATTTCCGGGAATCGCTTGAAAAAAAAGTAAAATAAAGCAAAATTTACAGTAAACTCGGTAATATTTTTTACCCAACTAACTATACAAAGAAGATGAATTTTACTGTATTTATTGAAAAAATAATAATAATTTTTTCCCCATTTTCAAGATTCTTTATATATTTTATTTATACACTCGTAAATTCCATTTCCAGTCAAACAGTATAGCATAGCACTGTAACGCCACGCACACGCATGCGCAATGGAAAAAAAACGAAGTAAACAGTCGCGTAAATATAACGGACGGCACGCGCGCGCGTTCGCGTAAACAATATAGACGACATAACAGGAGTTCGACAACCTTTTTAATATATACACACACAACGGCGACGATGTTAATCATCATATACTGACACCTATATATACATACATATAATTCCATTTTCGCGCGTGCGTGGTGCGCGCTGACAATGAGCTGCTAATTGAGCACGATTAAATAAACCACACATGCGCGCACGCGGCGCACTTGCATACCTACCAATTTAAATTCAAATTTTCACTTTTCCCAGGCGACGGAGAATTCCGTACTTAGCGTATCGTGATTTCAATCTTACCGCGCGGGTGAGAAAGAGAGGAAGAGAGATGCGAGTGGTCTGATTAAAATACAATCGCGCGAGTCCTCGTTGTGCGGCGTTCATTGTCTACGCGCAAAAATGACACGAGAGAGAGAGAGAAAGGTTTTTTTGTATAGTACCTTTTCGGCTGATTTTAAAATTTCGAGATTATAGGGGTGAGCTGGAAACGGGAAGAAACTTTTTCAATGTTATACTGTTGAGTGATGAACAGAAGATAAATTTTTATATTCGTTATAATTGAATAATAAGTAATGTTGATGCTGACCATAAATTGTTTTTACAACGTTGTCAACTTCGAATATTAATGCGTCCAGCATTCCGAAAGATAATTTCTGTTGTTTTATTTCTTTATGGCGCGCAGTAGTCAGAAAATTTCATGCAAAATTATAGAGCAGGCTCTCGCGTAAATTAAAATATTTCCACATGAATTATTACACACGTGTAAGTTCTTTTTCCGTGTATTGCAAGCAACGTGTTCTGAAAGGGGAGGGGAGGAGGGATTTATTCGTGTTACCGAAACGTTTTTCGCGAAACTCTCTTTCGTAATTAAACTTTTTTCCAATTGTTTTCCGCTGGCATATTTTCACGCACGACGTTATATGACTGGTGGTGGTGGTGGTTCACTCTTTTTTTTTTTGTTGTGTTCAACCGTCAAGCTCAATAAATCAGTGAGGGCAAAAAATTCTAATTACACACCGATACACGTCTCAGATTACGCTTTCAACGGCTCGCGCCCATTATATATCACCAAAAGTATTAAAAGCCAATTTACGAGCGTAATATCGATATCGTAAACAATTTTATAATTGCACGCGACGCCCACCAGGATAAACGGTTTTTCAATCAACACGCAGCAGCAGAGCGACGTTGCGTACAGCACACCGAGTAGTAGTGAAAACAGAATGAGTCGATGCGACTGTGTTGCTGTTGTTTATCTTTTTTTTCTTCTCGCTTAACGATAATTCTTATTATTTTTCATTCATCAAGAGTCTTCTTTTGTCTATGAGGAAGCAAGACAATAGGTCATTATATTATTGTGTAGATTGAGGTGGAAGTGAAAAAAAAGAATTCCTCCCGTGCCGAGGGTAATGAAATGAATGAAAATTTCATTTTGCGGCACCGAATCCTGAGAAAGTATAAAGTTTAAATTGGCCACGACATTGCTATTATCGTTTATTATTATTAATTCTCTGAAATTGACAATTTTCTCTTTTCATCGGAATGTATAATTCAATCGTAACTTATATCTTACTTCTTAATCACGTTTTTAAATGATATAGAATATAATACAACAAGTGTGTATCGCAGCAATCATGTGAATGCGAAAAAGTTACACTCGAGTTGCATATAATATTTTTATATGCAACTTTATAATATATGCCAACATGGCTTAAACGGTTGCGGTTATGGAAAAGAAGGGATGAAGACCTAATACAACGTGCAATTCCCATGGACCCATGATCCAGATCTTAGATCGGCAGGATCCTGATAATTGATCAGTAAATTCCAGACTTCTGTACTGTACGATCCGGATCTTAGATCCCGGTAAGTACAGGTACCGACTATTTCGGACTATCTACATTCTATCCACTTTAGATTCATATCTATTGGGACAGTAGTCGACACCTCTAATTACAACTTTCACAGAAGATCACACTTGCTTCTACACCTTGCTAGTGCATCTACACAAGCTAATTTATCCCGACTCCGAAAACAACCTCACTATTGCCGTCTTATGCTGAAGAAGTACCACCCGTATATAATATACATACCTCGTGCACGCGCGCATGTACAAATATAGACCGAAAAGGTGGCGTCGAGTGTCAGGAGAGAAGCTGACAGAAGAGGTGTACAAGTTTTGTATCGCAGAGAGGGATGCCCGCGAGGTGGGGAAAAAAACTCAACATATAGTCTCGCGAATTCTTCCCCTCTTCTCTTCTATATACTCCCCTTCCCCTATACCCTATATATATATAAAAACCTTTTTACTTGCTTCCCCTTCGCTCTCCTGCCCCTCTCTCCATCCTTTGATTTACGGTCATAATTTATAACATTTTCACTACTATTGTATGGTAATAAGAACGGCAAAAAATATGTTAATGGTTGCCATAAAGGAGATATACAGCATATATGTATATACTTCATTTGACGGTGCTCGCATAAACCACCACCACGACGACGACGACGACGACCTCGCGCTTACCGGCCGCGAGCAACAATGTGTACCTGGTATATATATATCTACGTATATGTGTATATGTGTATGGTATGTACGTACACTTGTACACCTTGCTCTTCCCTTCTCTCCCTCTCCTTCGCCGCGTGCCGCCTCCTTTTTCTATTTCGGATCGCTGTCTCCCCCCCTTCGTATTTAATAGCCCCCACGTCCCGCCAAGCTTTAATGGAATCTCCCTCTCCTCTCCTCTCTCTCTCTCTCTTTCTTCCGTCTTAAACAGCAGTTTCGCGCGCGATCCCCCGTTATTCCGCGGTCGAAATATTCGTGAATTAGCTGGAAACATAGTCGTCGTCGTCGTCGTCGGTGCGCTCTCTGTTATTCCATTGTGTCGATGGGAAGACGATATGAGCGTGGGCGTTCGTGGACCTTTTTGTTCGGATATATATATAGCATTGTGACGTGCAAAGGGAGAGAGAGAGTGTAGTATAGTTACAGGTTTGCTTTTGAGTATACGTTTTTTTTTCGGTTTTTTGGAGGACTGTTGTTGTTTTTTTTCTCTCCTTTTGGTATATGTGCATAGAGCTTTTGGTTGCTCACTCATGTCGGTATATGGCTAAGAATAACAGGATACGGTTTCATCGTTTTGATGGATCTATTCATTAGGGTAAAGATTGGAGTTTGATATGGGATTGTAAAGACTGCTTGAAAGTTTCTTGTAAAAGACATATATACTTGCAATTCGAGATGAATATAATACAGTGAATGATTAGGGATATTAAGTAAAAAGGTATTTTCGTTTAGTTATATGGCTGCGATAGTTATGTATTGAGTGAGGCTGCGGAAAAGAAGGAATTTAATCTCTGTGTTATGCAAGATACTCTTTCATTTTAATTGTATAGAATCGAGAGTAGATAGCAATGTTTACTGCCTTACTTAATTACATTATTTATAACTCTCGATTACTAATGTGATTGTACTAGATATATAGTAGTGGCTTCATGGTCATTTAGTTGCATTAAGCTGGACTAATTAAAGCAGAGTTATTAGAGTTGGAAAACGAGATGTTATTTTCTATACCATTGATGTCAAAATAAAAGTCTTTGATATTTTCCCTGCAATTTCACAAATGGAATAATATTTTTTTTTCTTTCTCCTTTTCTCTTACAGGATTCTTATTTTCATCCTCTCGCTGGAAATTATTTATAGAATCAATTCATATATATATACGTGCTCGATGTTTATACAGCATTTAATACCTGCCATAAGTTAAATACTATTGCAGAGAATATTGCAATAAAGGAGAATCGAGGAAATAACTTTCTTTTATTTTTCCTTTCTCGTGGAAGGAAACTTTATTAAAATCGATTTACTTCTTTGAAAGCATACAATTTTATATGACGCAATTTCAAACTTAAATCTATTTAGGTGCATGAGGGTTCGTACAAACTTGGAAATGCTTTGACGTCATATGCCACAATGATTCAATCTCATTGATATATACTTGATCAACTATAACTCTACAGTATGACATATTTAATGCTTATCATTTATTATATAATACATTTAACTACCTCATATATGCTATACAAAATTAAATTTAAATAATGGATGATGCAATTGAGTTTCTCTTCAATAACTAATTTTACTGTAATAAATATTGCATAATACATTACTTCACAATGATGATTATGCATTACAAAGTATCTTTCATTAAAATTGGTTTTAAATTGAAACTCGTGGAACGCTCCATTAAGATTCAAAAAAGTTATTACCTTTTACTTAAAATCGTGAATTAAATTTACTGTATAATTTAAAATTTTCAATTTTCCCTGGAAATGTAATTCTCGACCTAAATAAATTTTCAGGGATTCATTATAATTGAAACGACATATTATACAAAAGAAGAATTAGACAAAAAGCGCTCATGGAACGTAAAACATTGATTTTCCGCGTTTTTTTTTGTACACCAAAAGCATTTTGTATTTTACTTTTTCACATTTAAAATATAAAATGAAAATAATAAATTTCTTTTATCTCGACTCTTGTTTTTGAAAACTTTTGTTTTATATTTATGTAACTCTAAAAATTGTTAACATGAAATATTCGATAAGTAAAAATTCCATTCTCTTGCGCCTGACATACTATACAAATTATACTGAACAAGTATATTATTTAAAAAAATACGGTTTTGTTAAGGAGTAAATTCATTAAAATATTTTCAAACAAAAGAATGAACTTTTTCGTTGAAAATGGAAATCAAACAAATGCATATATTCCCTTGGCAACATTTTTAAATTTTATTTCGAAAAATCCGAAAACTTTTTAACAATTCAATTTATTCTTCTTGTTTTCCCATTTCTCGAAATATATTGAAATATTTACTCCATACAATATTTTTACTAATCAACATTTTGCATCCCCCTATACGAAAGTATCTTAAAGATTTTTAATTCCTACATTTTATTATTGTCCAATTACCATCATGTTCTATAATCCACAACATAATCAACACTTGCTTATTCCACTCCTAAACACGCATCAAATATCAAACTTCTTCGTCACGGTTTCTAAAATTATCCTCCTCTCTTTCTATAAGGATCAGCGCGTGTCCCTATCCACTCTTCGCAGATTTCAACCAAGCTTTTATCATCGGTCCGCTCAACGCGCCCAAACATATACACACACACACCGAATAGCGCGGCAAGGAAGTTATGAAACGGAAAAGTGGAATCCTCCAAGAGAGGAGTGTATTTACATAAGTATTTGCGGCCAATTTCTGGGGAGTTTTCTGATAAATTATCCCTATAAATCCTTACCGGCTTCTCTGCCATCTTCTTTTTGCTCTCGCGCATATCTCTCTCTCTTCCTCCTTCTCGTTGCAAAACGCTTAGAACACGATCCACAATGAAATTTATAATACCACCGCGGTTATATCCTTATACTGTAAGAAGATGGTTCTCCGTCTCTTATATACCCGTAATACATTTGTATATACATGTACATACATATACATATACATGTACACACGCGTTCACGATTACTTTTAAACGTCTTATTATCGCGATAGCTGGTATAATTGTTTCGAAATTTCACCATTTCTTGGTTCTTGTTTATACGCATTTCTTTTCACTCTCTCTCTCTCTCTCTATTCCATCACAATACACGATCGATATAAGTGAATTCGCAGGGGGAACAAAGACGACTACAGCGTCGAATCTTAATCGGCTACCCGCAATGAAACTGTGTACGTCTGTATATGTATACCTCGACACGAACAATGCACACAGCGAGTATACATAGTAACAACAGCAGCAGTCGTAGCATTGTGAAGTGACCTTTATTATAGCAGCATGCAAGTAAATCGTCGTGCGCGCGCGCGCGCGCTCGTTGTGAAAGTGTTTTTCAGCAAACCGGTCCCCATAACTCACTTTAACGAAGAGGTAAATTTTCATAATTCAAGCGGAGAGAGAGAGAGAGAAGGGGTTGTATGTATATACACATACATGCACACTTTACGCCATCAGCTTCCTTTAACGAAAATTTTCTTTTCAGCCGGTTACCAAGGCGCAGCGAGTGATAGAGCAGCGCAGAGTTGCCGCGTAATTAATTTTTAAATGAATTGCCCTGTGTTTATAACTGGACAACTCGCAATAAAAACGCTCGTATAATTATATATGTGTATACATTAGTATATATGGTTATCGCGTTATAGTGTATTATACATCCTGTCGCACATGATGTGGTTCCCGTTTACGAATTAATATTCGCACTTTTCTCTCTCTCTCGTCCTCTGGATTGAAATTAATATTGATGTTGCATAAGTGCCCCGTGCTCGAAGTGAGAAAAAAAGTGCCTGTTGTCTCAAGAGTTCTCACAATAGGAGACGTCAGAGTAGTAGTATAGTATATTACGAGTTTTTGAGGAGAAAAGTGAATGGAAATGAGTGTAGATATACGAGAGGAACGAGAGCACACGATGCACGCTTTCTAACTTTTCGTTCGTTTTTTTTCTTCTCTCTTACTTCAGATCTCGGTCTAGAGTTCGGCAATTAAAAACAAAATTGAGACGTTTCATTTTTCTTTGTTTGCCATTGCCTTCACTTTCTCTGTTATAAAACTTCGCCCGACCGGATATCTCTCTTCGTGTCTTGTATGTTTTGAATTCAGTGTCTTCCTTAATTTAAAAGGCATATGTATATATACACTGAATATGAAATTAATATGCCACTCAAGATGTTCGGATAAGATGCCTTGAGCATTATGAAATTGCTCATTATTCACTTGAGCAATGTGTATATATACACAAAAAGACCTATTATTAATGGTACACGCGTATGTATTTGTTTCACGTGGAATAAACCATTGATGAAAATATATATCTGTATATTTATCGTTTATTTTCTTTCTTTCTTTATTATTATTCTTATTATTATTGTTATTTCAGGCAAAGCCAGCTGCAATTTAAAGTTAAATTTATAACTCGAATGTACTTATCGAAACTTCAGTCTCATAGGTAATAAAACATACAATGAAACTTGTCAAGTTTTAATTAATCCCCTTTATCATTCTGTCTAACTTCACCTCATAATTAATACCGCACGCTGCAACTTTCCTATTCCGTCTTTCGCAACTACAAATAACCATCATCTTTTAACTTCGCAACTCCTATATATGCTCCTTATTTAACATTAATCCGATATATAACCTCTATGTACACCAATCCGCGCTTAATCGAAAACCTTTTAAAAAAAATTTCTCTTTTTACAAATCAAAATTATCATCGTCCAGTCGGAAGATTATTTATTATATATATAAACTATAGTACCCCAACGTTTGCTTTCGACCACGACACAATGCGAATGTCCTTCGCGGGGTCGCGAGAACGTCGCTGTTGGTGGACGCGTTTTACCGTTTCTAGCGCAGCCGCGTGATAACGGTATATACCCATCGGCACAGTGTACTCGCGTTACACGCCGCGCGAATGAAAATCGCTATACGCTGTTTTCTTCTGTGCCACAATGTAGAGCCGATTCTTATGATCTTTGCTTGGCGGGTTTATTGACTTTTGTATTTATGAATCGCGTTGGAATATTAGTTGGATAAAGTTTTTGATAGCGATAAGGTTGCTTTAAAATAATTTGGAATTGAAAGTTTATTTAAATATTTTATTGAAAGATATCTTATAAAAATGTTACAAATATTATATTTTTATTAATAAACATAATTGTAATTTGATAATAGTCACTTAATTTTGGACTATATAGTCGAACTTTCTTCAGTAATAGAAAAATTTTCACTTTTTTTTTTTTAAATTTTTTACTGCCTTCTGAATTTTCTTATGTGCCTCGTTCTATATTTTAGCCTGTAAAAAGATTAACAAAGATTAGTAACAGAGAATAGCAATATAAATACATTCACATCAATGCATTTTATATCTTTATAAATATATTTTTATCATATGTATTTCTATACAATGCAGAAGAATTAATATAACTTAGCTTTAAATACTGTTTATACTGTATGAGATCCTATTTAGTGAAGTATCCCTTGACATCACGTTCGTCTTTGTCACTCGATCAAAGTTTCTGCAATTTTGTCATTACTAATATTTATAGTAAACACGAATCAATTTCAAAGTTTCACGTACTTAATAAATATAGCAGACTATCGACTATAACTATTTATTAAACTTAATTTTTTTTATTAAGTTAAGAAAACTCAAAAATTTACTCAAAGTAACTAGTTGTAAATAATAGAATTAATAAAATTTTCTTAACTATAATTAATATCTACTGTAAAATTATATTTAAAAATATTATTAATTTTCTAATGAAACATAGTTATTCCTTCTATATCGTATTTTACTATGATTTACAGTAACTGTCACTAAGGAATTTCTTTTCCAATTTAAGAATGGAAAAAGTATGGATTACCGAAATTCCACAGTTAAACAAATTTGTTATTGTCAACTACATATTATTAAACTCGTGATTCATCATCTTTAAATCTATAGTGTAACGGAGAAAATAGGATATACGTGAAACAAGCAACAACAAAAAAGTCCAGTTATGAGTCACGCGACGCATGTGGACACTTAATAAGATAAATTATCCAATTATCAGACATATTATCTTCACTTACAATGCACTGTAAGCTTCTCTTTTTTCTTTTTTTTTAATCATTTTCTTTACAATTTTGTATATATGAATAAAAAGCATTATACGTAATAACCAAAAATTACATATAATGAGTAATATCATCTTTCGAGTATACCGGTGTAATGCAATTTCTCTGTAAATGGCGAATTCAAATTGAAATTCATGCAAAAAAAAATAAATAAAGACGGAAATAATATCCTGTACGTATATATACACATATACACTGATATTTCGAACGCGGCATAGCTCAGCCGTAAAAATTTCATACGCACGATTATGGAAAAGCTACTTTGAAATTTCAACTGTCACATTCAGCGGCGTCGACTGTTGCTTCTTTTATTTGATTTGTTGTTTTTTTTCTTTTACCACTGGCACAACACACACACAGAGTCTTTTTAAAAATCACGCTCTTGCACGAGACATACGTCGCGCATTTCGTAAATCTCCGCTTTAACTTCCAAGCAAATACATATATATATACCCGTACACACAGCCGCGGCGCAAGGCATAAGAAATTTACCACTTTAAAGTTCGAAATGTCGTCTCTTCCAAGACGATTCGTCGTGACGTGCGCCATATAAGTAAAGATGTATAGATATATATTTTAAACGAAAAAATGTTACCTTACCTTAATGGCTAAAGTTTTTCCAGATATATCGAAACAAACGATCGTTTAAACTTTAAATATCCGCAAACTCACTCCCTCATGGGCGCAGTTTTATCGAAGTTTCCAGCACTGAAGCCGCATGCGTGGTCTTTGATATTTTATATGTTTACTTGGACACAAAGAATTATTGTGATAAAATGCGGGGGGATACTGTATAAAACCTGTTTATTCACTCGAAAATTGATTTACCTGTTAAGAATAGGCATGTCGCGTATGTACCGGCTGAATCGCGCGAATGTAAGAGAGAGAGAGAGAGAGACCGATGCGTTGTATTTTTGTTTTTCAAAATGACAGAGAGAGGAAGTACGATTGGATATGTTGTATAAGTTTAGTATAATTGGCTTTAATAAACATTTTAAACTGTGACTGACTCTTTTATTAAATACAAGCGAGTATCCCACACATCAGCGCCGGGCCTGAAAATTCAAGTGGAAAAATTCCATAATATACCATTGTTAACCTATGTATGGTTTATTTATTTAATTTGTTTGATTTTTTGTTATTAACGAAGCGTAAAAATGAAAAGCCTCGTATTAAATCAAGCTAACCCTGATTCATAGAATCCATTAAAAAGTCCGCAAATGAAATATCGTAAAGTTCAGTTCAAAGGGGAGGGAGAATTCAAGACGATAAATACAGTCTTCAATAAAAGATTTAATACCGGATAAAAGTTAATACATTTTAAATACTCTTATAAGTTAACGATGTAGAAACTTTATGAAAAAATGTATATATGTAATTTGCGAGGTACTATTAGTTACAACTTACATTTTGAAAAAAAAAACTTTACCGACACATTTTATCAAAGTTCTATTGTAAAATAATGATAAAATATTGCTAAATCCGATTGTACAAGTGTCACGCCCGTTCGATATTTCACGATTTTATATTATATCGCCTAAATCCGAACCGCGCACACGAACACTTGCATATAATAAAAATGGTATATTTCGACATTTCCACATTCCTATCGTCGCAGATTAACCTTCTTCCAACATTTGTATACTCTTTTTATGGTTATTTCCCGTAAGTCGTAATAAACCTTATCCGACTCTGTCCTTCTTTCTCTTTCTCTATACCATGACTCTCCCCTCCTACTATGATTTTCTATTTTTCTCCATTTCCTCTATTATTCTCGCGTCCTTCTCTCCCTCTCTTACTCCCTCTTTCGCGAGATTTATCCTGATTCATCGCGCTCGTTAAACGTTTTATAGTCGCGCAATGACGAATTTACGATGTCTTGGCGGAATTCCGACGACGGTAACTACTATATAGTGAGCGTTATTGCGAGCTCGCGTCGGAGAAACACACTGAAAAGTGTATTATTCCCTGAGCGTTGAGAGAATGCACATATAGCGATATTTTTTCACTTGTGTGGAAGTATGGTTTGGATATATTCGATCGCGATAACTATTTTCTGTATATATATGTATGTGGGGATGGTTTTGTTTCGAGAGAAAAAAAAATGTTGTTGAAATTAGACGGTAAATGTATAATAGTTAGGCGTTTAGCTTCGTGCCCCTGTATAAATCCTAATGAATATTTACGACGCCGTAAAGGAGGGAAGGAAAGTTGGCGATATTTATAACAAAAAAGTAGTGAAAAATTGCGAATTAACAATTTCTCGATGTTCTTGGGAATAACATTGAAAGCCCAGCAAGTTTCATCAAATTCCACCAAGCTGCCGCCATTGCTGTACGAGGAAAATACATAAAGTCCAATTCAAAGTCTTAAGTGAACCTCTACTGCTCATCCCTTCTCGTATTTTAATAAAATTTAGTTCCAGAAAGTTTTAATATAATTCCTGCTACAGAGCACACACATACACACACACACACATAAGGTATTATGTTTCACTAAGTCGTAAAGACGCTTTAGATTCCCACTATTTTCTAGCAAATTACTTTTCCCGTAACGGAGTTGGAAGAGTTGATTTCTAATGGCTTCGGGCACACCAACGAAGTAGTAAATAATTTACGTTTTTTTTCTCTTTTTTTGCATCGAATCGAAAGCTACAATATTGCTTTTTTTCGAATTGTATAATGATATTAAAACAAAAAGGTGCTATTAAATTTCATGACGCAATTGTTTATATTCTTTATCCACAAGTTTAATATTAAAAAGCATATATATAACCAGGAAATTCCTTTAATTTAAAACCTGCACTTATCCTCAAACAAAATCTAAAGTTATCACGCTGCCGTTCATTTAATGGTTTTAATATTCAAATAACAGCTTATGCTTCGATATAAATCACAAAGTTTTTCCGTCTTCGATAAATTTCAAAACTTCTTATACGCATAGATCGCGCACGGAACTTTTTTATCTAAAAAAACTCAAAAACATCTATTATCCAGAACAAAAGAAAAAAAAACCAACCACGACGTAGTTGTTGTTGTTGTTGTTATTCTTCTATCCTTTTTTAAAATCAACCCTGAGCGCGAGGACTACACACAGCACTTGTCACGTGTATATTATAATTTTCAACCTGCGAAAAAGTGGAAACCTTCGCCCTTCCTCCCCCCCGGTATAACCCATCATCCCTCTACCATATAATAAAGCAGTATATAACCTGCACTACTCGTCTCGCCGTGCAAAAAGCCATCACCCAATCTCTCCTCCTCCTCTCCTTTAATTACACAACATAAATCTCCAGCGCGAGGGATGCCACCGCACATATACATAAACGAAAAAAGTTATATCGCCGAGAGACAAGTCAATCGCGAAGACGACGACCTCCCCCCCCATCATCATCATCATATATACACGAGAATTTTTCACGTTCCCCTAATTAATTTACGAAGTGGATCGCTTGCGCATATATATATATATATATATATGTCCTGCGAGAGTATATATAACAACAACGCGGGCTAAAACCAACCTTCGTATATATATATAGTGGCGCTTGATTAGTCGTTTCGCGGGCGAGACCACCGGCGGGGCCGCAGAGCACACACGCGCGCGCGCGAGTGCTTATATACTCGTCGTATATATACGACCACCTCTGCGCGAATAATAAGAGGAAGAGAGAGAGAGAGAGAGAGAGAGAGAGAGAAAGAGGTGGGGGCAGTTACCGTGGGGACAGACGCTGGCGGTCGGTCGATCGGATGGACGAATGAAAGGACGACGGACGGACGTCAACTGGATCGATCGATCGATCGATCGACCAATCTCTCCCTCTCTCTCTTACTCTCTCTCTCTCTCTCGCTCTCTCTGGATCTCAGAGCGTACTCGTATACGTATGTATATAGGGGTAATTAAGGAGCGCCGAGGAGCCGTTCTGTCTTTCTTGTGTTCTCTCTCTCTCTCTCTCTCTCTCTCTCTCTCTCTCTCTCTCTCTCTCTCTCTCTCTCTCTCTCTATCTATCTTTCTATCTCAGTAGTTGTCTTAGTCTATCTCTCTTAATTAATATCTCACCGGCGGCATGCGGGCTGCAGCTGGGCGTGCGGCGCGCGTCATGGCAAAAAGGGAGAAGAAGGGAGAGAGAGAGAGAAATGTGTACTTAGTCGTTTTACGCGAGTGCTTTACGCGGACGTGAGATATCTTACTTGACCTATAGTTTGTATTTTGTTACAGTGTATAAGATTAAGGTACCGGTATATCTTTCGCATTGATATTTAACTGTCGACGATTTAGTGATTGTTTTGTGCGCAAATCGTTTGTGGCTTTGTTTATTCTTAATTATCTTTCTTTCAAGTGCTTATTGTTACTTTTATTGTTTTGATAAAAAATTTATGATTAGATTATGTTTTTAAAGTCGTTCACGTAATTATTAATAATTTTTGTCCACTTACGTGGTATCAAATATGCGCATAATTTTTTTTATCACTTTACTCTTTATACGAGCTCGTTTAAAGTTAGCTATAATAGATAAATTAACTAAAATTGAAGTAGAGCATAAATAAAAGATATTATAACATTTTGAGGTAAAATTATTTCGCATTAGAACGGAGATGTTGTAATAAGAACGCAGTTAATATAATGGCTTCATACAGGAATTTTAATAGGATGTGTTTTATGAATGCAATTTATTTTAACTAGGGAAAATTTCAGTATAACACATTTTTTTCTATTATAGGTATTAAAGTAACAGCGCTTATTTCGAGCAAAGTAATCTGGATCAAATTCATGTATTCCATCAATTATGCACTTTTTACTAGCAACGATTGTCCGTTTATTTATTTATTTTTGTTTCATATAAAGTATATTTTAAGGTGGTTCTATGATTACTCTGAAGTCAAGTGAGTAACCTCCCCAAAAAAAATGAAAAAACTGCTTTATTTTTATGATTTCAACATTGATAAATTTAAGTCTCGGATAATTAAAATAACTGAAGATAGTTTTTGTAAAAATTTGTTTTGTTAAAAATAAATAATATTTGATGTATATACATTACTTACGTCGTTTACATTATCAAGACTGCGAGAAAACGTATATTAATACTTTTAACAATTAATATATCAGAAGATCGAGTGGCTTGGTATATTCATTTGGTACTCCTCAGAAAGCTTGAAATTTGTACTTACTGTACCTCTTTCCTGATTTCCTCTGCAGCGTTTCTTAATATAAACGTAAAAGATTTTTATTTAATGAAGAATGATTCGCGTATCTCCATGTGTTAAAAGTACCATTTTCAGGAATTTTTTTCTCGAAAATTAATGTGGCAACCGGGGTTAAAAAAAATATTAAAAAATTTCATTTTAATCTCAGGATTAACATATATTTTTTTTGTTACTTGTATGCAGTATTTACGATAATCATAGAACCACCTAAAAGTATTTTGCAAAGCATTACCATAAGTATATATAGAAATATACTTTCAATTAGAAACAATGACCGACTTGTATAAACGTACATTTCACTTTATTCATATTCGAACAATCATAAAATATTATTATCCAAACAATGAATTGTTTGTCAAAGTCAATAAAAATGCCCGTTTCCGCACAGGCATACACGCACATCTATGCAAATAGATTCTGATGTAAATGATGTAAAGGAAGATAAATCGTGGGAGTTGAAAAGGGGAGAAAGTAACAGAGGGAAAATAAAGGGACTGATGCAGATATTTCAATTTAAAGTGCACCCGTTGATAGACATCCAGCAGAAATTTACAGTTATCATGCCAGTTTCCAGCGGCTAATTGCTAAAAATCAAGGCGCATTTGCATACGCTGGGAAGTCATGACGTTAATGGTCGCAGAAGAAAATAAACGTCGGAAAAATGTTACATTATAGTCTCGAAGTTGCGCGTAATGAGTAATACTCCGTCTTAATTAATTTACTCGGGGGTAATTCATGCCCGCATGGCGATTAATATTCCGAGGAAAGTGATGTTACGTCATCAATGTTAAAAATATACCAGATCAGGCGTATATTTGCATTCTGTAATAAACATTAAAGGAATCGTATCATTTTTCGCTTAAAGTATACCGGTTGTAACATCAAAATGATTCGATGAAAATTAGCAAATGTATATAAATATAACTGTGCAAAAGTAAACCATTACTTTTAAGAGGATTGCTAATTAAAGTAGAACATCAAAGGATAAGAACTGAAGGCAAACAAGAACTTTCACCATTAAAACTTTCAAATATAGAGTATATTAATTAAAAGAACATGTATTTTTAAAAACAATATTTTAATTTTTAATTTTATTATAACGATCTTATTCTGTATATTCTACTAATAGACAATAAAAAAAACAATTAATATTTTTTAACTTTAAAAAATAATAAAATGTAACGATATGTTAACTACAGGTAATAAACTAATCAATTTTTAATTTTGTGTTTCAGGTAAGTCCCTAAAATTATGAAAACGCGATTCTCTATCAATATCTTGTTTTATCTATAGGTAAGTATTCATTAAAGTTATACTAATATATAGAAATATTTTGATGTGATCGCAATCCTTTTTTGTCATATAAAAATAGTTTCGAGAGATCTGAAACGTTAAAATTTTTAGTTTTATTCATATCTGTTGTAATTATAAAAGATTTTCAAATTATTTGTAAATTAAAAAAGAGACTAAAATAAACAGTTTTCCACATCACCACTGGGGTACTGTTCGAGGTGCGTTGAGTTTTTTTTTCTTTTTTATTTAGACTTTACTCATGAAAAAAATCATTTACAAAATTGAAAATAAAACTAGGGAAAGTTAGCTTTTATTTGATTTTTTTACGATTTAATATTACAGTTTTCTTCATATATTTTTATATCTAAAAATCTATCCAAAAAATTAAGCAAAATCCCGGATCCACAGGTAGTAAACACTTTTCGTTATAGTTCCTTACACTTGTCGCGCTCTTCGATACACGAGACTCGGACCATTAAGGGGTTCATTATTATTGCACCGCACGAGGTTATTGTCTGAGAATAACGGAATTATATATAGCAAAATTATCTAAATCCGTTGCCATGCCTATTCGGGCCTGAAGCAGTCCACGTTTATACCTTGCAGTTAGTATCCGAGCTTACTTTAAAATCTTTTACAGCTCGACATGGTCTAATACCGTAGGTCAGATGCTACACTACACTTTCAGAAAACTTCCATAGATATGGATATACTATGTTTACATTTTGCGTCCTCAAGTATACACATTGTATATCGATATATATGGAAGTTTTATAACAGTGTATACTTATACACTAACATGTTCAATTAGAAAAGCCTATTCTTGTACGACAGAAATTACAATAAGTTCTAAAATTGTCAACTTTGGAATGACACAGTTTGAAAACGTCAAGTCAAGTCAAAAAAAAAAAATCTAAAATAATCACTAGCACCTGATACACAAAATAGAATGTTCTTATAACGTTTTAGAAAATCTATTTTTAACTTCAGTATTTGTCAGAGAATCAGCCACATAAATAAATTTATTTTGTAGAAATATTAAACAGGCAAGTAATCACGATAAATATTTCAATATCTTGGACACCCATTTTAATGTATAAATAAAATACGTATAATAAAAGTGTACAGTTGACATGAAATGACTCATATATACAAAATTTCATTAAGATTGCATAGCTATTTTTGAAAAGTTCTAATAGAAATAAATTTTTATTTAATAAGATAATCTCTTAAAAAATGTATTAAAACGTAGTCTTGAATAATTGTACAACTGGTATATTTTTCTACACTATATTTGGACGCGGTTTCAGGAGGCAACGTAGGACGTTTGCCGAACGGAGGAAGCAGGATACAAATCGGGCAAATCAATCGGAACACTGGTGATTAAAGCACTGATAAAATAATGTTTATTGTTTAACTATAGATCACTAAATATAACGAAGTGAATACTGAGTACGTGTATATATATATATATATATATATATATATATATATGAAAAGTGCGTCGCGGGGAGGCTGGAGAGCGCGGTATGCTAATCGACGAGAATCTCCAGCGGCTCGTGTAATACTGCATCGCGTCATGCGCAAATAGTCGAAAAATAGACCCGCGACAAGCGCGGATCCCTATTCGCGTGTAAGACAACAAGTGTCGCGTGATTTTAGGGAGAAGTACACCAAAATAAATACGCACGTTATAATTAGTGAGGCATCAACAATATTATTTACAAATTATTAAATTATAAATAATAATTTGTAAAATAATTTTAACGTAAATAATTTATGTAGCAGTACGACAATTTCATTTTGAGGAAACTAAGCTCAATGAATTGACATCGGTTTTTTTTATTACAACTTAATCGAAGTAATACTTGACTTTCTGAATTACGATACTGTCAACATAATAACATTTTTTTAATCTGTTACAACATCATCGGTGGAGGAAGCTATATTTTTCTGAACTACTTATAGTGAATTAACGTGATTTATAACGATTGGTCAGACGACAAAAATGTGGCTTTTACAAAGTACTTGCATGTTAAGCACTTATTAACATAACCTGTCTTTATATACCAGCGCATTAAAGGACTCATTTAAAAATGGAATATTCCATGGGGACTCGTTGACATGGTAAGTTTTTAAAACTTGTCCTGCTTACAATGCTTCGTCAGATATTTTTTTTCTTGTAGACTGAATTATTATCTCTTGAAAACATAAATTAAAAAAGTTTTTCTTTTTAAATTCGAAAAAAAGTAAGATAATGACAAATATTTCACAACAATTAAATGACACATCCCGAGTAGTAACAAGGTACAGTACGATAGAATAGACAAATACACTAGAAATACGCAATTGAAACAAAAAATCAATCCAGACTGGCAAAAAAAAAAATCAAAACTTTTACAAAACATCGATAGAAAGCCGCTACACTATACGAAACAATCAATCCTGTCCGTCTATGGACAAAACACACTTTCCCAAAAAAGCCGCCCGCTCTAAAAAATATTCTGTAAACTCCATCGTAAATCAATTCCACCTGCCTATGCAATTCACAAAGGCCTTCCACAAAGTCACCAAAACGAATACCCAACCTCCCCCCGAGCAGACATATAGTATATATATATATATATATATATACATACAACGTAATTTTTCCAACTCTCCTTTCAGTCGTGGCGCAAAATCTCGCGCGATCCTATCTCGCCATACACGCGCTAAGGCTGGACAATAAGCCGTAAACTTGAATTTCCATTAAACAAACGTTGCTCACGGTGGTCGCGACGACGCGGCGTGGGGTTAAAGGTATACACACACACACACATACACAAGGGAACAACAGAAAGATCGAGTATACACAACGTTGCAAAGAAGAGAGAGAGAGAGAAAGAGAGAGGGGAAAAAAGACGCGGAAAACGGGAAGGAATGGGCTACTACCCATAATCGTTTCGCGAGAAACTTGGAATAAATTGCGCCATAACGATTCTCGTTAAATCACCACGCGGCCGGCAACAGCAGTGTATATAGCAGCTCAGCTCGCGAATTCCTTTTTCTTATCCCCTCTTCCCCCCTTACTTCTCTGTTTCCACAGTTTCTCTCCTTCTTCTTCTTTCTCTACCTTTGTGTCGCCGTGTGCTACTCGCGTCTTATCGTCCTGCGAGACAAGGGGAAGTATAATCTCTGAGCCGTATGGAAAAACGTACGAGACTCTATATACGCGATTAAAAACAAAAGGAAGATGAGGGAGGGACGCTCTAGACGGGGAGAAAAATAATGCAGAGAAGAAGCGCGAGAAAACACAAAAGGAAAGTTTCGAATTGAATCGTAAATATAGACTGTAAATTGGTGGCGAGCTTGAAGTTGCGTGAAATTTTTTTCTTTCACATTGCTCGTCGCCCCGTTGTTGTCCGACGTGTATACATACACATAGACACGCATATATATATATAGATAAGTGTAAAAGGATTGGGTATATTTATATATATACATTGTTTAAACCGAAAATCGTGATTTAGTCTCTATATATACATATTTGTTTGTACCGTTACGGGAATTTTAATTTTTTTTTTTTTGCAGGGCGAACTATGTACATATTATAAAGCCACAAGCTACACTGTTGTCGCGATTAGATAAACGAGGCCAAGGGAAAATATTTTCGTGTAATCCAGGTGGCGATTAATTTAGATATACGTATATTATGCGGGGATCGTTTGTGCGCGCGCGGCACGTGTAAGTGGGTATATATATATATAACAAATGGATTAATTAATGGTAATGGTTCGGGATTCAAGGATTTATTTAAATGAAACGGCGTTTGTTCGTAGTTAATATATATAGAACGCTCGTGTACGTGAAAGATATATATATATGTTAGAGGTAGTAATGAATGCAAAATGAATTTATCTTTACGCCCGTGTATATGTGTATGTGCTTATTAACGATATATTGTGAACGTGATCTGTCGATAAAGGTCGTTTGAAAATCCCAAGATCGTACAATGTCTCAGGATATTAGTAAGTAGAGTAATAAAATGTAAAGTATCGTTTCAATCATTGAAATGTATACAATAAATTGTCAATCATTAAGTTCACCGCTTGTGCATATATTTGAAATTCTTGTTCTATATCTTCAACAACGTTCGGTGTATACATTCGTAATTTGTCGTTACGAAAGCACCAAATAAGTTGACAGTTGTTTACATAGGTCTCTGCGTTTCTTGCATATATCGAACAAAACACAATATAATATACGCCGATTTTCACCAATGAAAAATAAACTAAAGAGCTTCTTTGTAATACTTATATATATAAGCTTAAAAAGAAAATAATAATTAATTCTTTACAAAGGCGAGTTTTGATTTACGCTGACAGGCTGCAGCTTCGATGGATACACTACAGCTATATAATGCACGAACGTGCGCACATTCGATTTTTTGTTGTTGTATAGACATTCAACTAAGATACGAAAATTTCTACGTAAATCATTCTGAGCTTTTGTATGGCAGCTGAAGCAGTGTGAATCACGATCGCTATATTTTACTCGCGTTTCACGCGTTGCTATTGGCTGAGGAAAATTATACGCGAAAAAGAGATTAATTCGTGTAATGTTGAGAAAATGAGGATATAGATGTTGTTTTTGTGAATAGAAAGTACCTATGTTATTGTTATCATTTTGTTTTTTCCATCGGTTGGTAACGTCAGAGGAGTGAAATTCAGGCTTTTAATACTCGACTTCGCGACATAGAGCTTCTATCCAAAATATAACGTAAAATCAAAATTGTCATGGTACGACAACACTCTGCGTCAAAATTTGTTTAAAAAAAAAGGAAAAAAATGAATGAAAAATGTTATTAAAACAGAGCAATACTATACGTTGTAACGGATTGACATTGCATTTTAAATTAATTAAAAAATTTCCTCTGCGCGCATTATTAAAATAAAAGATTTTCTCATGTTATTACAGGCAACAAAAAAAAAAAATTTTAATTAAAAATTTTCGCACAGTTCATCGCTGCCTCTTTTATTACATACGACGCATTGAATTAATAAACCTTTTGAAATATTCATTTTTTCCAATTTACCATGAGCCCTGCGCAGATAAAAAAAATTAATTATAAATTTTTTATCGTATAAAAATCCATAACACCTCATCATCGTCCCACACCACCCGTTTCTTATTACAATTCTTAAATTAATTCACGGATTCCCATCCCCAAAAAAGGTGTCAGTTACCAAATTTCTTCTTTAACCCATGTATACTTATTATTCCTCCTAACCCTTCCCCCAAACCACTATACACAACCTCTTATACACACATACGACATCTTCCTCTACGTATCCCTATACAGTGCACCAATAACCGTCCATCGACACTCACCCGATAACCTAGCTCCCATGAACGCACAGCCCTTATCCGTATAACGCAACCTTCACGCGCGTTGTCCATGCCAAAAAGAGGCCAACGGAATTGCCCCGCACAGGCCTTCCCCCCATCGTATCGTAGTATATACACACATATATATATATATACACGTACACATATATATACAGCTAGTGGCGCTAAAGATCGCGTCGGAGATCGTCAGGCTGAGATAAAAGAGAAAACAGCCGATAAAGGGAGATTAGCGGTGTATAGGCGGCTGTGTATAGGGGTAGTAGTTGTTGTTGTAGTTGTGTTCGCGCTACCAGGGGGTTGTATACAGTATACATACATATATATACATACACACATGTGTGCTTACTTGTACATATATATATATGTGCTACACATACCCCGCGAGAGCAATCGCCTGGGTTAGATACGCGCACGCGCGCGGGCGGGCGCAAGCCGGCTTGTAGATGGAATTAAGATAAATCGCGTCTGCCAGCTTGATTTATGGAAGAGCGAACTAACTATGCCTCGTTAGACTGGCGCGTGCGCGGGTGGAAGAGAGAGAGAGAGAGGATGGGGAAAGAGTGTATATGTATGCGCGTGTGTGGAGAGAAGGATGGAGATGATGTTGCGCAACGCGCGCGCAGGTGCGAGAGCTTTTCCCGCTTCTACGGCCGCGGTTATATTGTGCTGATTGGGTCGCAGCTTTTTTCGTAGCTTTTAAGGTTTTCCTTCTTTTCTCCGCATATAGAGGAAGGGGGAGAGATGTGTGTGTGTGTGTGTCGTAATGGCGGTTTATTGGCTGTGCGCGCGCGTAATTGCGCGAGATGAGGGTGTTTTTGCTATATAGCCGCAGTGGTTTATCGCTGTATTGTCTTGAGTAATGCTGATTGGGATCAGGTTTCATTGCGAAATTTACATGCTCGTGTCGTTGTTGTAGTGTGTGTGTGTGGATTAGAATTTTCCTAGATTGTTAAGAGTCTTCATTTTTTTATGCTTTCAGAGTAAGTTATATATATATATATATATTCGTGAGCGTTGGCTTCGTATATTCGGAATGACTCTTAATTTTTGAACAGTGGAATGGAGAAAAGTTGGCGAGATGTATTGTATATGTTATATACGTGCCGAGTGAGGAAGGAAAAGAATTAGTTCGTCCACGTTGATTTATGAACATCGTCTAGGAAACGGACTAAGAGGGTAATAAAGTATCTTAATTTTATAATTGGAGTGCACTTGTTGACTAATTGCACGTCTGTATTTTAGAATGTCAAGCGGCTGCTCTAGTTTCGAAGAAAATCATTATGAAAGTTTAACATTCTACTCTCTCTCTCTCTCGCTTTCATTCCTCGCTGCTCTAAAGCAAATTATTTCCAAAGCTGGGATATTATAATTTACACATAATATTGCCCTGCCATGTGTAAGGGAAAATATTTCAAACTTGAGGTCAAACTATACAATCAAGCTAATTCAGCTTAGAGTGGTTTTGTCAATAACTCAAATCCATATACGTGCAAAAAAACTCCATTCTTATTCAATTATGTACGCACGGAATTCACTTTTGAATTTACTACTGAAATTCAAAATTCGTTGTTGCCAAAGTCGTTACGACGTATATTTAATACAGTTGGGTTGCATAATTTCTCGAAAATTACGAGAGACGTCGGGAGACGTCTGCATCGAAAGTTGGCAACGAAATAACTTGTAATTTTATCTATAAGCTTTATGACTCTCAACTTCGCTAATATTTTAAGACTTTATTCAACACAAATGATTATAATTTTTGGCAAATTTATAACTCTCGAGAATTAAGCGACCAGGCTCCGGATGTTTCTA
Organism: Torymus tubicola; assembly: GCA_035583055.1. Taxonomy (NCBI): domain Eukaryota; kingdom Metazoa; phylum Arthropoda; class Insecta; order Hymenoptera; family Torymidae; genus Torymus; species Torymus tubicola. The sequence continues at coordinate 14,276,901 of JAWWEQ010000055.1, read as the reverse complement.
ACGAATGAACTTCGTAGCGCGAACACGAGCCTGTTTTATATATATCAAATTGAAAGGAATAACTTGGTCGTCCTATCGCTTATAACAAACATTAATTCCAATCGTTAAAACCAAATTCTGTCGTCCGTTTATATAGCGAAAGAAGAACGTATATAACGAAGCTTCTTTTCGACAAATCAAGGCTCACACCTGAGATCATAGACAAGAGATATTGAAATTGATTTGAAAAATACTATGTTTTATTAGTTAGGAAGGGGCATACATTGACAGCAAGACATTTTAAACGAGAAAAGAACAGCAAATGTTTATATATTGTGTATACTACACGTGCGAGTTATGTATGTATATATATATTCCGCACACCTGTGATTCTATCGCGATAGTAGACACACACACACACACATATACGTATAGGCGCGTTCGCGCGAGATGCAAAGCTTTTCTTCTCCTTTTACGGAACAGTTATAGAGCCCGAGTATATTTATGTTCAGATCGCGAATGATTAGTACAGCAATAGAAACGAGCCTTTTTATAGTTCCATTGATGTTTATTTACGTTCGGATTGTGTCCGCTCCGTTAAAAGAGTGCGTATGTTGTATTGATTTTCTCTCTCTCTCTTTAACAGCTATTGCGATATGAAGGGAGAGTATGAAATAATTGTAAATCATTGCTATACGTCGTTGTTGCTTTTCATATACATTGTATAAACGTCGTGAAAAACTGTCCAGGATATAGTTTCGGGGAAAATCCAAATACAAGGTCGCATTTGTATCCATCCCACCGTATGCCTAATCCTTTTACAACCCTTTACTAATTGTAAGAAAGTGAGTATATCCAGATATTTTCCTTACTTAAACTTTCGTAAACACTGGTCAAAGTACAGGTCAAAGAATGTTGACATACCTGCGTACGATCTCGTTTCACTCTGCTATTCCAACAATGCACAGCTATACCTGCCATGCACGTACACAGAACGTATGAGTTATAGCTCATTATAAAACTTTTCATGATAATCCCATAATATCGTATTTTCTCATACACCTATATCAACTTGTGCATTAGTAACAGCATCGGATGGGACGACAGCGCGTGTATACGCAGATATAGACATGACTCTGCCGTTAAATAATCTCAACACCGCACAGCGATGGAAAAAGCGAAGCATTTCGACGTCTTATATATATATTGATTTCGTTCTGACTATTCGTACGATAGATATTCTAACGTGCACGCATGTATAGGTATTTAGTCCGATGACTTGTACTACGGTAACTGCAGTGATTAGCCTATTTTTTCGCTATAACGTTTAAGGAAATGCCCGTCGCTTGTATAGCTTAAATGATTCGTCGTACATTGAGGAGAGACATAATAAAACGAGGAAACCACCAGCAATGAAATTTAAGGAAAAATCCATTTTATACTAAGAGTGTCTTTCACTAATATACCGTGTGTTTATATGTATACGTCCTTCGTAGTAAACCAAATTAGAGCCACGAGTATACGAATGTAATTTTGTACATAGCATAAATTGTATCCCTCCTAATGTTCCATAGCGAAGGTATTGTACCCCGATACATTTTGTCTTTTCACTACCGCGTCCCGATGTCTGGAAACAGCCCGAATGTCGAGCTTGAAACTATTATACCCTTAATATACGTGCGTGTGTTTTTACGCTTCATTACACATTGGATATTTTATTCATAGAAATTCGAATGCACCGCGCTAAATAAAGTATACTCTTCGTTAAATGTATAATTTTAAAGTATATTATTCACAGAGCGCGCAACGAAAATAATGAAATACACTACCGAGACAACGCACGTTTGTTGAAAAAATAGTATGTGTGTATATATGTGTGTACACGTCGCGATTTAAAATATACTGTCAGAAGCGTGTCGTGGATATACTAGTGGGAAAACAATGTATTTGTAAACTTTTAGCAACAGCAGTAACAGAGCAGTGCTTGAAAATTTTCGCTCTCCGACAAAATGAAATGAATAGAAAGTTTGACGTTGTTCGTTCGCGGTCGCAATATTGAATGGCCGCATATACGCTAATTTAATTTTTCAGACTATCTGCTATTGACGTTTTTGTCAATAGCAAATGTAAATAGACGTTATATCCAATCGGTGGTGGTATGGGGCGAGGAAGAAGAAGGAGGGGGGGGGGAGTAAGACGTGCGCGCGTGCGAGAAGCTCGAAATCCTGCACGGGATGCATTGTCGTTGCATATTGTTACGTGTCTTATAAACTGCTAAATTTATCGACACTCGGGGAGTACGTCAATTTTGTCAGTCGTTGAAGTATTAAATTACCGGTATTGTCAGTTTACGTTAATAAGACAATGGAGAATTAGTAAAATATCAGAGTAGATCGGATATCCAAGAAGCGTATAATAGTTTAATGCAATATTTAATGATGTAAGAAATGATAGAAGTTATCTTTGGTCCTAATTCTGGTTATTCAACAATGGAAAAGGTATAAAAGCTCGGAAACAATGTTATCGATATAATTACGTTATTAATTAGTAGTCAATCTTTGTAACAGCCGTAGTGGATAAAATTGAAAATTAAATCTTTATCCATCTTTCATCTCAATGTAAAACCTGACTTACGTATAGTTCGATATTTTTTTCGTTCGTTTTCGAATGTAACTTACTACAACCTTTATAAAAATTTATTCAAAAGTTATTTTTAACCTTTATCCTTTACAATGACGGACTCAATCGTCTGCTCTACGTAGTGTAAATGTTTTACGAGACATTTGAAGAATTAACTTAAGTGATAGTTTATCCGTAGGCAAAAAAAAATTAGTTATCTTTGTATTATTCATAGCTTTATTCTATACGATATAAATCATTATTTTATCATGTAAATTTATCTCTCTAAAAAATCCCTTGTTGCTAGATTAGCAATGGCTTTCTTGGGATTAACATACCAAACTGACAGGTGGTACATTTTTTGTGACTAATAAATGTGAAATATAGATTTAATATTTATAGCAAAAAAAGAACTAGATTGTACGTTTCGCCTAAAACCAGACATTTACAAGCGGAAAAAAAATGATTTCAATTTTTTCCAGGGCGGTAACCTATAAATATTTTATATTTTAAAAATTCTATTTTTATAGATATAAAAGACATTAACATAATACCTTTTAAATGTTTTAATATATTATTAATAACGACTATATCATGGTAAACGTTATCTTTTTCGTTTTTGCTCTCCCCTTCTTTTTCAAATTAACCGTTCAATCATCCAGGCCGAAGTTATTTTCTTCGCATAGTCGACAACTGCCACGTGCAGTGTACGCAGGAGAGAGAGAGAGAAAGATTGTATATGTATATGTGTGTGCAACCCCCGCCCGAAAAAACCTGTTCTGTGATCAGACATACACGTACACGTATTACTATACCGTCCCTTGTTCTTCTGTCTGCCCTTCGTTCTTTCTCTTTCACACACACATACACAAGCACGTGGGTACAAACTTCGATTCTTTCATTGTTACTATACACCCTCTATACAAGTTATTAGTTTCTCCGAGACAATCAGTGTAACGCATACTGTATATATGACGGGGTAGAAGTAGAGATGCTGAAGTTAGTGATTGGATACCTCGCTCGTTGTTTTTTTTACCGTGATGTAGATGCAGTATAGTATCGGGTGACATGAATAACGAGGAAAGATTCAAATTTAATTATTTTTAACGAAATTTATGTTACTTCGCGTTATATATTTGATCGTTACACACGAAGAGAGAGAGAGAGTATGGCCAAAATATAAGTTGATTACAATCCGTTTAATTAAATTACACGCGCCCGCGCGCGCGACGTGCATTTCGTGTAATCAGGTTGTTCTACAAATTAATTTCATTATGACAATTTTAGAGCCGTAATAATGATAATGCAAGCTGAGCACTTCACGTTGCGCATTTTCATACCGGACTGTTATTGTTCGTAATATATATTTTCTATATATACGTATTTCCAAATTACTTTTATTGTGTGCTGTGAATTTCCGGATAATCAAATACACCCCCGCGCGCTTTATTCAGTTACAAACATTGGGTTTACATTTTACGTCAAATTATTCTGAGAAATGTACAGTTTCGAAATGCATAATAATGAAAATTTTCGTATAAATGCGCGCGCAACGATGATAATTAATTCGTATTTTCATTATGTGCATTAAAGTCGACTTGATTCGTGCTGTATTATAGTAGTATTACGGTGGGTAGGTGTTTGCAACTTAAAAAAGTATCAAACTTTATAGTTACTTGTTACACTTATTACTTAACGAAACTTTTAATAACAAAGCTGATTTTTTTCCCAGATGCTACAAAGTTTTTCCAAACTTTTAAACATTTTCCATGGGTTGTATTTGTAATTTTCACTTTATGCATTATTCTTGAAAATGCATAAAACAAGCATTATTCTTCAAAGTTAAACAAATGTACAACTTTCAGAATATGCTAACTAATACAGTAAAGTAACTATTGCCTTCGAGCATTTGCGAAGGTATTTGCAATTCAGGTCACTGTGGAATTAAAATCTGTAATGATGTAATAGAGTTAACAACATTTTGTACTCTTTTTTTTTCGTACAAATGCATATCTTAATTATGAAAGTTTCTTTTTTACCTGCTATGCCGTGTAGTTCAATTAGATGCTGAAGTAACGAAATAATGGTACTTACTAAAAATAATTACAATAATAGCTATACTACATTCACGCATCTTTCGAATGTGAAACTTCGTGAAACTCTATATTACAAGTTGAAAATAATAAAATCGTTATTATTCAGGTTATATACGCGATTGCACATATCCCAATTACGACTATTACCTATGGACATTTTATGCTCTATTAGCGAACTTCTTTATGCACCACAAACATTTTAGAGTTGAGTAACAGGGACAATAAGTGAACATTGTCGGATGATGAAAATTCTAATTGAAAATGTTAAAATCATATTATTATTATTAAAAGTATTGCAAAAGGATGGAAATATAATAAATAACGAAATATTCGCAATAATGAATTTTACAATATTCATTTTGAATATTACTCGATTTATTTTGCACGAATGAAAAAAAAACGAAATGATAATGAACAAAAGCGTTGTATAATTACAACGAATTTCGCACAAAGGAAATAAAGCGCAATTAAAAATATTAAATTACATTCCCGCGCGCGTTTCCATTATTCATATTCCGAAATAATAAAATCTCAACGATGGAAGTTATATTGACGCGCTTTCAAACTCTATATACGTTGAATTGCAAAGTACTTTCTTGTCGCTACCACTATATATAGTTACCACATTGACAAACTTCTCGAGCAAATAATCATTAGTGACAGGCGACATAAGGCTTTATCTTAACAGCAGCAATGCATATCCAAAAAAAGACCCACATCAACAACAACAACAACAATGAGAACAATCAGGATCGATCGATGTTGATGTCGAAACACATATCGTTGTCATCTATATACATATATACTTTTCGCGTCTTGTCATTCCTCTCTCTCTCACGCAGTTGTCCGTCAGTGTCAACGCGCTATGCTTATATAATAACAAAGGGCTCGACTAAATCGCAAACTATCGCACGCGAGACGTTTACAAGCGCGACTTGTGCGCACGCAAAACGCGCTGATCTGGTCTGTGTATGTGTGTGTGTGTGTGTGTGTGTGTGTGTGTATACACGAACGTATACAATTTGCGCGCAATTGAATTAACATTCCGCGGGCGCCACTCGCGCGTGTCCGGTCTTTAGCGCCCTCGCGCCGGTCCCGACACTTCTCCGTCGGCGAATAGTTATCCGGAACCTACAGTTTGATGCATATATGTATGTGTACGTGCGCATATGTATGTATATATGTCTCTTACTCTCGGTGAAATTAGGGTGGCAATTCAGCGCGACTAATGAGAGGAGAGAGATCCCGCTTTCGACATATATGAGCATACTTTTAAATTTGAGAGTAATTGACTAAAAAATTTTCAATGTCTGCGGTAAGTAAAATTGTTTTTATGAGAAGAAAATATCGAGAAGTTGTTCGTATTTATTTGATTGATTGGTATATAACGTCTCAAGAAAGGGGGTTTACGGAGTAAAATTAAGAACACTGGGTTTTATTTTTAGATACTAAAAATTGTCTTTAAAAGCCCTGCTAAAATCTGCTTTCCGGGTAATATGTGCATTCAGTGTAACCAGGTTATAATTATATTCTGAGTCTGAAATAATCTTAAATGAAAAAAGATTATTATTTATACGAAATCTATATAAAGAGCTACACAATTCAGTAACACAGAAATGAATATATTTAATTATAATTACTTACTTTACGAAATAAAAGTAAAATTACGATTGTACGATTGATTAATAAAAATCAATATCGTTGAAAACGCGCCTTTTAATATATATAGTATTCCTATAATTTTCTTGAACCGCAATTACACATTCTTAATTTATTCATGAAAACTCGTTTCAAATTACTTTCTCATGTAATCTTTGGCACGTGTAATTACACTTCGCAGAACTTCATTTTTAATTATATCATTAATTAAACTGAAAAATTCATACCAAATAAAAGAGATGAAATATAATTATCATCAAATGGAAAACCCAACTACCAACGAGTCATTGCACGAAAAAAGTTCATCGCCGCGCGCCAAAATCACAAACCCATGCAACCTCGAATAAACACCTGTTCTTTTACCACCACTATATATAACCCGTAACCACACGCTCGTACATACATACATACATACAAAACCAACGATACGTTCAAAGGGCAATTATGCGAATGGAAAGTCATCATTACGCCTGTGTAATCGCCTTTAATTAGTTTGTTTCCTCTTTCTCCCTCTCCCTCTCTTTCTCTTTCTTCTCTCGTATACGCAGCTAACGTCGCTTAAACGAGGAAGTTAATTATCGGCGATTCCACTGCAGCCACCGCCGTCGCACTTTGGCTCTCTTTTAATGCGAGCTCTCTCTCTCCTTCCCCCTTAAGCTTTTTACCCCCACCCCAAACGGCGTATAGCGTCTCGCCTTCGGAAAATCGTGGGCAGAAAAGGTGGCTCTTGTGTTTTATTGTTCGCGTGGTAGGTAGGTAGGTAGGTAGGTGCTAAGTGCGCGTTTTGCTTTTAACGTTTGTATGGAAATGCGCAGGGAGCTTGAGGAGGAGGAGGAGGAGGAAAACAGAGAGAGGGTGCATGCGCTTGTATATATAGTGCAGTTTAAGCGAGGGGGTGGTTTCGAGTGAGCTCGTGATTGGGCTTGTCGTGCGGGCAAATGTTAATGGATATAGGACGTGGCAGGTCTTTGGCTTACTCTCTACCAGCTCCAATAGGGTTTCGAGTGTTAATTGACGTTAAATATGAAAGTATATATGGGAGTGAATGTAAATATATATATTTTTATATAGTTGGGAGTTAAATTGTTCGCTTTCTTTTAGAGCGCAGGAAAGTAATCAAAATAATGGTTAAATTAGAAAACACTGACTGAGTTGTTTCGTGAGAGTAGTAAGTTGTTTGTTTGTGAATTGTACTGGTACAAGTCAATTATTTTCGTCGTACTCGACGCCAAATTGTATGTTATTTTGAAGAGCCAGAACAAATTTTCAAACGAACCTTTTCACTATAATGTTTACCCATGCTTATGATGAATATATATTTCGACTACTTGCAGAGTGAACAGTTAACGCTGATTATATAGGTATACGAAAAAGAAGTAATAATAAACATCGCAAGTCTTTTTCACAGTACCTATCAACTAACAAACTTTTTACTCGTTCAAAGCTGTTTTTACGGTACCTGAAACAACGCAGCTATACGTATTACAGAAACTTTTCGCACGTAACAATTTGTTAAAAGAATTTCTTAACTATAGATTTCAAATATCAGTTTAATTAAATTGACGAAATAAAAGAAAAACTATTAAAAATATATATATAAAAATAAACTTTTATCATTTGCTTAGTATACACCGGAACTTTATACAGCCAACTATCTTCATTCCAAACAAATCGTTATCCGTTTTGTTTACATCCACTGTCGAAATAACAATCTTCCCAAAGATTACGAGCTATCGAACTTCTGCAATTCAGTGTCCTATATATTTATATATAGTCCCAACTTTCTCTCATTCTCGCACATATATACATACACGAGGGAGCGTCCTGAACTTTTTCCACTCCCCTTTTCCCGAAACTATTGCTGCGCTCTCTCGATCCAATTCGAGACATCGAAGATCGTAAATAAGCATTAAATTGACTTTAAACGAACGCCAGTCGAGCTAAATCAAGCCGCGGGAAACGTTTGCGCGCAGTTTCACAAATAATAACCAACCGAAATAGGTCGCACATTTATAACGGCATTAGATCTTTTTCCTCTCTCTCTCTCTTAACCTATGAAATCGCGTGCAAATGTCGTTTGTACATCGAGGCAACTATCGTATATGCATTTATGAAAATTTGATAATACCGAACTACAACAATTACGTCTTTTTTTGTTTCAAGCTTCATGTACATATATATTTCGGTAACGACGGACCTTATGTACGACTACGATGACCAATCGGTAATAAGTTTTACTACCACCTTACAAAATATGATATAAACATAAATGTACAAAATTGCGTATCAATTATAACTGCATATACTCGTTTTCGTTAAAAACACAGAGTGTGCGTACGTCAAACGTCTCGTTTAATTTGCACGAAAATTTTATTAAACGATGGATTTATGTACTCTCTTGGTTAAATGGCTAGTTTGCGCGTTCTCTTTCTATGTAGGCTCAAGGACAGCCTTTCACGCGAGCGTTTCAAAAGTCATCGATATACGTATACATGGCTAAATGTTATACACTGCATGCAGACGCATGTGTGTGCATGTATATATATATATATATATAGCACGCAAAAACTCGCGAGGTTGCACTTCTAATTGTTCCAGATACCACTTTATATTTACAAGTGAGGTTTCTTCCTTTCTCCTTCCCCTTATACTTTCATTGCTCTCGTTTTCTCAAGATTGCAGCCTTTGTATACACGAGCGTTGCAGTCTATATATATATGTGTGTATGGATCATTCTGCATATACACGTGTACGTAGACGAAGGGTTAGCGGATAATTGAGAGTACATTTGATTTATCGACCAAGAGAGAAGGAAAACTACGAGATTGGCGATTGTTTCGTGAAAAAAGAACCATGTGTATGTGTATATATATAGTTTTTCGTAACGCGGCGTTCCGGTCAACGAAACTAGGCCGTATACCGAACGTCTATTAAGGGATCATATTTGCTTTGACGTGCGCTCTCGTGAAACGTAAGATACACATACACAAGACAATCTGTGTATATATATGTATATACGTATACTGGAATGTTTAAAGAGAATAAACGAATGAATCAGTTTAAAAATAAGGTGTGGTAGCTTTTCGAATCTATAATAAAGGTTCCGATCGTTTTCTATATAAAATTGAACAAAAACTGACGCTTATATTTTCCTTTCACTCGTATATATATCAGCGTGCTTCTCGAATTTACGACGGTATATAGAATCGCATCGAAATATCAATAGCACGGTTGTGTAACACGCAACAGTTACACATATGTATACGACTTGAAAGCAAATGTAACAACTAACAAGGTTTTTCATCTTTTTTTTTTTATACACGCATGACCGCACAAAGTAACATCCCTTAATGGTGCCTCTAATGCTTTTTTATGTCGTAAGTATCGGCAAAGCGGAAAAACGGGGTCAGTTATAAGCGCTCCTTTATTCTATAAAACCAATATTATTTTTAATATGCCATGAAAAAAAAAAAAGAAAAACACGAGCTTGTTTGCCTGAAGCGATTATGTGACGTTTCCAATATTGTAAGTAAATCAACGTTGAGTTTCAAAAAGATATAGATACATACGTTGTAAAATTTCTTTTAATGGATACAAGAGATGAGAATTCATTTGCATAACTTATGTCGTTTGCATTCAGATTTTACATTTATATAGGTATATATAAGAAGTCAAATGGTCAAAACTGCAATACTTCAACCTGTCAATTTTCATTTGTAAATATGTATAATTCGAAACAACTCATGATTTGGAATATATGTTGGGCAAAACTTTTTTTTGTACGAAACGTTACGTTATTTTATTCTTGAAATCGTATTGCAATATAAGTAAAATGATTGAATTTCATAAAAACATATTGAATTTCTGCTTATTTTTTTGAGCGAAAAACATTCGATATTTTATTTCCAAACCAATTTTCATAGTAATATACGAAATACATTTTGTAACTTGGCGAAGGACCGCGATTCTTCTAGATTTTCTTAATGTCTCTTCTACATTATCTTACTGCGCAGACAAAAGACTTTTCATTTCAACATCTGATTGAAATATTACCGAACTCGTTAAAGTCGACAACTTCGTTACACACCTTTAATCAACATGTCGACACAATTCGCATAAATATACCAATACATACTATCATTCGCATGGACGTGCCCACCTGTATGATGATGTACGTAATACGCATGCGCACCTTATTACTATAGCAAAACGGTATATCCATAATTAAAGCAAGAACACTATAGGCCAATAAATCTACGCCTATATCAAATTCTCTTACTACAAAGAACGAAAAAAAAAAACAAGAAACAAACAGAACGAGAACAACGAGGAAGACGAGCCATTGGCGAAGAGAGGAAGAAGCTTTCGCGTTAAAACTCGATAAGAATCCGTAAAAAAGTCGGGTATCGGATGAAAAGGGAGTGAGGTATAGATTCGCAGAGGCTAACAAGCAGTGGCAATCAGCTTTTCGCTAGCTGGGAACAATTAATTTCGGCCAATCCATCGATTACGACTAAGTGGATAAGCGTTTATGCTCATGGCATTAATTAGCTCGTTCTCTCCCTCTAGCTTTGTATACGCCCGAGCGCCTCTCTCTCTCTCTCTCTATCCCAGTTTACGATCGATGCGTGTCGATCTTGGACGAAGGTATGTATATATATGTATATATACGAGAGAAGCTTGCGGTGGCTTGATTGAGCCGAGAGTTTTACGTTGTTAAGAGCGCGTGCCGCGAGCAACCGAGCTTCGCATCAATTGTTACTGTGCGGCGTGTGGGTATACGACGTATGGCGAATGGTCGCTAGAGTTGACGAGGAAATTTTTCTTTTCTAATGGCGTATATGTGTACCAGGGTTTACTAGCGTTTTTGTGGGATAAAATCGTTGGTGCTAGGGATAAAAATGAGTGCAGCTGTGAAGTTTAATTTTCTTAAGTGAATATATGTGTGTGTATGTTTTATTTTGAGCATAAAAAATAGTTAATAGTCGTATTTCTCGTTTTGAAAGGTCTTAATGTTTCAAAAAATTCTTGCTTTTTTCAAAATTTAAAACAATTCCATTCGTGAAATTTAGGGATAGGAAAGGGACTTAATTAATCGCGTCTGTTTTGCTGCTCTACTAAGCATTCTGGACAATTAGTATGTAGGATCTTGTAAATTTTTATCCATTCCAGAGTGGCAATATAAGGCGTAATATGATCCCTTAACTTTAAATCACAGGCAAATCACATTCTTCGTCACCAGTTAGATCATGAATTGTAGCGCTGCAGTAGTCTATAATCGGATAGGTTAACGTTGATCTTAAAGTTGTTCGGATGCCCTTGGGAAGAATGTGTCTTGTGGCTTTGAGCTGATGCAAAGCCCCATTAATTTTTCTAGATCTTTGTCTGACTTCTATTTGTACGTTACATTAAAACAATTTGAAAAATGGAAATCGGATGAAGTAACATTTAATCGCCTAATATACTATCACGGATAGAAAATTTATATCCAATAAAAACAAATGCTATTTGATGCTATATATAAAGTACTAGATGACCGGTGAGGGAGGAGAGAGAGGCGGAAAATGGCATCTGCATTGTTAGGTTATTAAAGGTACTTCAATTAAGCGAGTGAGTCTACGTTTTAATAATTCGCCTTATCAAATCAAATAATGATGAATAAAAAAACTATTTTGTAGATTAATTTGCTATAAGTTCAGTCTAAGTGATCACTCGCTAATTTTTGGAGATGACTTGAATCAATAATTTGGTTCAAATTCGTTATTTATTTTTTTAAAAAAGAAAATGAGAATACTTTTGAATTAAGTTATAATAAATATTTATTCATTTTTGCTTTTATAAAATATTAACTACTATTTGCTAATAGCAGATGA
>JAWWEQ010000055.1:14242380-14264575 GCA_035583055.1 Torymus tubicola | reverse complement strand
ATTATAACTTAATTCAAAAGTATTCTCATTTTCTTTTTTAAAAAAATAAATAACGAATTTGAACCAAATTATTGATTTCAAATGTCATTCACGTGAAATTTTATTTCTGATAATACACCATTTTGTCAAACTAAATCTATGGAATCGATCTATTCAATGTTTGTTTTGTAGCATATGGACAATAATAATAAAAAATATATTTGTTTTGCAATTCTAAAATCAGTTTTGCATTTTATTACACGTTAATAATATCATTTTGAAAAACAACTAAATATAAACCTTCAAAAAGTTAAACAAAGAAATTTATATATTTTTTTTTCATTTAGTAATATTAAGCAAAAAGCTTAATTTCATTGCTTTTTAAACAATCCGCTGTGATAGTAATGCCCGAGAAGGGCACACTTAAGCCTAGTATTGCATCGATTGTGTAATTAAAGCTAATAGCACGCGGGCGTGAGAACACGTTGATACTACAAAGTAATTGCGTGATTACTCCGGTAAAACTACTCAAATGTGTATTTACCCCTGCGATTGCGATTAGGTCACTCATGCAAGATTCATTGCTGTTTAAAACGGATCTAAACTATTTCAAAGGATCAAATAACGCGAATTGTTAAATAATTGATAGTTGGATGTAATTATATATATCATTAATACTAGTAAAGAAAAATTTAAACAAAAATATTTGATTATTTATAGTTAAGAACAGTTGGATGACCTATTAAACCACGTTAAAGCATAATATTAATGTAATGTTGTAGAGAATCTAGAATATGATGATTATAATTATGAATATCTTCTGATATTTTATTAATCACATCATTTATTTTGCAATGGCATTGCATGAATATTATGCTGGGTTATTGAAATAATACAAAATAAATGTATAGATTTTAATAAGTTTTGTATATTTAATATTAATATATTTATAACTCTATCCTGAATATGGACCAAATTATATCATTTATTTAAACTTGATGCAATTTCAATTTTGAATTAATCATAATAATTACAAACTTTAATATACCGCTTTACATGTAAAATAAACTAATTTTATGTTTTAAACGAAAGGAAAGATTAAATCAGCTTAATAAATTTAATATTTACCTTATTAAAACTGGGAGCTAATTAAACGCATACATTTTTATATTTTCTTGTTTCTCTTGGCCATCCCTCACGCTTTTCGAGTTCAACATATTCGTAAACTACTTAAAGGTCTGTAAGAAAATGTTGGAAGTTTTGGATGAAGAATTTCAATTGAATCGAAGTTAAATTAAGATTACAAATATAACAAACCGACAGGCTATCTAATGGACGATTCTATATTTTCATCACCATTTTCCTTTCTCTCTCTCTCTCTCTCTCTCTCTCTCTCTCTCTCTCTTTTCCTTTCTTCATTTATCTGATTCTTCATTTGCTCGTCCTTTCAAAATAAACGTCCTGAGAGAAGAAGCTGGTCAATGCTAAATTGAGACATAATAACTTTCTTGAAAACTTGTGCTTCGCGAAAAAGACGAGGATAGCGAAAGACGGAAAAGACCTAAGGAAGAACGGGAATCTAGGAAAGATAGGAAAAAGGAGAAGAGAAGAAAATAAAAGAAAGAAGAGAGAGAAAGAGAGAAAACTCCATTAACTTTTATTTCCCTGAGAAAGTAACTTCTCTTCTCCTCTTCTCCCTCTGCCCCTCTCTCGCCCTCCCTCTACCCACCACTCCTACCTCCCCCTGTCCCATCTCACAAGGAAACTTTGTAAAGCGACTTAGTCAAAGTTTAATAAATTCCTCCGCGGAAGTTTCAAAGCGGTTCTATGCGAGATTGCAAATGATTACGTCTCTCTCTCTCCCTCCCCTCCCCCTCTCTCTCTCCTTCTTTCGCGCCCATAGAAAGACAGAAACGGAAAGAGAGAGAGACAGAGAGAGAGAGAGAGAGAGAGAGGAGAATAGTAGCAAGACCGCATATTGCGAAAGGTAAAGAGGTGCTTTTCAAAATCGTCCAAGTTCGATGTGTTTGCTGAAAAGACAATTGACATTGTTTTATATAGTTTTAGATCGGCTTCGATTTCCGACTTTTCGCTTTGCCTTTCACGTTTCTCTTTCTCTCTCTTATTCTGTTTCTCTCTCTCTCTCTCTATATATATACATACATACATACATACATACATACATACATACATACATACATATATATATATATATATATATATATATATATTTAAATTCTTTATTAAAAATAGAATGTTTACATAACTCTGCTATTGTATAACTCGTTTTATGTTGGCATTTAAGAAATACATGATATAGAAGCTTCAAAATCAGTTAAACATTTTGAGTTGAAATACTGCTATCGTGGTTTAGGTCGCGAAACCATGTAACGAAAAATTACACTGTTGACATGCATGGTTATTGCTTGTTACTCTGTAGTACTGAAATCCGAAAAAAAATAGCGAAAGAACAATCGTAAATCCACAACTAGTTTAAACCATTAAAATACGTTAAAGAAAAATTCAATTTTATTGATATACATGAATTCGTAATGGGAAAATTTCCAACTAGATCATCAATCATGAAAGCTTGGTAAAAAATTGCTTTGAATATGAATTTTTTTCAATATGTGGATGAATTGGAATTAAAGTGGAATAAGACCGCTTTTGAAAATTTACATATTTATGCGAAATATCGAGTTTCGTGTAGTATAAATATGTAGATGATAGATGTTACGCTATTCATATATAACTTATATCTACATTAATTATAGTTTCGTATATGTATTCATAAATTAATTTTTAGCCGCTGAATTAATTTACAATCTAAAATACATTGATCTATATAGAATTCTAATTTCTACTTTAAAAGTAGTTTAAATTGTATGGAAATTATCTTTTCTCGCGTGATAACTACATGCGCAGACTACGCTAGATGATTATTTGCAATATCTTTCTAATTTATCATTGCTTGTGCAAATGTTAAATTATATTGCGTGAAATAGTTTGATTGATACAAAGATATTTCCTCGTAATAAATGGCAAAGGCACAATAAGCATTATAAATACGTTTCTAAAAAAAAGTCCACTATAGACATATTTTATTCCTAATAAATACTATAAAACTGCCTATTATCCTGTCAGTTCAACGTTTTTTCCCTTCGTAGCCATTTGCGTCTATTGTAATTGCACGTAATTGCATACAATAACCCATAAAAGGATTATCAGTTATCGTAACAAGCTCTGCTTATGCGCGATATTATCGAACGAAATTAAGGCAAAATAGGTCGAAGCCTTTTTCCTTTATAAATTTTCAATAATTAAGCCTTTCCTTCCTCTCCTACAATATACCAACGAATTCGCTATCGAATGATTGTTTATGTTAGATTTTCGATAAGCGCACACAAGGTAACGCTGATCGAGCTCACAACTTTCGCGCCCCTGATACACACACATATATATATACACACGCGTTAATTCTAACGCTCGATTTCCTCGTTAAAGTGAAACCTGCCCTACTTGCGTTTCGTCATTTTCGCACTTCACGTTCTTTCCTTTTCGTGACAGGATAATTCGCATTTTTTTCCCCCTCGGCTTTGTTGTCGTCCTCGTAATACGTGTTAATCGAAGTCCTCGATAAGCATCTTCGCTCGAGTGAATCGCGGACAATACGTATCGTCTCGATCGATCTGGGAAAACCTCATGCGCGTGCGTGTGCCAATGTGCGAAATCCTTCCTTGTATAGTGCTTGGATTATATCTGAAGTGTTATTAGGAAAACGAGCGTTTTGCTCTAGATTCGTTGGTATTTAGATTCCTACTCAGCAAATGTTGAAATCATTTTTCATAGGGTGTCTTTACTTCATTTGGTAATATTTTTGTTTGAAAAATAGTCATTGTGATATTTGTAGTGAGTAACTTTTTTCAAGCAAAGAATTTGTCTGATCTAACCTAAATTATGGGTTTTTGAGGATACTGATTACGAATCTGAAGTTTGAATTTCCAAATTTCCGTACCTCGGTAATAAATAATTTCAGTTGGAAATAATAATCGATTTTTTAGAAGTTATGGAATTTGGCAATAACTTACATAGCTTCTCGTTTCAAGCTTTCAAATCCATTCAAAATTAATGTTTAAAATTCGTAACAGAATAATCCAACCCAAAAAGGAAAGGAAATTCAACGAAGACTTTCGAGAAAATTCCCATTTACCACCGAGATAATACTGTACATTTGAAAGTACAACTGATACTTACAAGGCAACTAAATGATATCCATTGAAACCAATCCGACAGCATCTCCCATTACCTTCATCGTCAAACGACACTATATAGCCTTACTCGATAATAGTCCGTAGGTATAGTGGGTGTAGGTTTTCTAATTAAAAGATGTCATCTTTCGACGTTGAAAAAAGTTTACCTTTTCAATCTATTTAATCCGAGAGATGAAACGAGTGTAACACACAATAGCCAGTACTACTCGTGACTCAACATGGTGACGGCAGCAGCAGCAGCAGCGTTATACACTGCGATTCGAATCTTATCACCTAGTAAGATCTCATCTTTTAGGTACTGTGCAAAGGGCAGTGAAAGAATTGAGAGAGTAGGAGATAGAAAACCCCTTAGCAGCAGCAGCATCCTTCCATTAACATCATATTTTCCAGGGTCGTGCACGGTGATGGTGTACGGGTACAACCAGCGTTGATAACGCGCGACACGAGATTACGAAATGATCGATCCGCGTTATATACGCTTGGGCACAGGGAGATATGAATCTATACGACGTGGATGATATCCAGCACCAGTCGTCGATGAGGTTCTAACATAGTATTGCAAAGTGTATTTCGCGTTAGTTTTCAGTTTTGTCATTTTGGTTTGTTGATCTGACACAATAATTTCAAGGATGAGGAGGAAAAAAAGAAAGAAAAATAGAGCATGCTTTAACACAAACATTTTCGTCACTGTTATTTTAGCGTGCAAGGTCGAGTTCATCAATATTTTCAATGCCGGGTAGAAATAATAAATACGTATACATATCCACACACACACGTTAACGTTCATTGTTCCCATTGCAAAAGCAGTCTCATTTGATAAAAAAAAAGTATATATATAAACAGATTTCTCAAGGTGACTTGGTATTATAAATAAAAGCAACATGAAAAAGTCTATACCGTGAAGGGATATGAATTTTATTAGGTCAGATGTGTTAGAACGCTTATTATAAATCATCGTAACACATAGGTACTGGGAAAAAAAATAATAATCGACTAGAAGTAAAATATTTTTAAAATTCAAACCAATATAGATACCAGAAATTCCAAAATCCATCAGTATATAAAGCCTATTTCCTCCTGGTTGCGAACTTCATGCTGTCCTTTCACCTCTCGCTCGTCGTTCCTCCTCTTCCTCTTCGCATCGATCGCCGTGACTATGTATAAGGACCTTAATTGTAAGTACATAGTAACGTTCGATGCGTAATTCTAGCTAGTTGAAAAATAAAAGCTTTATCGATCGTATAAGTTTTAACAACTGGAATTTTCGCGAAAAAAAGAACAATACGTATAGCAAAAGACAAAGAGAGAGACGTAACATAGGCATCTCGAATGTATCTATATATGTGTGTGTGTATGTCACCATACATACGCCTATACAACAAAACGAGCAGTGATTAAGGGTTTACGCAATTGGTAAGGGGAAGAGGTAGCGAAAAATCCGCGGCCTTTAGGCTCGTAAAACGGACTATGGCAAGGGTTGCACACGTTATGTACGCGAATATACGTATATATAGGTGTATGGTAGGAGAGGGAGAAGAAAGGGAAGAGAGAGAGGGAGAGAACAAGTTGCTCATTCCCATGGCAACGATCTCAATCAGATAGAAGAGAGGAAGAGAAAGGCAGAGGGATAGAGAGAGAGATAGGGGAAGAGCGAAAGAGGTAGAGAGAGAAAGGGAGAGAGGAGAACGAGCAGAGAGAACAGAAACACGCGGATAATGTATTCGATACAGGTAATATATAGCGCTCCAGATACAATATTTATGTCCCGGTGTATTTCACTAGCAGCCCATTATTCATTCGCCGGCATTGAATAAGCATTAGCATCATAGATCCAGCCGTCTCATAAGGCCCGCATGTATAAACGATCTCCCTCCCCTCCCTCGCCACTCTCTCCTCTCTCTCTCTCTCTCTCTCTCTCTCTCTTTATCCTCTACATCCTTCTTCTTCTTCATCATCTTCTTCTTCTTCTTTGTTGCACTTTATTGTAGGCGAAATCGTGCGAGCGAAGCAACCGATGCAGTTCAATTAAGCATATTTGATTTTTTAAGCTTCGTTTCCCCCTTCTCCCTATACTCATCGCTTCGTGACAGCTGCTTTCTTTTGCGCGGTACGATTATCTCGGATTACCCGACGAAGAGCTTCGGTTCGATTGTCTAATTCGACGCGATGCCTTTAATCCTGTTAAGCCTGTCCCTTTGATGAGGGATGCTTGCCACCCGAAGCGAAGCAAATGTACGCCTTTCTTCATTATATCTCTCATTCTCTCGGTTTATTTTTCGTTTGAAGTCCATCCAATTGTGTGCATTTGATTCCAAAGATAAATGTTACATGTACTTAATACGATAAGCATACATAGGAAACTTAACCTTTGCTGAGTTCAATTGCCGATAGTCATAATATTATTTCACGTTAAAATATTCTGAGAATAATTTCAAAGTACATTTCATAGCTTATTTTTATCTGGTAATCGTAAATGTTTTGTATATATGTAAGATTGCGTTACATTCTTCGGTATAATATACCCCGCGGGCAAAGTTAAATTTTCGCACGTGAACAATTTGCATCGGCCAGAATCGGCGTCGAGCATCTAACCTTCCTGCAACCAGGATATCTATTGCCGTGCATTGTTTTCAAATGATACCGAATAATTTTCCAGCTCTCCTCTATGTGTATGTAAGAACGCCTTCATTCGCCCTGTTGCCAAAAAATAAAAGTTGCACTTACACAATCACGACATATATAATTCCTTCTCTTCTATATCCAACCAGAATATCTCTTTAAAAACTCTATTTACATGTCGTGCAATATTTCGTTTCTCAGACTGACGAAATCGATGAAACAGAACAAAAAAATACAGGGTTCTATTCAGTTTATATTTCGATTAA
The DNA here is from genome assembly GCA_035583055.1 of Torymus tubicola. NCBI lineage: Eukaryota > Metazoa > Arthropoda > Insecta > Hymenoptera > Torymidae > Torymus > Torymus tubicola. The sequence goes on along the minus strand of JAWWEQ010000055.1, from coordinate 14,257,440 downwards.
GAGATATAGAAATTTCGATAGAATTGATGACGGCTGTCAATAATGTATATAGTCAGGCATGGAGAAAAATAGGTCCTGACGCAATGGGAGTATTATCACTTGGATTACTTTCTCCTCTCGCGAACAATGCGACCGTCGACATCAGCAATTTCTATAACACATGGTGTAACATGAGAGATTAATCTACTAGTAAATGTAAGCAATTCAAAGGGCAAGTATATTTTCCTTTAGAAAATTGGATGCGTTTAGGAGAACATGCTCACGTAGCTTTTTTCCTAGACTAATATCGAAGAGTGTGCATTTAAACATTTTTGCAATATATGATTAGATAATGACCAATCTATTTGATTGGAATCCAGCTTTTTAGATTAGCCACATAAGATCCACAAGGTGTGATTCGATTATTACTATATATTGAAGCACGTGAGAATTGTATAATTCGACGTTGAATACGATCGATCAGCCTCTGACATATCAGACATATACCGTTGTATATAACACTTGATAAATCATCTCACGAACCGTAACACACATAACAATGAGGGAAAAAAATTTGCGCAACCCTATTAGCGGCTGATATTCCCGTTCATCGTCGTTCGCCGAGTTTCCGCACCGAGGCATCACTCGCTAACGAGCCACGCGGGAAATTGGTAAATCTTGCATAACACTCTCTCGTCTTCGCTATGAAAGGACTACGCATATGGAGAGACAAAAAAGGGAAGAGTGTGTTGTATTTGTTGGCATTTTCGCACGAATTTCACAACACTAGCTCACAGTAGAGGAACAAATTACTTTTTCAATTTTGCGTATCGCGAGAGGTTGTAGCTCTCTTTCTCCTTTCCCTACTCGTCTCTCCCCGCGGCAGCTTCCAATATTTCGCGAAACAAAGAGTGCAGCTGCGAAGAAAAAAACGCGTTGTTCACGTTTGGAAGGGAATATACATGTATGTCGTATGGGATGATATGGTCTTAACAATAGTTGGGTTTCTTCCGAAATCGTTTGCGAGTGCGGTTTATTGTGGACTGCAATTTTCGTTAAGCTAAGTCTCTGCTGCCAGCTACGAAGTGTTTACATAATCTTTTATTTCCTTTTTTTTAGCGTCGTGTGTGTATAATTTCGAATGATTCGAGTGGCGAGGCACTGGTTTTTGAGTCTAAGTTTACAATAATTCTTGTACTTCGATTCGTTGTGAGCACTCTAAATTTAAAAATTTGTCAGTGCATATTAACTGATTTAAATTTATAGAAGAATAACTCGTTTGCAAAACTACAAAATACTTTATGTTTACCAGTTAACAAACATCAAAGCACATTCCAATTCGTTTTATTATAGATATTGTATTTGAATTAAACTTCAAATTGAAACCTTAATCCCCATCAGCAGTCGCTGAAAATCAAATTCGATAGGTTTATTACAGGTTTGAATTTGTAAACTGTGACCTGAAAATTTTAAGGAACAAATTACCATGTAAATCCAATGTAAAATAATGTACTAGAATGCATCGTATATCGCCGTGTGTTCGATTAAATAACGCCAGTTATTCAAGCAATCGATTTCATTTTGCATTTAGATATAAACAGTCAATGTGCAACGATCGCAATCTCTCTTGATTTTACCTCTGCAGTAGAGAAGATTGCAACGGCAAAAAAGCTCGAATACAGTAACATGACAGCTGAATTCGAAAATTGTATAACGTCGAAAGAGAAAGAGAGGGAGAGAGCGAGAGAGAGATGTATGTCAACCGATATAGATAGTCGGTATTTGCATAATTAATCTGTCATTACAACTAACGCTAGCTTAGCATGTAATGTAACATAATTTAATATTTTCATTATCAGTTGGATTAGCAATTCTGAAATCAATCAACAATCGCTTTGCACTCGCGTGTCTGTTACAATTGAACGTAAAACTATCAGACTTGAACGCTTGTAATGTATTTTCGCTCGATATATATACGTATGAATATCCGTGGCATATACGTAATTGCTAATATTAAAATCGAGAGAGATCTATATATATCGCGCTATTGTCCATTTTAAACGTATTATTCTATAGCGCGTATATTAATACCGTTCAGTCTATCACGAGAATCCGATAAATTTGCAAAATAGCGTGGCATGTTCTATAGGCTGAAGATCGGATCCGGACAGGCTGTAATTGTACGATTTGAAGCAGTTCGCGTGCTAGTCGTGGTATTAAAAAATATATGCTTACTTTGATGGTCTCATTCCTATATATATAAAATAGCTGTTTTGTTGCATGAAGAATATCAAGCGTAATAAATCGGGTGATATTCTCGCAAATATTATTATTTGAAAGAATTTGAGATGATGGCTCATGGAAATTATATAGTTTTAAATTAGAATTTTTCATTTCCAACGTTTTTAAGAAATTTCGCAGGAAATATTCGATATAAATTCGATTTTTAGAATAATTTGTTCAGGTCCACATAGTTTGTTGAGGACAGCCACAACCAATTTCTACTCGAATTCATCCCATCTATCATGTCTGAAAGGATTAAATTGAAATTTTGAAGGTTTAAGTTATTATTCTAGCGGTATATTTCGACAATACATTTTAATCAATCCGACAACTCTATACTATGACTATTGATATCTATGTATCATAAATTTATTTTAAATTACACGTGTAATAACCAACGTGAGTTATACAGAGAAAAAGTAATTTCAGAAATAATTAAAATAATGAAATAAATTGCTAGACACATTGGTAACTAGGTCTTTAAGTTATAAATAACCGAGATAAACGAGAGCATAAAAATGAGTTTTAAAACATAGGAGGAAAAAGTCAGAGTAAAATGCTAGTCGCGAAAAATGGTAGCAAAACAAAGGGACATAAACAACGACGTATCTGTAATGTAGAAGCGTGTATTCTCTTTGTGGGATTACCATAAAATGCGTCTTTTCTGTAAGAATGACATATTTAAATTAAAACGAGTCTCTTTGTTAAACATCTTCTACAAAATGAAAATGTGTTTCTGTCCGCGCGCGCCCGTGGTAATAAAAAAGCGGAAAAGATGCACTCTTCCATTTATATCCAATTTGGAAAGCGCATTTCCATCACTGAGTTTCGTCTCTCTCTTCCTCTCTCTCTCTCTCCTTTCCTCTCTCTCTTTGTACATCTGCTGTGTTTACACTTTTATTAGTTTACATCCGTTGACTTGAAAGGCCTACGAGAAAGAGAGAGAGAGAGAGGTAGAAGAAGAGAGCAAAAGGAAGGAGATGAGAGAGGGAGAGAGGGAGAGAGGCAGGGATAGGAAAGCGGAAGAAGAGGACGAAGAGGAGGGTGCAAGAGGAAGAAGATATCTGATGAGTTGTTAAGTTGAAAAAGCGCAATCCAATTTCCCTTTATAAATTGAGAGCTCCGAGTATAAGCTATACGGCACTTCGTATTTTCATTCTATCGCTGGGTCTTCGAAAGGACAGAAAATTGCGCGCGAGAGAGAGAGAGATAACCAAGGCGGAGGAGGAGAAGGAGGAAAAGCCGAAGAAAAAGAATAAAAAGAATAAAAGAGAATAAAAAATAAAGCTAAAACGTCATTGGACTCGCGAAAGAATCCTTTTGACTGGGCGGAGGATGGGGTGAATTTGAGTAATCGGACAAAATTAGTCGGTGATTTCGTTACAGTTCAAAGTGTAACGAGCAAAGTTTATATAAGAATTGGTATAGAGTTTGCTTTTTTCGTGCTTATACACTAGACGAGTGTTACGATGGCGACGTCGTAAATGGACATTGCTATAGTGATGTTTTTGCTTTTTGAAGTGCCCGTCGCGTAACTATGTGCGATGCAGTTCTCGAAAAGTTCTATTCGCGTGAGAGATGAGGAGGCAGTTTTGCAATTTCTACCGAAAAAGTGGAGTATATATATATATCACGAGTTAGACAACGTGAAATTTTCAACGGGATTTATTGAACTTCACGATTAGTATAAGGATTACGGAAAAATATTCTTCAATGTCTTTTAATATCGATCTTCGGAGGGGAACGACTGTTCCGGTAATTCATACTGTCCAATCATTCATCTGACGTAATCTCTGCCCCCATGTTTCACGCGTATATAAAAGCACTCTTTGTGTGCGTACAAATGTAACGATGTGGGCCAATCTTTTTTTTTACGAGGGTCGATTATTTATTGAAATTTTTTATATTAGTTCATTAATATAAAGAGGTTGCTGACGTTACGTTCATTTGTAATGTTCTCTGCATTGATAATAAGGGATGAATTGAAATTTTGTATTCGAATGGGATGTCTTATTAAAGTTAAAGGTTATAATGAAATATGAAATATGATCAAAAGATATATATATAAGTAGATAATGTAATAACTTATTGGCCATTGAAAAGGGCAAAATGCTCATATTTTCAATAGCAAACATTTATTTGTTATGTGAATTTCAAATATAATTTAATAAATTATTTATAATAAGTTATCTTTTCTCATTTCACTTCTTTTTAATAATATTCATAATTTATAAAGTGCATTTATTTTAAATAGTATGCCTTCAAAAAGAATTTCAATCTCGATATCGAAGGTGAGCTAGTTGAATTTAATACTTGTAATATTACATCACTGAAGATCGAAAGTATAAAAAGATTTTATTATTTTTTGTAATACGATGATTTTATGTAAGACAATTTTAAATAAAATTTACTATAATAAATTTTTATGTTTTGTGATAATGATTTGGAAGATGTATTATGTATATCTATAAAATCATTATTCATTGCTTATTGGCTACACATTTTTCAAATAATAATTTTCATAATAAAAGCGATTGGATACTTACGTTCATAAAATAGAAATATCAGATCGTCTACATTTAAAATTTGATCTTACCTAGCATTGCTGTAGTAATTTCGAAGTACATGCATTTTCCATGATTCACGTTTTCCTCGAACTTATGTAATGATATTTAACTCGCGTAATAGCGTCTTTAAATATCTTTACAAGTCTTTTGACATGAATTGCACGTAATGATCAAACAACTACATAATTTTTACTTTACTCCATCGTGCACTATGATTATCATTAGATTGTGGTTCGTTAAATTGTGGGCTAAGACAGGAATTTAAAAAATTGAATTTACGTCGAGAATATAATTATGGTTTATCTGTCGATGATAGTGCATAATACAACATTTGTAACACACATAGTACAGAATTCTATCAAAACCGTGAAATATTACATATTTTCAAATTTCCATCAGTAAACGAATGTGTAAGTAACTCGGTAGCTCTTAAACAAAATTAAGTTAATTTTTGCTCACAACTCTATCGTTTTCAGAGTAGCCACAGTACACAAATCTCAATTAGATTAAGTGTGCGCTGGCATTAAATTGGACACTGAGCGTTGAGATTCGAGAAACTTGATTGTCCCTGCGATTTGCGAGGATCTCCAATTATTCGCTTTTTTGTATGGATGTATCAATGGTAATCAATTTTAAGTAATTTATCCATTAAGTGTTAAGCATTATACGATAATTTACGAAATATTTGTATATAGTTTTTATCAGATTATAGACAACGAAAACTTTATTTATTTTTATTTAATTTAACTTTTTTCTTCCGAACTTTATCAGTCACTTCATACCTACAAAATTGATTTCTATTACAAATTGACACTTATTCCTATTTCTTTTTTTACTTCATTATATCATAAATATATTTCACTTTTTCCATTCCACTTATTTGTGTAATCCTCTTTCGTCGACCAAAGCCAGTAGTCAGCTATTGAAATCCCTTTTCTCTATCTCTCTTTTCCTTTTCCCCTGATACAATATAAAATCAATCAGACCAAAAATAACTAGCTTTTATACGCCAGATTTTAATCTTTGGTTACATTGCCTCCCGCTGTCAAAGTCAATCAACCTGTCTTGTACGAGCACCCCACTCTCTCCTTCTCTCTCTCTCTTTCTCTCTATTCTCCTCTATCGAAAAGCTAATGCACGAGTAGATATTTGCGCGCACTGCGAAAAAGCGTCGATCAAAACAAATTGCTTTTGAGCAATAATAATGTATACCGTAATTATGTACATTGCTGTGTACCATTTCGAGGTATAGCCTTAGGGTAACATACTAACAACTTCAATATATATGGTTTCCAAACATACTTTATTAAACTAGCTTTTCTTGTAGAATAATAAACATTTTAAATCCTTTGAAATACGTTTTTTTATTTTCAGTTAAAGTTAAATTTCCATTTAATTTATTGATATTATTAAATTATTTCTTATATCTAAAAATAATAATGTGGAAAAAGAAAAGAAAATTTATTAGTAGTGTAATTTCTAAAAATGTGACAATTTATATTCTCCCGCGTTTAATAATTAAAGCATTATAATTAGGGAACATCTATTTTTGTATTTCAATAATAATAAACATCTAACAAGACAGGAAAATGACATATCTAAAATATTCTATTAATTATCTTAATAAAGATTATATCTTCTTATTAAACCAATATTTCACTGTCAGGCAGACTACAATTTAATTTCGTTAATGAAAAACGGATGATCTGAATCAAGAGTAATATTAAATGATTGTTATATTTAAATTTATAATATTTTTATTCACTATTTGAATATCTACAGTGAGATGGAAATTTTATTTTATAAGCAAATTTTTTTATAAAACTTGATTAGTAATATTATTTATTTTTTATGGAAGAATATCAAATAATTTAAAAATAAAATTATAAGGTAGCTCAAGGTAATTTGATCATACACATATAATGTTAAATATATAAAACATGTAAAAAATGGTTCGTACGTGATTAGCCAGTTTTTTTTTTTTTTTATTTAGCTTTAATCAAGCAAATTTCATGTGCTCGGTTAATGTGTTCGGAATGTTTTCCTAATAATCTCCCTAACTATTTTGTATTAAAGTTATCAAATTAACTGCGCATATTCTAGCATAGTCAATGCCATTTCTGGGCTTTCTCAATTTTTTTTTCTTCGTAGAAAATTTTTTTATGTCTCCCACATATATTTTTACTAAACTTGCGAATTCTTGCAAAATGTCGGAATAGTCTTATAAATAATTAAATAAACAAAATAAATAAATTAAACAGATTAATAATAAATATATAATTACATTTGAAAATTTCAAGAATCTTTATATGCAATATACCAGCATGTTGTTTGAACTCCAGCTGAAGTGCTTCTTCAAGGTTCTTCTAAATCTCATTAAATCTCGAGAATAATTCAAGGATTTCATTTGAAACTGAACATGAAATGGGTTTTATGCGCTGAATTTCAATATAGAACATTTTAAAATGTATAAATTTAAAGTTATACTCCATTTCCCATTTATTAATTTTAATAAAGCAGTATGACTTTTACGTAGAAATTGCAACCATATTCTTTTTGAATTTTCATAATTCTGTGTTATGTAAATAATCCTTATAAATAAAAGAAAGCCGTCTTTCTATGTATTAAGGTCAATTTTTACTAACATGATATTCTTGCACAACTGTTGTAGAAGAAACGTCTATAACATAATTAAAAGATTAAATAGACTAAAAAAGTGAGACGTAAGAAAGCTAGTAACTATATTGTGCTTGTGTTACTTGTTATGACAGAGTTTTCTATCCATCAGCTCGCCCGGAATACGTTATTTATATTGTACTCGTCGATGCATTTGCAGTCGGCAGTAGCAGCCGACGTTACGTAACGCTACATTCCGGCACTCGACATTGTGTACATCGAAACGTATACGCTAATGCACTGTAATTTACGAGACTTTCTCTATTTCGGGTTCTTGTTCTTCTTCATGTCTCGTCTGCAAAATACGTTTATGGAAACGATTTAAAAAAAATATACATCAAGTGAAAAGGTGACCTGTATTTTATATCTATTCAACCAATTAAAAATCTTGAATATCGTAAAAAATTGAGTGATTTATAATTAATATGAAAATATTTATATTACAATAAGAATCAATTAATCTTTTTTAAAAATCAAAAAGGTACTGAAAAAGTATGAGAAATTTGATATGAAAAGAAAAAAACTTTTTAAATGTCAATTGTAAATCATGCCTTGACTCGCGTTGGAAATATTTGAAATTAAAATCGTACTTTTCAAATACAGAAACATTATAGATTTACGTATATAAATTTACTTTCACTCCGAGAAGAGTTATGCTTTCAAAAGTCAATGAAATACATAGTGCCTAAATAAGCAGCTGGGAATTCTGCATTCACTCTCGAATCCTAACAAATGTATATAAGTTAGTTTTTGCGTATCTTTATACCTTGTAATTCTGAATCAAGTGTAACTTCTCGCTCGATAGCCGGCAATAATTTTCAAACCAAACACAACGCGGCATTCACCACTTTCACTCTAAAACAACTGACTATTATAAAAGTCATCCATGGTTGAGCTACATGACACCTTGTGATCTTGTACTTCCATCAAGGGAACATGTACACTTATACGGGTTTTTAAAGACCAGACATTAAATCGAAGGTTTTTTTTATATGTATATATATATATATCCGTCATACTCAGTGGACAAAAAGTGCAATTCAAGTTCATGTAATATAATAAAAATTTACGTCAGATGACGCATTAAATAATAAAGTCGAACGGTCAGACACGTGTACACGCGTGCCCGAGCGCACGCTTGACAGATATGGCTTTCCATTACACTTTACGAGCTTTAGCTACGTTTTCTTTTCGAACAACCCATTCAGCTGCAGTTCCGCGCTGTTTTACAGGTACAATCTCAACAATAGCTACACGAATAATACAATTTTTTGCCGCACGATGCATTGTACACTTTACAATGAGAGACGGACAGAATAAAATTTATGAAAAAAAATTATAATTAGTAAATGCTTAACAGCTTAAATTGATTTTCTGATTGATTGCCTTATGTGGAAGTGACCGTAGCGATAAGCAGCGCAGTATAACGTCTTGTCTTATAAAAATCGTATGTCAAATTTAATTATACGATGTAGCTAACGTTTACATTAAGTATATTTTTTTAAAAAAGTGGTTATATAAAGAAGAAATAAATATTTGAATACTTATTAATATATTCAATCGAGATACATATAACGATGGTTTTTTTGTTTGTATTATCGCAGCAGATATGCTCTAAATGATTAATTAGTGTGAATATGATTTTGCAAAATGATATATAAATGTATCAGTTAATATATTTAGTAGTACGATAATTAAAAGATTAACTACTTTTTTTACTTAATTTTTTGCTTAAAAAAACTGCAGCTATGAATTACATACAAAGATTTCAATCTCACTTACTCGATGTATCACACACTGCTCTACTTGTAAACAATAAAAATGAATTTTTTTCCTATTCATATTTATGTTATCTTATATAATTATCGAATTTAATGGAAAATCTAAGCGAATAAATAACATCGAACTAGCAATCTAATTATAATAAACGCTATTACGATTACTATAATCAATGTTATTGATAAAAAAAGAAGCTCATAAATAAAGCATGATAAGTGTTGATGAAATATGCAACCCAGCCAATATCAAATTATCTTTTTATGGATTTAAATCTAAATATTTAATCTAACCTTCTTCAGCTTTAATTATTAATTTAATTTTTTTCTGAAACTCTATGTTGAATGTTGAAATACATAACATCTAAAATGTTTGAAACATGATTTTTCGCAATCACATATTCACAATTATAAGTCGTTTAAACATTTAAGTAATTTTGTAATATGGAAAAAGCATATTGCAAACTTTAAAGTTCTTAATATTTTCCTCCTTAAATAAAACACGCTCTGATAACTCGTCGCTTAAACGCTCGTCTAAATCAAGATAATTTTTCAATCAACGCAACGACTTGGGCCTCCATCTCAAACTGGCTTTTCGCGTTATTATATTTGGTTGCGCTCGAATTCCAGAAATTCAAATTTTTCACCAGGTTACCATAAAACTTTGAATAGCTTATTAATTATCATATTAGCAGTAACTTAAGGCTATTTTTATCTAATACTTTCTAAATTATGCGAAAAGTGGTAAAAGTTTGAAATACTTAGGCAACAGCAGTTTCCTTTAATTAAACTTTCGAATATCTTGGCGGTTAGTTTACTTCTTTTAGTGTTCTCAAAAGTAGTTCCCTTACTCAATTACTTTTTTTATTTCTTCTTTTTTAATGACACGTAAAATTAACTTTTACGTCAATAGTCAAAGACACTTATTGTAATGCTTACAACAAAATAGCCTCTCCCTCCCTCCCCCCACTCGTTAAAATAAAATATAGCACTTTATATTCGGAATAATTTTCTTCAATATAACACTCCATCCAGATTCAAACTTCCACATCCCCTTGAAGTATTGATTTTTTAACTTTCTCACTAACCACCCTAGACCATTACTTTACTCAGCTAAAAGCTATTCCCCTTCTTCTTCGTCCCCACCGAAATAATAATCACAACATTCGAGGGTACCGTAACAGCCAGCTAAACTCTACACTCACAAAACTTTTAGCGTAATCTTAATAGCGAGCCAGCAGATAGAATAGAAACTTTAATAACACGCACATTCGAATGAAATGGTTATTTTTTTTATGAATCTTCGTAAATTTAAATATGAGTATAATTTGTGAAGTATAAACCACTTATTATAGTTGTTATTATTAGAGCTAAATAGTAACTAAAGGTCAACGAACCATATATGAAAGACCGGACGTAGTAGTAAAATATATCATGAAGGGAAACTTCCCGCAGTGGTAACTGTTGTAACGCAGTGTTTATGACTATGTGTTGTAGAAAGAGGAATTAGACTTTTATTTTTCGTATTATCCTTTTTTATGAGGCCGATAATAAAGCCAAAAGTTGCATCGGAGTAAAATCTTCTCAATCTTCATTCTCATTATTGATTTTATTGAAGTTGACCCCGAATGTTTTCTCAGAGCGCTTCGTAAAGCAGAGTTGCATGATCATTCTTGTTCACCTTGTAAGGTCTGATTGTTTATTAAACATATACCTATTGAGATTGAAGTTGTTTGATATTGGTCTGATCTAAAAATAAAATGATACATTAAAATTTTCTTTTTAATATTTCTTACAAATTCTACATTAAATTGAATGATATATAACTTTAACTGATAGCTTATTACAATATAAATAATATATGAAGGTCAGAAAAACATTTACGAAAACCCTTTAGATATTTCGAAAATTTTCTTTTTTGTCATTATTTTCTGTCTCTCTCGCCCTTCTCCAACATAACTAGACTTTTACTACCCATTTTCTAACTAAAAACTGCCTAATTTTAAAACCTCTTAAATAGATAAGAACTAGCTTGTGCCAATCTACGATAAACTCATTCTATTTTTTAATCTAGAAAATGGTCAAATAATAAGAGAAAAAGCGTTTCATCGCGAGCTAGAATTTGGAAAAAAGAAATACTTATTTTATTGCCATCGCTAAAATAAATACCTAGTTATTAGCTATAAAATGTTTTGGATTTCCACCAGGGTTGTTTTATCAAAAAATAATAATATTCTATTGTTTTCAATAATTTACAATTCAATAAATGTTAGGTTAATTCTAGAATATTAAGAAATAATATTCTTTTTAATCGATAAATCTGTGTTATTTTTATCTTTCCTTGAAACTTATTTTTCATTATATAGGAAGTTAATTCTGATTAAGTTAATATGATTACTGATAATTGGAACTGAAATATTTGTTGATGTAAAACCATCCATCAAAGTCAAAATCCGTATAAGATATAAGTCTCGTAAATTCATAAGATACAAAATATGAAATATACGTTGAAGTTTAATTAGAACGCAAGTAGCGATACAAGCATTTTTATACATATATTGTTATTTTACTTTGATACACCTTTAAATTTTACATTTAAGTATTTTTAAATTATCTCTTCATAAGAAAATAAATAAACGACTCCAGTCAAATTATATCTATACATAATTATAATAAAGCAGAATAAACGATGTCGATTATGGCAGAGGAAGAAAATTAAAGTAATAAACCGACATTTCACAAAACTCTTACATAAACTGCATCGTCATTTCCTCTAACGCACTTAACCAAAATGAAAACCAAACTCAGAAATATAATAATCTTAATTAACGGTGTTTCAAGAAGTAGAACATATCATATATATAGCGTATAGTAAGCCATTTCGACTTTTAATTCATATTCCAATGAACCACAGTTACAGTACACGCAGGATGATTATATTTCCCGGAATTGATCCGCCTATAATTTTCCCTTCCACAACTGTCAAACAAAATTAAAAATCTCAAAATGTCAGAGGTTGTCAAGTCACGTCGAATGTAAATACTAATTTCAGAATGCGACCTGCAATCTGTTTGATAATTCACTGTAAAAAGATTTCATAATTTTCGGCATTAACGATATACCGTGTATATTTTGCGTAATTCCCGTAAAGGCCGTTCCTCCAAATATTCGTCGCGGCACGATCGAACGAGTACATACCATTCAATTTTCATTTACACATTCAACGAATCATTTGTACAGATTCTCTTTTCATTCCAAAAGCAAACAAAAGTTTTATTGATACAGTGCGCATAAATTTTGCAATTTGAAAGTTGCAGTAACGTGTATAAATTTGCAAAATTTGCAAAAGAAATATGATTTGTGTCGATAAATGGAAAATGCAAGCTATTTTAAGCCCACAAATTCTTTACGTATACGAAGTGTTTTTTTGTCTACAACAATGACACCATGGTAAATAAAGGTAAAAAGGTTAACGCGCAAAAAACTAATGTTTTTCATCATGCTGTGTTCATTTGACATTCCGTATAGATTTAAATATAGTCTTGTGTACGATGTCTTTACATTGTATTTAACTTTAAATTAACAGTGTCTATTTTTATCTCGTAACTTTCTGAACGTCATTGACGTTGAAAATTAAAACTGTACTAATTCTCAAATCAAATTTACATATAATTTTCTTCTAAAGCCTTGAAACGCCTTCTAATAACAACATCAATTGTCTTGCTGAATCAGCAGGAAAAAAGATCATCGTTTAATTTCTCGAAAGTGCATACAGAAAAATGCAGGTCACGTTGAGGTTTCCTTTTAACGATTGACGAGTCATTCTCAAGACTTCCTTAACAAAATAAGTTCAGTGAAAATATTGCGATTTTTCTGTATGACAGGTTTTATTCAAAGTTAAATACACACTTGAGCTCGAAATATTAAAGATGGAGAGGAAAAGAAAAGATTGGTTAAATTAAAGTTTCTTTGTATTTTTATCAGAAGTTATATATAAAATATTTCTCTTTATCGGAGAATAATGTTTATCTTCGTGCATGATTTATAACTGGAATTGATTGGTTGTATTATAATTATTTCAAGTAAATATCACGAAATAACATTGTTTCAATATTGTAATGTAAATGAAATGTCCGATAAGCTGTATATATTCATTAATTTATAATTTTCATTTGCATAAATCATACTGTGCGTCATTCAGTATCAAATTATTCACGTGATATTTTACTTATAAATTATCGGAGCAAATTAAAACTTCCAATTTCGTTTATTAATTTATGTACAAGACCGTTAAATTTTACGAGAGCAAAACGGATTAGCGTTATTACAGTTTCATATATTTAGTAATTTATTAACTGTCTGATAATAGTAAATCGCATAAACGTTGATTTTCACTCGCCAGCCATAATCATATATAAAAGCAATCGTATTTTGGACTTATTAGAACAAATTTTCGTCTTCTTCTTCTTCTTTCTATTGTGTTGGCGCCATTGAGACGTACGGCCATCAACTGGGAGAACAAATTTTACTCTCCTCTGCTAACTAAACTGGTACTTTGCTTATTAACGACCTTTTGCAACTTGACATCATTAGCTCTAATGACACAACTCCCAAACGTAAAACTTTCTTAAACAAATCACACGGTTATCAAATCATCATGAAAAACGTAATTCTCCCATCCTTCGAAACTAATCAAAGACCATTAAGCCTCCTCCTCTCCCTTCGTCCATCACTACCACTCCCTACACACGTGTATAGATCTAATAAACTTTATTCATCAATCCTGTCTCTCTCTCACCTCGACAAGCCATACGTGAATTCCTCCAAAGGATCTCATACACACACACACACACACACACACACACACATATATATATATATATATATATATATAATCCTAGCATCCTAGTTGTATCATATACACACTCATTCGCAAGTGCAACGTAAGCGAAATTCGCCATGTAAACTCATATCCCACGCGTGCGGGAACCAATAATAAGCAAGCGTGCAGCATCAGCACATGGCTGCTTGTACCCCTCCCTCTCTCTCTCTCTCCTTCTCTCGTTCACCGTGCGAGTTTATTAAAAGCTGCGCCCCCGCGGCTCCGGTATGATCGACAGCAAAGGGGGACGAGTATGACGCACTCGTTGCGAAGGGAGTCGAGGAGGATATTGACTAATATCGGAAATGTGGAATGTTAAGGTCGGCTACAGTCGTCGGATTGTGTGTCGTGGTTGTTGTAATGAGACGCTGATTTCGGCATCAGCGTCGAATCCAGATGTATCCCTATCTAAATGAGGGTTGTATAGACAACAGCAGTGTTGTTATTATTAATATTATTTTCTGATAATTTTGTAGTTAATAAATTAGTCGGAGATAAAATTATTGCGTCAAAGATAATATGTAGATTGCAGCAAAATTAATTGTATAAAAAAATGAATTATTAATAAAAATGGTAAGTTACGATAAATAAGTTTTAAACATTAATTTACTATCTTTATTTTTTTTGGGGAAAAAAATGGCAATTTTATAATTACGCGACGCCGACCAGGATAAATTTTCAATCAACATAGCAGCGACGTTGTACAGCTCACCGAGTAGTAAAAATAGAGTGCGTCGGTGAGTGTATATTATTTTTTTTTCTTCTCGCTTTAACGATAAATCTTATTATTAATCTTTCATCAAGAGTATTTTCTATGATGAAGTAAAACAGTAGGACATTGTATTATTGTGTAAATTGAACTAGAACTGAACAAAAAATCATCCTGTGCCAGGGGTAA
>JAWWEQ010000055.1:14191211-14242280 GCA_035583055.1 Torymus tubicola | reverse complement strand
TTAAAAAAATAAATAACGAATTTGAACCAAATTATTGATTCAAGTCATCTCCAAAAATTAGCGAGTGATCACTTAGATTGAACTTATAGCAAATTAATTTACAAAATAGTTTTTTTATTCATCATTATTTGATTTGATACGGCGAATTAGTAAAGCGTAGACTCACTCGCTTAATTGAAGTACCTTTAATAACCTAACAATGCAGGTGTCATTTTCCGCCTCTCCCTCCTCCCTCGCCGGTCATACTCCCACACTATTACCCCTGGCACAGGATGATTTTTTGTTCAGTTCTAGTTCAATTTACACAATAATACAATGTCCTACTGTTTTACTACTCGGTGAGCTGTACAACGTCGCTGCTGGGTTGATTGAAAATTTATCCTGGTCGGCGTCGCGTAATTATAAAATTGCCATTTTTTTTCATCGTAATTATACGATATCAGTATCGCACTTCTTTCGCACAACAACTTTTGAAGTCGTCAGACATAATAATAACGGAGCCTTTCACGTATGGACACATTTAACACTTACAATTCATATTCCGTTGAGAAAAAAAAAGAATAAACAAATAGAATCATTTAGACTGAACTTATTGCTTACGTGACTGAATGTATTGAATTGATTTAAGACGACAAATTAGTATGGCGCAGTATTACTCGTTTATTTGGGGTACCTTTAATAACACAACGTCACATTAATAATGTAAATTTTCTAAATATATACACCTATATGAACATCATTTCCGCAAAGATAAAACCAATATACTTATTTTTCCTTCGAAATGTTATTTATCTCCCTCCGTTTAAACTAGTCCAGATCGACGCCAATACAAAAATTCAGATAAAACTTCCTCTTTACTTCATCAACAAAACTTATATAATTACTAGGTGTACTGTTCATAGACGCGTTGGACGTGTTGTTTGGAACTGTTCCTTGATATTTATTAATAACCATTCAAATTCAAAACTGAGAAATACTCCAACCCCCACAGTATCATAATAAGCTTGTATCCCCCGCGTGCGACGTACATAAATTATATGAATCTTAAATTATATTAAGCATGAACACTTTTTGTCCAGTTCTTTAGTTCTCCAGTTCTCCAGCTCTCTGAAGATTGCATAATTATTTTTTTATTAATTGCTCACTTTTTAAGTAAAGAGTTTAATTAGAGGCTTAAAGAAAGGGTTAAAAAAAGATTTTAAAAGGGGTTAAAAAGGGTTAAAAAGGGGGTTTTAAAAACGGTTAAAAAAGGGCCTTGAAAGGGCTTAAAAAATGAGTTTGAAGTTTGCATCGTTGGAGTGCAACGAAACTTTAGAAAATTTTTTTATTTTTAGTTTTATATGTTAGATTTTGAATTTTCTCATGCGTTTAGCGTTTTCTAGCATAACCCAACATCAAAATAAAGATTTCACTGTAACGCGCAAATTTTTAACTGTTTTATTTATTTCTGAGAAATTATTTCGTTGCATCCCAACATTGCAAATTTCAGACCCATTTTAAAAAAGGATAAAAGGGTGGAAGTACGTAAATATAGTTAT
Source organism: Torymus tubicola (assembly GCA_035583055.1). NCBI lineage: Eukaryota > Metazoa > Arthropoda > Insecta > Hymenoptera > Torymidae > Torymus > Torymus tubicola. The sequence goes on along the minus strand of JAWWEQ010000055.1, from coordinate 14,240,742 downwards.
GCATTTATATAACTATTAACTTTAATCTAACTGCCGTGTATAATAAATTATTTTCACGCATGCAATTATTGAAATGTTAGATTATTAGTGTAGATTTTATTTTTATGCTTTATATTATCATATTCTAGTTTTGCATTGTTTAGAAATAGCACTTCTTTAACATTTTTTTTAAAGAAAATAATTCACAAAGTAAATTCATAAAGTTTGAACCCGGAGTCCCGGAGACTCGGAGATTTCAAACATTAATGTAATAGAAAAAGATGTTTTCAACGCTTTTTTTCAACCCCTTTTTTCAACCCTTTTCTCAACAATTTTTTTTAATCCTTTTTTTCAATCGTTTACCCTTTTGTGAATGTGGATACGTCGATGTGTGTTGGTGAGCATATGTAAAAAGGACCCATTGGGAAAAGACCGGAACCAAGAGACCCTGAGACTCGGAGATTCCAAATATTAATATAATAGAAGATTTAAATATACCGTCGTTCTAGAAACAAAAGTTAAATTGATATTTCGAATGAGTATATATTACATCTTGGGAACTTGTTGAAATTCTTAATAAGTATGCGTGCAGTGAAAAGATCAATTAAAACTTAACACGTATATAGCAATAAAAGTCGTACTTACAATAGATAACTGCAACATTTTCACTTCGTTCGAAACCATTTTGAAACTTCTCGGGGGATAGGGAGAGAGAATAGTTGGACTGAAAACAATGGATTCTATTTTAAGACTATTAATCAATAGTTCCTTGAAAAGGAATTTGCCGATTGTAATTGAGTTAGGCCGGCATTCAATATAAATTGCAATTTGTTTACCTCTTCGTGCTTTCGTAATGAAACATCGAGAATGTCAATGTATATGCTGATTGAGGGTCAGATGGCTATTGTTTATAAATGATTGAATGTTAATCAGCTAATCTCAAGTGAGTTGATGAATTTGCTATAAATATATACACATGAATGAATAACGAAGAAAAGTTCGTTTAACGCCCGTATCATTATTGCAACGAGCTATGAAAGATAATTCGAATCGTTAAACTTTTGCTCCTTACGTGCAGTTCATAAAGCCGTGCAAATGAAGATACATAAATAATGAGAAAACGCTGGTACACGAACTCTATAAAATAAGTATAAGCTTTGCTTGTTTAATGAGATTCCTATCTTTTCCTTGAAATAATTATTATCCTCGCCATAATTATATACGCTTAAGAATTATAATGTATAACGTAGCAAATAACAAAATGATTTATACATCAATTTTAATCTGCAGTCGTTACCGACCACCGATAAATCCACTTCAACACATCTTTCTTTCTTCTCTTCTCTTCTCCACTATTTACACAGACAACAAAAGCGGAAAAACGAAATTTTTTTACGCGTGCACTTCCAGAACATTTCAAAGCACTGCTAAAATGCATTTCCATTTAACACAAGATTTTCTCACTCGGGAGTTTTCTCTTTCTCTATTCCTCTCTCTATCCTCTCTCTCTTTCTTTCATTCTAAAGTAGCGCGCGCCGAAATTAAAGCGACAGATTCATCGTTTCATTTGAGCCATGACAAAAGAACCGAAAGACAGAGAACGAACAGAGAGAAAAAGATTAAAAAACGGTAAAAGTGAAAAGGTAGAGTACTACATGGCTCTTTTTTTTCAAATTCTTCTTTGCCTTGCACTTGTGTTTCGCGCTACTCTTTGATTCTTTGATGCCTTACGACGCAGGGACTTCTCTCCCTCTCTTCCTCACTCTCGCTCTCTCTCTCGTTCTCTCCACGCCCGGATAATTTATACTTTCGTTGATTCATTAGGTCCGAGTCCATTATTGCCCTACGGGCCTTTAATCAATTGCCCTCTCCTCGCCTCTCTATAGTTGGGCCACCCCGCGTATATATATATATATATATATATATATATATATATATATATAGATTCCATTAATGATTCTCTCCATATACTCCGTCTCTATTTTGTCCTCTGCTCGCGCGTACTCGTTTTCTACCCCCTCTCTCTCTTATTCCCTCCCGTCCCCCCACTTCATGGTTTCGAAATAAAGGGGTGAGAGATTAGCTTTGCGAATGGACGCCAATGCGCGCAAGGTGCGGTGGTATACACATGTGTATATATGTATACGCAGGCGGTCCGACGTGTCGAGATCCGAATTTTATTAGGGTCCTGTCGGCAGTGTAATTAAAATCACGGATCCGAAGGAGAAAATGTTACGATGCAAAAGTTAATGGCATATGATGTTCGTATGTACTTATGGGTGCTCTTTAAAAATTTGTGGTTTAATTTGAAATAATCTGCACGTACCATTGATGTAATAATAAACGAATTTCATTTTTGTCTGACGAATTCTTGGAAAATTCATCGTTGAAATTACAGTACAGATCATATAACGACGTAAGATCAGATGAAAATGTACTTTTTCTGGTAGCAAATAGCGCACAAAATTTTCTGGCAATTGTACAGTTAAAAATAACAGGAAAAAGTATCGTAAATAACTAATATACCCGACAATGCCAGATACTTTTAGAAACGTAAATCTTTGCAAATTGCATTCTTACAAAAGGTAGCTTTACTTACACAACACAGAATATACCACAAATTTATATTTTGCAATGTCATAAATTTTAACAATAAATGTCAAATAATATTCTAACAAAAGATATCAATTAAAAATCTACAAAAGGTAATGAAATAACGCAACCTTATTGAATGACGGGAAATCGTTTTCCGCTTCGTTTCCCCACAAACCTGATTTGAAGTTTATTTCGCGAAGTCCAAATAACTTGTTTCAATAGAGAAGTTCGAAGCGGGACAAGAATACCAACGAATGGAGATTTATTTAGTTGATTGTTCCGAAAATTGAAAAAAACTCGATTTACCTGTGCGTGTGTATGAACACACGAATAAAACTCTTCCACCCTCTCCTACCTTCCCCTTCCTCCTCCTCCTCCTTCTCCCCTCCTTCTTACCTGCGTAAAACAATGGCGGTACACATCGACGTAATAACGTCTAAACTAATATAACCTACATATTACATAAATTTATTATCCAATCGGTTACATACACAGCAGCCGCAACTTAATTATGCGCCCCACTTAACTCACGCGCTCTCTCTCTCTCCCTCTCGAATTCTAATTAAACCACAAGCAAAACAAACTCCCTCGATAATGATTAATGAGCCATTATGAACCGCCTAACGAATCCGACAATCTATATATATATGTAGCCATGCTAAAAAAGAACCACGTGCAAGTGAGAGAGAGAGAAAAAGAGTCACACGTCTCCATCTGCTCTGTACATACATATATATATATGCATATCGTGGGAAGTGACGCGTTTTGCAAGCCATCGCTAACTCGTGAACGACATGAGGAGGATGCATTTTTGCAGTGTGGAATGCCACGCGAAGGGGGTACGGGAGTACGTGCACGCATTACTTTTTCCTAATTAATGCCGCATTCCAGTGAAGGCTATTAGAGACAATGCGTCAATTACCGGGAATGATTTCGCTCGGTGGTGGGTTTGTTGCTCCACAATGTATATACGTACTTCTTTCTCCTTCTCTTTGCTGTACGTTTCTTCAGCTCCGGTATAGCGATCGGCATTGTCTTATTTGCACAGACTGGTTTGACCGCGATAAACTCGACGACTTCGTTATAAGGGAGTATATGTATTGGAAATTGTCGAAACGAATCGTTTTCTAATTACGTATACTCGTTGCGATTTTTCCATTGCAATGTACACTTTATAGTCTCTATTGGCAAACGTCACTACTTTGGCTGCAATTATGATTAGCGTGCGGGTTTAATCGTCTATTAAAGCGACGTTTTTCGAAACAGTTTGCAATATTTTCACCGAATGTATGTCGGAACCTCTTACTTTCAATGAGAATTAAGTAACCAATATGTCAGGTTAAGAAAGAGGTCAATAGTATTGAGCGCCTTCACTGTAGAAGTAGAGTTAACTGAATTTTTATTTTTAATACAGGAAATTGATATTTCAATAATAATAATGTACATTGATCTTACTAAGATATCTGACTCTAACGTCATAATTTCCATTTCAATAAATAATAACATCTGGGATAACCAAACAACAGCTCGGTCAAGACCAATTACCATTCAAAACTGGCCGCTCAGGCTACATCCCAGAACGATGAATACACAACAAACCATCTATACATATATATACCCCATAGCAAAACCTCCTCCACCTTTCGTCCTCGTTATACCCGTCGAAACAGATCAATCAGGGTAGTGTTCGCTAACAGCTAACGTCTCAATCGAGCAAAAAATCAGCAGCTGTGCTCTCTCTCTCTCTCTCTCTCGTTCCCTCGAGATCAACGGGGATCCATCTCTCACGCACGGGGTGGTCGCACGCGCACGCGTGGCTGCTCATTCCGCGTAAGAAACAGCAAGAGGATAACATGCGTTTGTGGTCTCTTCGACAATAACATGTTTATAATGTGGAGAAGAGAGAGAGAAAAAGTGTGTCGTGTGGTTTTTTTTATATAGTGGTCATTAAATTAAGCGACAAGTGAGTAAAATATATTTGCATAATAAGGGAGAGAGAGAGAGAGAGATATTATTCAAAAGTTAAATCGGTTAAACAAGTTTCACTTCGCGCGACTGGAACTTTGCCGATCGAAAAGGTATTTTCGATCTGAAAACCATTTTGAATGAATTATTCATTTTCATCGAGGGCTGGTAAATAATGAAAGAAAGAAAGAAAAAAAAACACAGTCTGATCGTGCGTTTGAAACTTTGATGAATGACAGAGGTGGGATCATTAATTTATGAATTAGATTAGATTCTCTCTCTGCCAGCGAATAAGCGTATTAATAATGCATCACGGCTGCATAAATGATGATGAATTGTGTGTAACTGTGTGGTAGAACAGAGAGACCTAAAATAGTAATAACATATATATATATATATAATATATATTATAACCGTAGAAATCAAATATTCGGGGAATGCAACACTTATTAATCATGTAATCAATTATATACATTGCGTGCTACATAAATTATTATATAAATAATGCAGACGCGTATACTTCTATATATACATAAATAAATATTTCAATTATGTGTAACCAATGGAAAAATTATTTTCAACAACCCCGCCACACTCCTATAGCACTTTTCACTTATTCTCGAACCACCCAAACCACTTCGCTCTCTGCACTTATATATCCAACCCAAATCGCACTTACACACATCCCAATGATAATCGACATGTCAATTTCAATTACTCAACACCACCACCACCCCCAAATCACAGTATAGTTTCACTTTCGCCCCTCACCACAACACAACCACTATATACGTCTATACTGAAGTGTATACACAACGAGAAGAGATACACTGTCACAAGTGCACTTGAGACATCGGATAAGAAGACTATATACGAGCGTATAGATCGTCGTCGTCGTCGTCGTATTAGCGGTACCCACCACCACTGCTTGCGCGCATAGACCGTTTCGTACCACGTATATCTATGTGTATGTATATATATATATATATACATATAGAGTACGTATAGGCGGTGGGCTATTACGTACACGAGAGAGAAGACGGCATGCCGCCGGAGGCGGCGAGTTCCACTGGTAGACCGCAACGCCGGAAACGAGGGGGTGGTTGAAGGAGGTGGAGGTGGTAGTAGCGTCCCAAGGCGCGCTTGTAAGGAGACGCGAGGATATCCCCAACGCCCTGCGCACTTGTTGCTCCATGTATATATCCGAGGACCGGAGGAGACAGTGAGGAGGAGGTGCGACGTGAGGATCGTCGTCGTTGAGGATCCTATAGGAGAAGTGTCGCGTGTGGGACGATGGGAAGTTTATGAGAGGCGATGTGAGCTGTGATAGTGGCGGTTTATTTATTTTGTTTTTTTTTATATCATATATATGTATGTGGGTAGATATACGAAGGTGATTGCCGTGGGAATAATTATGGTGAAAAGGAATTGGGAAGCGCTTGAAAAAAACTGTCGTGACTTGAAATAAACTTGACTCGATAGACCTGCGTCTACATAAATTAATCTCGCGAAAAAAGTGCCACGGTTCATCAAACTTTTTCTATTACCCTACATTCGCTTATTTGAAGAACATTTTTTGTTCGCGCTTGACGAACCTTTCATAGTCAATTTACTTTCATAATTACTCAGCGTTACAGTTGACAATCAATCGTATCAAGCGCGCGACGAAAAAAAGATGAGAACTCTGCTCTTAGCTTGAGATTGAGCAAGTACTTAACTCGAGAGGTTCTCCGTGGATTTTTGACAACGCATTTGTTACGTAGAAGGGGTAAAAAGCTGATTGACTTTGACAATTAACTTTGATCAGTGCTCGAACAGAGAAGAGTTTAATAATGTGCCTGCGCTTTATTTTTCGTTAATCAAATATTCTTTAGTTGACATATAATGTTCGTGCTTCGCGATATTTTTCTTTCACTGATTTTACATTTTATTAAATGTCTCGGTCGGTGTATACGAAAAAGCTTGAATTCTGTTTAGAGTCGATTCAAAACCACTGGAATGGTTTACAAAGAGTTGTAATTAAAACCGATAGTTTATTTTAATTAATGACTTTTTTTTACTTAAAATATACATTTATATACCGAACATGCAAGGCACCTGCTTTTATGCGAGTATTTTAATTAAATATGTATAATCAAAGCTGTTATGTAAATTATGTGAACTGCATAATGTTCAATAACACTTTATAAATAACTTTAGCTAATTGAAATTTAACGAACATTATCAGCAAATAAGCACCGAACGAATTAAAAGCAAACATGCGCAAAATGATTTACATAGAAGCGAATCGAATATTCTCGCAGTACGATCATGCAAATTTCTGTCGAAGAATTACAAAGAAAAAAAAAATAAATTATGAGTGAGAGAGGGTATAATTTTTTTCTGTTGATCGAACGGAATTTACGCGAAAAATTATATAAATTGTATTGGCTCGCATGCACTCGTGCAAACATTGCATAAATTTAATCGCCTTCCGTAACCAAATATAACTTAATATTGAAATATCTGAATAATGAAAATATATATTTTAATTAATTTCTCTTACGTACACATACACACACACACACGCGCACGCGCGTGGCAGTTAATACGCGAGAGAGAGAAGCCCATAAACAGGGAGAATATGCCATGAAAGTGCTCGAGCTATTCAATGGGCTCGTTTATTTGTACTATATAACGGAAATTTCAATAATGCCGAGGAGAGTAAATTTCCCTTCTCACCTCTCTCTCTCTCTCTCCCTCTTGCGTGTAATGAAATTTAACGAGAGGGGCTGTTTTCCAGTTATAAGAAATGCGCAATACAGCATGAGATAGAGAGAGAGAACACACTGTACACTCGCGTACATGTACGGTGTCGTCGTAATCTGCTTTTCCTCTTACAGGTAAAACTTTTCACATGCATTGCTCGGATTCCCGAAGGCGAATTCTTCGGTTAAATTCTCATTATGAATTATATCAAAATTCCAACGTTTATAGATTGCCAGTCACTTGAGAATCTTGCTCAAGTTCGCAGAAAAGCTTTTTATAATGTTGCATACAAGCCTAATTGAATTTTCGTTACGATTTGATAATCTGTTAAATGTAGTGCGTTGTAAACTTTATCAGAAATTAAACATTTTAACGGAATAATGGTTTGTTCATGTATATATAATAAGTAGAAAAAGAATATTTCTAATCTCAGTTCGAGCTCTTTGAATTTTGATTCGCAATGCAATCCTATCTAAAAATAATGACAATGACAAAATCTTTTACAGCGCACGCTATAATTTATAATGATAGATCTGCACAATTATTATTGATTTATTATGGCACCACTTGCTACTTTTTTATGCTATAAATAACATTTAAAAGTCTTCTAGCGCAGTTTTCGAATACATTTACCCATCCGTAATTACCGTTCGATATTTCGCTCTCGCGACCAATATAGAATTTCAGGTGGTTCTTCTTTCTTGCCCTCGCCATTATTCGTTTTGTCCTGCATGCATAATCAATCGCACGATAACTTATGAATATAATAAATACTTTGCACTGGAAATTTACATCTACTTGATTTACACAGATTTTATTCTGGATAAAAGAAAAATGATTCATTATATTGAGCAATAACGTAATGATAAAAATTTAAAAAAAAATAAATACAAATTTAAAAACAATGTTAATTTTTTTTCTATTCTTCTGAAACTCTTAGTTAGTATATTGGTCAACAGTAAAACAATACTGTATCTATGCTTTTGATATTCCTATAAACTCGGGGATTTTTTTCAACAAAGTAGCCGCTAAAAAATTCAAAAGTAGCTTTCTGTTAATTAAACATAAATAAAGACTGTGTTATTTGCATTTCAATACAATACACCTATATTGAGTTTGTAATACCTGCACAAATAACAATGCCGTTCATCAAGCAATTCAACCAACGCTTTAATAGGATTGTTTTTACTCTATTCTATAACGACTCGATTCATTGCATTACAACTTTTAAATTTACCCATATTTCTTTCAAGACTGTAATTACCAATTACAGGGAGAAGGACGGGGGAAGGGGACAAAACGGGAAAGGAAAAACAAATAACGTACATTTATACAATTGTTTTCGTCGATTCACAGTGTGGTTGCGCAATCCGAGAATACCTCTGCGATAAAAGAAAAATCAGGAATAACAATGGGGGGGGGGGATATTCAGTATATACCAGATTTTCTCCTAAAACCATACTAGCATGTGTATAAACCTCTCTTTTTCTTTCACCGACACTTGCCTCCGACTATATTCCCATTCCCAATCGTTCCGTTATTCCGAGGCTTATGCAACAGCGCGCGTCCTCCATCTCGAGCAATTTACAATTCGCGGTGAAGGAGAGGAGAGAAGAAGCTACGAGATGTATACTATATATATACGTACACCTACACATAGCCACATAAACATTACGTCACGACGACGTGTAACCGCGTATTATGGTTATTCATGCACTTAAAATTACATAAATTGCCATTCATTTTGCAAACACGTATATATATATATATACGCGTACTGGTGGGCGCATACATTACAATTCAACTCGTACACCTATATATATGAATCATAGTATAACCTCGCGAGATGGCCAAGTGTATATTATTAACCACGATCATCTTCTCTTTTTGTTTTCTTCTTCTTTTCTTCAAGATCGATCTCTATTATATTATCCTTTCTGTCTCGTGTCATCGCGCAAGAAGGCAATCGATCGATCGAGCAAATGCTTCGCTGGCAAAGTGTTTCTTGAATGTCACGAATCATTTAGCTAATTGCGAACGAGAGAGAGAGACGCATATTTCAGTGGAAAGTGGACCGTCATGGTTTTAACGAGTAAATGGGATTGGTATTTCTGCGAGCGGGCGTGTTTTTTTTTACACCGACTCGTTCCGCGAAGTCAAATAAACTGTTACGCTTTAGATGGATTTAAAGGCGATACGGCATGGTTCGCGTAAATCAGTTTAGAAATGAATTTACCAATGCTATGGGATTCTAGAAAGGAGTGAAAAGAAAAGCATGGTTCGATTAATTGTAACTCTATGTAGCTATACAAATTTACTATAACGTAATATATTTCAATTCAATCTTTTTATGAGTATATTTGATATTTTTGTCAATATTTAGATTACTGTCGGTGATTTATATATTCTCCTGTTACAACTTGGTATAACAATCACTCGATGTAATATCATTACCAAACTTAATTAATAGTTCGCCATCGTAAGCTTTTACGAACATTAACTTCGTTGAGAATTTACCCTCTACCAGCTAGTTATCGACAGTTAATTAGAAACTCCGCACTTGATCGTCCCCACTACCCCTACGCTCTTCAACCAATCACTTATCCGCTTCACGCACATACATTAAGAAATAATCATTTTACGCATATATCCCATCGAGCGCAACAAATTATAATAGCTTTTATTTGGCGTAAAAATATCGATGAGCTTTGTGTGCGTGTGTGTGTGCAATTTAAAGCATAAACTTTGATTAATAGCGGTCGCGTATATATATATACAGCCTCGAAATATACGCGTTTAATCTACATTCACTGAATAACTGAAACACTTTCGAGAAAATTACGAGTTCATTTCTCTCTACCTTTTCGTCTTTCTCTCTTTCGCGAAAGTCGCTTATTAAAATAAATTGTAAGCTAATTTATGGCAGAAATTTCAATCTGAAATTCAGCATCTTCTGCGATGTAGAGAGCAAAAAGGGAAGGACAACGGACGCGAGCGGCAAAAGAGAAGAAGAGAAGGAGGAGAAATAACGCGCTCGAGTCGTAGATTCGCGAGACCAGATTTCATAATTGCGCAAAAAATGTCGCCACCCTTGTTTCTTTTTTTTTTTTATAAACCTCTTCTCATTTGCGTCCCTCTCTCTTTCTCTCTCTTTCTCTGAGCTGTTGCGACCCTTTTTCTCATTATCCCTTTTGCCTAATCCCGTTCAGCGACGAATTGACAAAACAGGAACAAAGGAAAGGGAACCACGTAGTAGAAAGACAGAGGAGGAAATGAGGGAGAGAGAAAGAGAGAGAGGCATAAGAGGGAATACGAGCTTCTTTCAACTATAAGAATAACAAGATAAACGAATGCTTTGATATCGTAAATGAGACGCTTAAGCGAGGATCTTGGCTGGAATGGAAAAAAACCCCATATAATTAAAATATATTGCTCTTAGTTTTAATCATTATTATGCCGCGCTTGCGGGAATTTCACTGAGGTAAGCTTTTCAAAAGGATGTAATGAGTAAAAGCAGATTTTAAAAATTTATTTCCACAAAAGCATTTAAATACAAGCTATTTTCAAATCTTAATCCTTTTTCTGGTATATTTTTAAATGATGTACTGTCCAAGAATCTATTTTAAAGGATAACAGAGAAGTGCCACGACAGATCGAAAGAACGCGAACGAAATTCAAACGCCCCCCTCCCCATTTTACACACTAACGACTATTTGACAAACCCGTTTTTTCAGCTCGATTTACGAAAACGGAACGAAGAAAGAAGAAGAAGAAGCAGCAGCATCCGAAGAAGAATAATAAAAAAAAAAGACAAAATACGTGACCACGTCGGTCTTTCAACGACTGGTGAAAAGGAAAAAATGAAATAGCTGTTCGACTTGATCGAATGTGGCAGCTGGACGGGATAAAAGAAATACAGTGTATAGTGTGGTCAAAGAAACGAAGGAAGAAAAGAGTTAGAGAAAAAAAGTTTTAATTTGTGGTAATGGAAACGTACCTTGTACATTTCTGCAGTAATCATTTTTCCAAATAAATGACAGTAATACGCCTATGATAAATGGTAATTAAATAAATTGGAAAATGTCGTTCTAAATTTTTTTTTTATACATTATGTTAAATTTCATTCACGGCGGTTCAATCTCATCAAATCGGGATATGTTATAACGTTTTCAACGTAAAGAAGGGAACAAGAAAATATTGCCATTAAGAGCATGTCATCATTTATCGGACTTTAATTGGAACTTGTTACAGTCTAGTGCACGTAATATACTTTCAGACTTCTTGATATTTACGGTACTCCGACAAGTTGTACATTATTTACAGTTTTTTTAATGGTTCACATTACAACGTATCTTTGCCATAAAAAAAATAAGGGACTGGAAATTGTGTTCTCTTCCATTTATATATATATATATATATATATATATATATATATACCTACAATTATGAACCACTGTACAAAACTTTGCGTTATAATTATTCCTAAAGTAATACTTTAATAAAGGCAGCTCCATTCGCTTTATGGAATTTCACGAGGTCTTTTAATTAAAATTTAGTCACGTTCTGTGTGCAACATGTACACGTCTAATTTACTTTTTACGGAATATAAACACTTTGACTCGAATTCCAACTTTTTGTAGCTCTATATATATATTCGAGCAATCCAAAAGGATCAACTATTTCAATAAATATAACAACAATTCAGCAATATATATATAATACGACTTCTTAGTAATTACAATTACCCTGTGGGACGGAACTCTCTGGTGATATTGATTTTCCAATATAATACGCGCTTATATACATGTACGTGAACGCGTTTATGAACAAATCGAGTTATAATAGCTAAATGCAAACTAACGCAGCAAGTTAGTTAGATATTTGATTTCCGTAATTATGAATTTTGCAATATCCTATATAGAGAGCCCAAAGTAAAACATTAGTTGGTACTTAATGCTTAAGTGTAATGTTTACGATGCGTGCACCTTGCTATACTTGTGCACTTAAAGCCTGCGTTCTAAAATATATACCATTACGACTGCGACATTATGATATATTATACAACATCGTCAAAAACATTCTATTATTGATCGTTGCTATACGATTTCATATATATATATATATATCACAGAAGAGAGAGAAGATGTAGAGTCCCAAGTCGAGTCGTGACGTGTCAGAGTCGGATCCCTTGCCATACGTTTGATGCATTAAAATTGTATAAGCTTTACATTATTTATCTCAATATTCACTTGACATATATGGATTATTATCTAATATCACTATAACAATGTGTATTACATAGCCGTCGCCATTGTAAATTACGATATTATTGAACATACGTCCTTCAACTTGTGTTAAAGCCAACTCATAACCTGACAATATCCACGTTATTCGCATACGACGTCCCTTTATTTGATATGCCACCCATTAAAAACTTTTAAGGGCTAAAAAAGTAGAAATATCTTTCAAACCAGGATCTGTTATTAATAACATATCATACTTACACATTACAATGTAGAAACCAACTACATGCTCTTATATTATCTTGTCAAGCAATCGCGTCGAAATGTCAAGGTTGCACAAAGAGTCTCTCTCTTTCTCTTACAATCGACTGCGTCCTCGTATATCGTCAAAGGAAAAAGGTTAGCGTAAACGCATTTTATCGTGGTGTAATCTCCTTTAGTTCCGTGTATAAAATATCCATTACGCGCAGTGGTTGTAATTTTCCTAACGCTTCCAATTCATCTAAAAGGAATTCCGTCTCCGTATACTATATTCCCGTTACATTGCCAGCCTCTCCCCCTCTATATATATAGTATATACACACCAACGCTTGGGTATTTTAAAATCGATACCGTAAAATCCCGAGCACACACATACAACGCGTGCAATGCTCTCTTCTCTTTTCCCGCGCATCGCATTTATTATACCTATACTCGTATATATACACCGAAAATGTTTCGCGAAAAAAATCTACATCGAAAAAATAAGACAACCTCTGCGTCTGCATGTACCACGTCGCGTGTATATAGTTGCGCGTAACAATGTGTATGTATGTATATATATATATACACACACATGCGTCCGAAAAAAAACAATAAAAATAAAAAAAAACAGACATAGGCAGAGCCATAAAAGACGAGGAGAATGGGAGAACAAGGGAGAATTAAAAAAAAAACATGCGAAAAAGGAGCTGAAAAAGCAGCGAAGGGAAGTCTCAGAATACAGTGGGAAGGAGGGAAAGAGCAGGAGGAGAGAGAAAGGGAGGAAGAGAGAGAGAGAGAGGATTGCAAAAAAGGGAAGCAACGTACGCGTACATCAATCTTTGACGGGATGATTTACGCGGCGGCCATCAATTCCAGAATAACTCGGTAATAACTTGCCCCCCTCTCTCCTCCCTCTCTCTCTCTCTTTCTTCTTTTTCCTCCTCCCTCTCTTTCTCTTTCCCTCGTTCTACACGACCTATCCGAGAGAGCGCATACTTATACGCATATATATTCGTATGTGTGTGTGCGTGTGTATATATATATACACATGTACATATTCGCATCTGTCGCTACATGTTAGCGCGTGCACACATGAGCTTCAGGTTGAGAATAAGAAAGGAACGAGAAGTGGATTAGGGGAAGAAAAGAGAAAGAAACTCGTGTCAAAGAGAAAGATATATAGAGAGTGAGTGAGAGAGAGAGAGAGAGACTATATTGATAGTGTTTCGCCAAAGTGCACTGCCCCCGTGTATCTTCCAATAACCACATATCTTCTTGAAAGAACTGACTTCCACCTATACGTGTATGTTTGTGTCTATATATATGTATGCCGTTTATTACCGTTAAATTACCATTACACCCGCCTACATGCAATGGTTATTATATTAATTCCCTGGCAAATGTTTTCCCTCCTCCCTTCTACATTCATTCACTCTCATATAGTCGTTTTGGCTTTACGTATATATATATATACATACACACACACGCGCGTGTTTCTGCGCAAACTATATGTTTATCTTGGCTATATACGCGCGCGGACGAGGAGAAGAACCATCTTTTGACTTGACCACATACCTCGCCGATGGAAATGATGTTTTCTATCGTGTATAGGTTATACGGCTTGGCTTTAGTAACTTAAACATATATCCGTGCGTGCGTGCGAGCAAATATGTATTATCGTTTGTTATGAATATAAACGAAGTATACTTGTGTATCTCTATATGTTTCATGGTAATCAAAATTTTAATAATAAAAAAAGAAGAAGAAGAAGAAGAAGAAGAAGCAGAATATATATAGAGTTCAACTGATATAGAATATACTTACAATCGATCATTGACAACGTTTTTCACAATTATTCAAATGATTCGTGTACATATACGTAATGAATATTTTAGAATTTTGTCTCGTTTCGACATGTTTTCCGTACCTATATAGATTATAATACTTTGATGACGATTTATTCTTCCCCCTCTTTTTTATTGAAACGTATTGGTAATGTACGAGAATTCGACGGCTGTAAAGTGTATTTCACGTGTATATATTCGCTCGAACGTAACAAGAAAGCTTTTAAAGTACACATAACTTAAATACATATAGACGAGGTGGGGATAGAATTCAATCGATTTTCACGTTATATATCTATATACATTATACCGGATATATACATATATATACACACACACATACATACATCCTCTGCTCCTGCCCTCACAGTGTTCCAATAAATAATACGAATGATTTATATTCATTCTCGCTGCGGCTATAAATCAACTTAATAGAGAACGTTAAACATCTAAAATGCCAAGCCCACAATGACGTGCATTAAATTTGAATCCAGCGTCGTTCCAAATTATTGTTCATTCTTTCCTCTTATATACTGTGACTTGAGAAACTTCGATATCACAACATATGCATTATAAGCGTGTGCTGTACATTGCAGATTTATATAAAAACAGAAGGATTATCAACGTCGAATAAATTTTTTGCGACTTCATATCCCTAAAAAAAAATGAAAATCAATACACGTATATTCGAACAATCCTCTCGTTCTTCTTATATCTCGTGCAATTATAATACACAAATATTACACTATCCTTAAATTGTCGGATACACGTCATGGTTACTTGTATATATAACCGTTACTTACGCCCACTCGTGGGAACATCTTTTCCTTTGTTTTTTTTTTCGGAAAACAACAATTCAAAAAAGATACGCTAAACACAACTGGAAAATGCTCATCATATAATTATCGGGTATATAGTTTCGAATAGCAAATTGTTGTTATCATACATCCCGTATAGATGAACCTTACGCGCATTGCAGGTGTATATATACAATAATACCATACCTGGAAGAAAGGTATATATACATTGGCACTAAACTCGTTTTGTAATGCACGCGTAAATACGCGTATACGCGCATACTAAATCTTTAGGTAGAGAGAGAGAGAGAGAGGAGGGAAGAAGATTGCCGGGCGACTGCGGTAGGTAAGCCGAATTCACCGGTCGCGTCGTATACTCAACTTCGAAAGTATATACGCACATATATACAGACGTGTATTTTTGGATCTCCACAATTATACTCGTGGTTCTTCGGTACAACGTATATGTTTCATATATATATGTATTGGTATATATGTTACAGTACACATGGAATGTTTGTTATTTCAAACGAATTCCTTTCCAACGAGTTGGTAATTTTATGATTTATAGAGTATAAGGCTATATGTGTTTGTTCGCGTGCAGCGCGTGGTGGAAGAATAATCGTAGCGCGGAATCTCGAGAAGCTCTTTAGAATGCCATTAATCGCTAACTCAATTCGAAGATTGCTGCCCCCCCGACGAAGAATTTATATTCCCCGTGCTTTGTCTAACAAATGGAAGTTAATTTGCGACTGTTATATGTATTGCGGCTTGGAAAATTTCCTCTAGACGAATGATTTACCGTTTCACGGAGAGAGGATACGTTTATTATTTTATGCAAACGTTGAAATTACATCTCCATTCGCAATGCGCAAATATACCTGTAAATGATATGGAACTATCCGAGAGGAGAACTATTCCATTCGCTACATATTTGTAATTTATCTTTTCTATAATAATGATTTTTATATTATCGTGTTGTTTTTTTTTCATTGATTATTACTATTATACATCAACGAAGGTATACGAAGGCACTTAGATGAATTGCTAATGAAATATTTTATTACTCTTTAATGTGATTTATATATATCTATACTTCTATATAATCATGTGAACGATACTATAACGTATAAGCAAACATTAGTCAAGTTTTATCCATAATGTTTTTTTTTTCACAAAGAAGAAAAGATCGTTCACTCAAGATGATGAAAATTCCCTGCGTAAATACCAAGCGTTTTCATAATTGACATTAATTATTCTAATGAATACTAAAATTCAGCTTTGTAACCGTCATCTCTCAAAAACTACAAATGCTAATTTTATTCATATTTTACGGCCTATGCTCAGCTGCTTATTAAGTTTGTTAAGAGTTATGTTTATGCGTGCCATGCATCATATCTCCTCTTTTTCTCCTCCTCCTCCCCCCTCTCTCCGCGCTACTCATGTGCACCTTGTCTCGAGGTGGAGGTAGGGAGAAAGAGAGAGAGAGAGGGACGGAAAGTGTGAGTCGCACACAAGTGGAAGTAGGAGGGAGAGAAGATCCAGTTAGTATGAGTTTCGAAAAATCAATATCGGTGTTTGTAGCCGGTGTTTCTCTCTTTCCCTCCTCCTCCACCTCCTCTTCTTCTCCCACTTCATGGCAAACTATAGTTTTCACAGGGCGTTACCCTTTATTGTATGTATAGATCTAACCTGCACCCCAGATCTATTCGATTAACATGTTTATGATTAGAATTCTACTTTTACTATATGATAGATATATGTACATATGACAGGTTTCACTTTGGTAATATCAATTGTAATTAAATGAATGCATTAGCGTGATTAATGTACAGTAATCCAGTAAATACATTAAGAGAGTGTTCAATTAATAATTGGAATAATCCAACATTTAATGTAATTATTAATAATAAATTCAGTAATCGATTGCATTTAATAATTTATTGTTTTTTCTGTTACAGGTGAGTTTCCAAATTATGGCACTATTATTTACCTTCGTTATGTAAGTAAATTGATTTTTAGATAACTTTGAATAAATCATTGTTTGCAGTTAAAAATAATTGAAAAATAATTATTTACATTGAAAACAGAATAAAACAAAAACAATTATTTTTTATAGTTCGTATATTTTATCGTAAAACAGATAAAATACGATATCTAGATACATTATTGTGTTTTAAAACCTTAAGCTCATTAAATATTTACTTATATTAATTTCAGTATCACGTCAGTGGTAAAACTCATTTTATCGATTCCGAGAATTTCACTATACATAAATTTTCTGAAATCTCATTACGTGTTATTGTGGTTTTATTGACGTGTAAAGTCTGTCTTAGCGATCTATATTAACACGCCAACGTACCACTATGCATTTCCGTGTTTATTATTAAATGTAATTTTAACCTCATTAATTTGTTTTCGAATTCAACGAAACATTGAAAATACTTCATTTCATCCAACTGCAGAATTTAATTAACAGACAGACGCGGAAAATAAGCTTACTCGCTCATTAAACGAAGCGCCTAAGTACTAATTATTTTTTTTTCTCAACCCGCTAGATTTAAACTGTACGAGCGGCAAAATGTTTGAAAAAAAAATTGCAAATTGTAATTAATGTGTCGCACTTATTAACGCTATTTATAATTACGCCGCGTTCGCGTGTGGAGTCACTTAGTTTATGAAAGAACTCTTATTACATTTTTTCCCGCCTCCTTTCAAAGTAATTAGGATTTTTACCGAGATGAATATATAGAAATGAAACCCATTCGAAAGTTTACGTGTTCAGTTTGCATCTCTCTCTGTGTGTCTCTATTACGAGTAATACAAAAATAAAATAAATTTTCAAATCGTATATCGTTGAACTTTCCGTACACTCATTTCAAACTAAATAAAACGGGGGGAGAAAAGCAGGGAGAATTGCGAAAATCGACGAGCGATGCACGCGAGAGCGCCGGTTTGTCTGGCGCACATGCATATTTCATGAATTCAATGAAGAGTTTAATTGTTCTTGTAAATTATACGCGCGCTCGAGCGTATGAATTTTATCCGTGTTCGTCTGCGAGTTTATTGTGTATGTGACATTTTAATTAATTTCCATATACGGTTTTATATGGCTCTGATATTATTCACAAGATCAACTGCGTCGGAGTAATTCTTTTTTTTTTCACAAAATTGTAAATGAACACTGTTGTGTTCCTGCTTCGGACTTTTTCACATCAATTTTTCGCCGTAATTTATTTTCCATTGTCATTGTAAATTTCGGTAATTGATTTTCTTTCACATTCAGATAACGGCATATGGAATTTTTTTGTATTTTTCAGTTAAATTTCTTATTTAAATTTACAATGCAACATCAATAATATGAGTTTTCAATGTAACTTTTGCAAACAAATTTAACAAAAGCTTGCTCTTCTTTATTTCATATATAAGTTTATTAAAATTTTATTCGCCAGTTATTCAACTGTCAAAAACATTTCCACTGAATTTAAAATGAAAAATGCCACATCGAAACTTTATATTCTTTATGAACGTGGATCTGTCATAATTATATATTTCGTGCAATTTAATAATAACACGGGTTCGCATGACATTCAAAAGAGTAAAGTACAAAGTTATAATTAATATGATTTTCATGTAGGATATTTTAATATAATAAGATAATTTCAATAGAAGTTTGAGTATTTGAAATTAATAATATAAATTGAATATTGAAATATACGCTATTTTCATTTATCGTATAACAATATCGAATCGCATAATTCAAATATTGTTAATTCGTTTAATCCCTTCTTAGAAATTCGTTTATCGTCAAATGGCCAGAATTTTATTAAATAGATAAAAAAAATAGTTATTCAACAGCCACGAAGAAAAACTCATCCAATCTTTTATATTCGAATAATAAAAGAAAAAGTGCTTGTCAGGAGCTAGAAATTGGACGAAAGATATTTTCATAATAAAACAAGTTTCAAATGTAAATCGCCAGTTATTGGTTATAAAAATGTTTTAGATTTCCATATAATATAACTGATTTAGAATACCATATGAAAGATTTGATAAAATGATTCGAATTAAAAATTCTCCGTATATTATAAAAATTAATTCGTTATTACATTTTTCCTTTCTAGAACTTACTATCATTAATATCTGACGATTAAATTTATCAGCAAAATATACACACTTCTTCAAACGTTTAATTAATAATCCAAGTACAAATCTTCGATCTCGAAGATTAGTGAAAATCGATTAGTAGCTGTTTTTAGATCACCTCGTAATCACTTGCTTTCACCGATACATTTATACGATTTACAACATGTTATAATTTTTCTTATCTCTATCGATGTAGCGTATACATATATATATACATGAAAGTAACGAATGTAGACATCACGATATACATTTAATCTTTTATAATTTACTGATTTAATAACATCAATATAAATTCATATATAAGTTGAGTTTTAAAAAGATGTTATATATATTCCTTTTGCAATAGTAATATAAATGTAAAATACGTTATTTATTATCTCCTTACAAGAAACTGTTATTTCCAAGAGAAAGCTTCAATCCCCCCTCCCCCAAAGTTCGGAGTTAAAGAAAGTTTTATAAAAGCGATCTGGTTTATGTATAGGAAAGAAGCGGAGAATAACATTACCGAACTTTGTATACGCGCGTCTATGTATAGCGCACAATAAGCACTGTATGAAACTGTACAATAAAAGAATCTTTTATCCTGATCGATTTTTCGTATTCTCTTGGAAGATTTGTTGCTTAACTTGACAATAACAAAATAAGATCATGCTTTTAAAACTCAAAAAAACACAGAATATATCTCTTGTATCTCCAATTTTTACGCGTTTACATTCTTTTCATTTCTTTATAAGATAAATTATTAACTTAACTTACGTAAATTTGTCATCAAGAGAATACATACCATAATAAACCTATTTATTAATTCTCTTAAAATATAAATGGAATTTCGTTTCAACAGTGTATATAGAATAACGAGAACTACGCACTATACACGGACATGCAGACGCGAAGAACAATTCCTCGTCTCGAAACGTGATAAGAGAAAGCTTCGCTTGAAAAAGGGTGTAAGGAACCCTGCCGCGTGTGCCACAGTCTACATAGGCGGCAGACATACGACGAGAGAAACGGAAGGAAACATATTCGGAATAGCAATGATGTGTAGGTGAGCTCAGAGTAAGGCAAAGAGAAAACGAGAAAAGCCGGAGGAGAAAGAGAGAGAGAGAGAGAGAAGGGAGCTTCGAAATTAAAAAAGTTTTCTTTTATTACGGGGCCGAGGCCAAGCTGCTACTTGTTCGACCAAGATAAAAGAGTATGGATTCACTTTGCTCTCCCGACGTGTATGTGTATATGTATGTGTGTCTATATGTGTGTGTAGAGATGAAGAAAAAGGGAGAGAACAAATTTTTTGCAATCCGAGCTGTTTACGTCAATTCTACCGCGTAAACTCAGAATGCGAAAGCTATAGAGATCTTCAATTAAAGCACGCTCGTATACCGATGACAAAGTTTTTTTTTCGGGGGGAGCTAAGAAGTATAAGAGGAGGGTATATTGGTTTTCGGCACGAGTTATCGGTTCGCTTTGTAAAAAGTTGCCCGAGCAAGAATAACCGCTGAGTTTATGATTCCGGAAGATGGAAGGGGCGTAGTTTCGCGAGAGCTGGGCGATCGATAGATGCGTTATCGGGGCTTGGGCTAAGTGAGAATTTATCCGCTTAATAATGCACGCAAACACACCTGAAGCCTTTAATATCGATAAAAACAAGTATATACATTAAGTATACAAAAGTGTGTGTGTGTGAAGTGAAAGTATCGATATTATATTGTAATAGAACGGATCGCTTTCCATCGCGCGTGTTTCGAAAAAAATTAATAATTCAGCTGGTGTGAATTGTTGCTGATTATACGACGCGTATTATTGGTATCTATAGAAAGAAAAAAAATATGTCAACAAAAACGTATACGAGTTCTTTTTATAAAATAATTTATAAAGAAAAGTAATCAAGGTCAACATCTTGAAATATTAACACAAAATTATACTCAATATAAGTGTAATTACCGTAAATAAAATTTATTATTATTAAACGAAAGACTAACGAAAATTTTAATATTAAAAAAATGAAAAGAAAAATGTAGGTAACTTGAAGACCTTTCAAGAAAAGTTCATTATGTTAAAATAACAAAAACAACGAATTTTTTTTCATATAAATCTTAAAACATGTTTTTTATCTTCAAATTTTTTCCCGATATAAAGCTTCTTCTTTGAAAACACAAAACCCAAATTTAATCGCACCGACAAAACGGCTGAATCTTATATGTATAAATCTCCGATTTAATCGACAAAACCTTATATATTAATAGAAAAATCACATGCGAATATAAAAAGCCATTTTACGAAATGAATACATTCTTTTAAATACATTTCAGTTATTTCGAAAAACCACAAGTATATATTTCGTAACCTAACCTCGTACACAGAAAAATATGAAACCAAAAAATATATATCAAATCCCTGGGAAAAAATTTCATTGGCTTGTTTACCAATAACAAAAAAAAGAAGACAACAATCAAGCGAAGCTTTCCAAGAATTTTTATATCTATGTGTGTGTCTCTTCCTCTAAAAGTTCAGTCGAAATGAAACACGTTATATACGAGCTCTACGATACAGCAACGGAAGCTCGCGAACTATCTGTAAGATTAATGAAAAACGTCTGCGTCCCCCCACAAAACGCTTTTGCTCTTCTCCTCGTCCCCTTCCTCCCTCTGTACAATGAGAAAATCGCAATTTTCCGTTTACCTTGGTCGCCTCGTATATATATATATATATATATATAATAATCGCCGAAAACGACAATTCGTTTACGAGCGTTTTGCGCAAGTTTGTTTAATTCCAACAGCTCGTCCCCCTTCTATAGTCAGCGACTTTTCCATCAAACGTGATCTGATCCGTAACGGCGCTTCGACATTCCTCACGTTATATTACGACATCGATCCACTCTCTCTCTCTCTCTCTCTATGCTCCGCACCTCAGTAAATTCCATTTACGCGGTTCTCGTCTTTTCTTTTTTCCCGAATCTGATTATGACGAGTTGCGCATGCGCGCGCGCGCCTGTGTAACAGTATTACACGATAAACAAAATTGTTTCTATTGAGGAGAGAAAAAAAATTGATTACCAAGTATACAAAGAAGTGGATAGCAACAACTATTGAAAAATTAATAATAGTCACCAAGTGTCGATATCAACATTACGTGCACTCTTTATACTCTCTTGATGAAAATACCACTTTTAATCGACACAATCAGTGAATACTCACTAATTATCAGTGGATTTTCTCATTGATTTATCAGTTATCAATATATACCACTGATTTGATATCAGTGCGCACCGATCTAAATTTAGATATAGCACACTGATATCACACAGCTTTAACTATATATAACGATTTCTCAAAAGAGGCTCTTTGCGCAAAAGCAATTGAATTTATATAGAGTGTAGCGCAGGTAGTATACAGCGGGGGCGTCGTCGTCGTCGGTGATTCATTAAGGGGCCTATAGAACCTCGTCGCGCAGCTATTAGCGCGTGTATTTTTAAACGGCTCTATATATGTGCCGTATATATATATATATATATATACATACCTCTCTGTATATGTAACGGGTATCTGATTTGTGCATTATTCAAGTGTGCGCGCATTCGAATGACAATGCACGCGAAGAAATTAAGAGGGGTAGATATAATCGTCAGGTATATAGAGATGTTTTGCTCTATTATTGCGAAGGGTAGGTATATCAAAAATAGTCGTGATTGAGTTGATGGATTTTACCAGGAAAATATGTAACTTTCTATAATCCTAAGTTTGAATTAATAAAGAAGAGACTACATTCAAATTGTTTTTGACACACTCTATGCGGAAACAAGAAGCTCATTTATAACGTATAGTTACAACGGTTAATTGAAAACACACCGCGTATACGGCCGCGTCTTTTATATTGGACGTATATGTATATAATAATCGTAAATTGAATCTATGTAAAGTCGGTCACTAAATATTTAAATGACCCGCCTATAACTTTGCCAACGCGCGCGCGCGCGCGCGTGGCGCTCGTTGATACTTATTGCAGACAATGGAAATTATGCAAGGCCAATATTCTAAGAATAATATCTTTGCCTCTATTATATGAAACTTGTATTGTGTACAGCTGAATAATCAATAGGCCTTTGGAAATTACGACGTTAGTATTAAACTTTCAAACTAAACTCAAATACTGCAGCGCGCTCATTGTTTCATATGATTATGCATTATATATACACTATATTAAATGTGGAACAAGGTTTTTTTTAAGACTTACCTTTATTGTGCAAAGATTAGTTTTTTTTTTTTTATTTTCTTTCTATTCTGAAAACAAGATGAATATTATATATATTTGGATCTCAATTTCACAGATCTTTTATTCGAGAATAAACGTGAATGCATCGTGTAAAAAGAAGAATAATGAGAGCTTACATGAAATTCAGAACATATTTTCTTGCATGTTGTATATATCTATTTACGCTCGATAATGTAAACACGAACTTTCAACAGTTACCTTCCGCACGTGAAATAATCTAATTACACTTTTAACATTCGCGCATATACGTATAATACACCGTTATCATAGCTAACATTCTGATTGGAAATCTTTATACTTTTCCTGCCAGTATTTACAGACAAAAATTATCGAACGATCTTAACAAAACGACTGGCCTTTTCAAAGCAGCGAATCAATCTTTTTAAGAAAAAAAAGTGCATTGTGCGTGCGAGCTGTTGAAGACAGTCCAGCGAAGAAAAATGGCTTCTTTCGCGTTCTCCTTGTCAGTGTGCGTCACGATAAAACTTTCAATTACAATCGCGTTCTGTGCCTGCATTGTCGTCGTTAAAAAAAGGAAGAGGATATAGGAAGAACTTTCAAGACGGTAGAAAAAAAAGTAGAAGAAGAAGAAGAAGAAGTTGAAGTAGTTGAACGCCAGATGAGGAATCGAAGCGTATACCACCGCGTACGAGATTATATGTTTCAGGAAGCACCGGGCAAAAGTTTCGGATAGATACCAGTTTATCCATCTGTATACAACTTGTGAATATAGACATGTATATATATATGTATACATGGGCTTAATCTTGCTTCTTGAGGGGAAAATTTTCGTGAAAGTTCACTGCTTGCAGTGTGGTTGTGTGTGTATATATATGTATGTATAAGCTACTGTTTACGGATTTCGGAAAAGTGCTCGCTTTTTTTTTGTACTGATGAAATGAGATTGATTGAGAGAGAGAGAGAGAAAAGAAGAAAACTGTTATTTTTCATTGAATGTACATATATACTGACGATTTGTTACATAAAATAGCTCAGATTGGATTAATTCGTATTGCGTAAAAGTAGTTTTATTTAGTCCTTGAAACGATGCCAGCGACATAATATTACATGATATCTCTCTCTCCCTCTCTCTCTCCCTCATGCAGTATACGTTTTAATCTGCAGGAAAATACTTTTAAATTGATTAAACTCCAGATTTATCTGACAGATATTTTTCTAAAGAATTTAATTCATTTAATGAAATGATATATTTTATGGCTGTACATGTACACACATACATATATATTTAAACGCTCGTACGACTGATTGCTTTTAAAATAGATTTCGAAAAATACATCTAAAGAATATTATTTCTTTTTTTTTCATATATCTGCAAACACAACTGTCGATAAGATATAGCATAGTAAAAATAACTTTTTGCATAACATCCATGGTATTGAAATGCACAACAAATAAACACGTCGCCACATTATCTATAATACCCTGTGTAATAAAAAAAAAAAAAAAAAAAAAAATTGCGCAATGACAACAACAACAATTACTTTGCATTATCTTCCCGTTTAGAGAGAATAATTGCGTTTAAATGGCAACGACATGGAAAGAATAAAGAAGAAAAAAAAACAACAGAAAGAAAATGAAGAATCATTCGCACTCTTGTCGTTCACATGCAAATTATGCATTGAAATCGAGGTGAATGAGTTTCGAGAGACAGAGAGAGAGAGAAAAGAGATAATATATACGTATATATATACGCGCTATGTATAGCTTATGAAGATGAATCATCTGTGGCCGTGCTCTTGTACTATCTTGACGCAGGTTCCGCTCGGCGCGATGATTTGCTCGTGCTCCAGTTTTGATAAGACATACCCACACACACATATACACACACGCGTATATACGGACTTATTCGTTTACATCGCGCTTGGATGCGCGCACGCGCGCGAGTTTGTATATATGTATGTTTGTTTCTATTCGTGTGGTATAAGTGTATAACATGTATGTCTGTGGCATAAATGTGAGCGTGAAAGGATTGGTCGTTGTTGTGAGATAACAGCGCCGTGGCATGCAATCGTGTATGTGTGTGTATATACGAAAATAGTGCGCGATTTCCGCTGTTCTTGCATCTTATAAACGTCGAGGTTATCGTTTTCTGATTTCATTGGATTCTAGCTTTGTCGATTATTATCTTATTAAACGTTATTGTTGGTTTTAACGATTTTTTTTGTTGAGGAAAATGATTAATGCATTTCCGTTGTATGGAAGGAAATGTAATAGGAAAATGTTAGGTGTACTGAGATATTCCAATAAGTTATATATCGAACGAGGAAAATATTGAACCATATCCTGTTAGAAGTTTATAATCAAACGAAAAATACCTCGCGAATAAAAAGTTAATGTAAAAATGTTTCTATATATACGCATATATACGTAGTCGTCGTGATAATGCTTTTGATATCAAGAATTATTTTTATGTAAAGTGGTAAAACTCAATTTCAAAATTAACTTTTCAACTGCGTGAAAATCATCCGGAAAGAATAAGTTGGATGGAAACTTTTTATAAAGCACGATTTCACGTTTAATAATAATAAAACAAAGCGAAAAAGTAGAAATTGTTAATTTTCACGTGACGATGTTAATTTTTCAAAAGTCATTATGATAAAAGTTTGAAAAACAGCTCTGAAAAACATCTTATGCAACGTTTTTTTTCCTCCCCCCCTCTCTCTCTCGTTCCAACTTTCACTGTATGTACATTATAAACGGATAGAGACTGGCTGGCACAGTTACAAGTCCTAAAAACTTCGGTAAATGGAAAACATGATACAGCGTTACACTATACGGTACAAGAGATAATTTCTAACTGAAACTCTCTGTTTAAGAATAATTAGCGAGTCTTTTTATTTCCAATATAACGAGGAACATATATTGCCGCGTGTGTATGTTTTTAGCATGCAGTTTCAAACGGAATAATACTAATTAGAATAATGGCTTTTCCAGATGAGACGATCGTCTAACAAACTTTTAATTTATTAATAACCCATATATACGAAGCTATACTCGTGATTACAAGTGTATCTGATGGTCGAGTAATTATGATGTACACGCAAAATAATTAAATTAGTACAGCTTGCAAGAGCGAATTCCCTTTCTAATTTAACATTCGAAAACAAACATACACCACGGAGAGGAAAAAAAAGGAATCGAAATTCTACGATGTATATACCTTCTTATGCGTATCGGTCGTTTAATGAATTGGCCTAGCCGTAGTAGTGGTCAGGTTTTATGTAACCAATCAAAACCGGTTCTCTCTCTCTCTCCCTCCCTCTCTCTCTCTCTCTCTCTACGAGGTTTCATGTAAAGGTTATCAATTGTCGATGATCGTCCATGTGCGTATACACGGCTGTTCGTCTCAAAAATATCTTCCATTCGTAAAGGAACGAGTGTCGTTGACCTCTTTACGAGGGGCTATTTACTCGGGCAGTTAAAAAAAAGAAAAATAAAAGAAAACCCTATACGCAATGATTAATACTTGAATTAAGGTTATTGAAACTGCAAGAATGTTTTACATGCTACGTCTATGACTTTGCTTCTTATTTTATTTGGAATTCTTCAAGGAGGGGGGGGGGCAAAACATGACTATTATGGGAGAAAAGGTTGTTAAAATTAATTGTATTGCATATTAAAGGTTTCTCATACAATATTTTATTAATATCACGAGGGACATGTATATTTTATTGAAATGGTAAATTATTACGATATATCTGGGAATATTTAAGTATTTGATTCGTAGAATAAGGCAGGCAATAAAAAGGAATTGCCGCCCGTGATGTATTTGGAATTCAAGACTTCCGTTATTCATACAATTTTACGTGCTGAAGAATTCCGTATGAAAACATCGTATATCCGTTCAAACAACAGTAATGTAGTACAGTATTGACTCTAGGAAACTTCTTTCGAATAAGGTGGAACATTTTTGTGTCTTATCTTGTTCGTTTTACTTTTTACTAAGAATGAATTTATTATTAAAACACGGAATTCATTGTCTTGTAGTATAATACCTTTAGCGTATAACAACAGAATAATTTCATTTAAATAACCTATTATATTATTGCAATAATTTATTTCAAAACAATATGTGAAATTTTATACGGCTTAGTTGCGATGACACATTCTTTTAAAATATATTATCTCTTTCTAAGTTTCTTGTGTTATGTAAGCCGCTGTAACTCAAGAGATATGCCTGGTATGCAATTTTCTAGAAAGAATCATATTTTATGAATCATTAAAAAAAAAAAAGAAGACTTTAAACCCACATAATTATTTTATACCCGTTATAAACATTTCAATTAAAAGATAAACATTTAGTAAAATACAAATATATTTACGTAAATATTAAATAAATAGTAGAAAATCTATCCACTTTTATTTGATACTTATTATTTAAAAATATTACGTTTTTAAGTTTAGCATTAAAGTAAATTAGAAAATTCTATTTTTTTAATGCAAATCAAATGTGACCTTCGAACAAATGTTTTCCTTGAAATGTACATTTAACATCGCGTCGAATACTTTTTTCGTGTCAACAAGTAAAGTAAATGTTTTCGTTTCACAAGTTGAAAAAATTAATTTATGTACTCTTTCATGATGTAAAAAAACAAAAAAGTTATAAACAACATAAACACATTTTGCAATTTTAAAACTGACTAAAACATTCCGAAATATTTATTTTTCTGTTTTTCATCGGAAAAATTAAACGTAAGAGAAACAAGTGCAACGGTATAACGCATAATATATAACGTAATCGATTGCTTTCCAAGCACAGAAAAAGAAAACAACTACCTAATTTTATCTCGTTTACATACAAATCGAAACATCAGTAATGGCGTTCCCTCTAATGCTGTTTTCTTGTTTCAGCGTATAGATACTATCATAAAATCAACTTTTACTTCCATTTAAATATGTCATGCACCCAAGCATATTACGTGACCATAAAATTTATTTAAACCTTCTATTTTTCAATCCAGCTATTTTGTACTGTATTAGTTAATGGAAAATCTTTATAGAAATACAAACGGTACTTTATACCAATAAATATCGCTTGCTTTTAAACAAACTTCAACAAAAATAGTAAGTAGTTCTCACCTTAAAATTGCATAATTAAAATTTCAATGTCAAGTAACCATCATCACTTGATATTAGTAAAAACTAAGAAAAAAAAATTCTACAAATTTATTCAGAAAACCCAAGTCCTAAAAAAAACGTCGGTAAATATCCAGTTCAACGTAACCTTCGCTAGTTCGTCGACCTCTTCCGTTCAAACTGCCAAAACACGTGAGACAACGACACAAAACTGATCAGTTCCAGAACAAGTATATCTCAATTAAAAAAGAAAAAAAATACAGGACAAGACTTAACAACGTAAACAAATCCCACATATACGTGCGAATCGTTATCAATTCCGCTATCCTCACACGAGAAAAACGAAAAAAAAAAGAAAGAGGGGTGAGATGTAACAAGTACACGTAGCGAATTAGCGCCACAGCCTCGCGCACCCAAGAGTGTAAGAGGCTCTTTGTAACAGCTAAGTGGCCGGAAACCAGCGCGCGAAGTGCCCCGACAAACCTCCTCCTCCTCCTCCTTCTCCTTCCACGCGACCGCTAAACTCCTCGGGAGCTGCTGCTGCAACAGCTATATATATATATATATATATATACATTGCACAGCTTTCCTCGCGCGGAGAAATGAGGATAAGCTTGGCTGGCGAAACCCACAGCTGATCATCGGTGATCCCGAGTGTCGGTGTAATAGCGTGTCTATATGGTGATTAAGTTACGTGAGATTTTGGCCGTTGAAGCGTTTGTTTTGCTTCTATAGGATACGTTTAGGGAATTTAAATTTTCCACGTGCACTGTTTAATAGTATATAAAGTATTTTTATTATGCGTTTAATTTTTTGACGACTGAGAAAATTTTTTGGGTGTTTGAATGGGGTAATAACGTCGATAAAAATGCAAAGGAGAACTTTTTAGATTGCGTATTTTTACTTTGTAGAGGTGACGGAATATTTTGTCACGTGTAATACATGTGTTATGTGACTGAAAACTTTTAAAAAGAAGAGCATGAATTTTAGAGGTTTGTCAGTGTTATTTATAACGTTGATAAACGAATTTTGTTTTTAAATGCGATTAATCAAGAAAATTCTTTTCTCGAGATCTTTATCTTGTATATTTTTACGTCAAACCCTCTTTATACATGATGAATATTCATGAATTTCACTACTTTAAAATCTTTTACATGATCGCATTCAAGAATATTTATATTTTAAAAAATTACCGTCGCACGTGTATTTCATAAATTATTGAAATCTGAAACGCTATTCGCAGCGCTTGCAAATAGATTTAATTAAATAAAATATTTGCATTAACTTTAGCAATCAAAAGAATTTCAGTATATTATTAACAAAATTTCAGGAAATTCATTTATTGCACGCATGAATTGCAAATCAGGTATTAATATAACGAATATTATTTACGTATTATTTAATCAGTAAGCGAATGCATTTGATCTATAATCACACTTTGTATTTAATAAGAAGTAATTTCATCTGCTATTATATATGAGTCATATTTAGAATACCGAATATATAATTAATTATCTTTCAATAATATATAGCTGCTTATTAAATTTTAATTAGGGATAATGAATTTTCATAAAAAAATTTTTACTTGAATAACAGTTGAAAGTTATTCATTACTTGAGAATTGAAGATAATTATACATTAATATACGCTACGTTTTTTTTTCATGCACATTTATATAATTAAGAATAAAATATAATTAGCTATTTTGTACAACACACACTTCTTTACGTATACAATTGAATGCAAATGAACCACTCGAAAGAGAACAATGTATAAATTCTCATCCTTCATTAGCATGAATTACCAAACAAATTTCATCCTTCATTCCTATGCACTTCTATTCAACTCGTCGTATAATTTTAACTCAATTATTTCTACTGCAATTCGATTTTCCTTAAAAATCCGCATGAATAGACTTCCCATTTGTTCTCTATTGAATTAACTATTATTTGCTTTGTATTTTTAATCATTGAAATGCATATACACATATATATAAATTCGCAATAAAGTTCATTAACGGAATAAACCCAATCATACAATATATCAAGATCCACGTTAACGATAAACAAAAATTTATTTAACAACTACGTGTTCGCGTATATTAATTTTGCTGCTATTAATAATGCATTGACAACGTATAAAACTCGCGTACATGAAAATATTTCGAAACATGAGTATACACTTGCTGTTAAGGGGAAAAAAAATTCTATTTACCGTGAGAATTTTTGAAATGAAACACAAAGAAAACTCTTGAAGAAACGTCTAGAATACTTGTTTCACTCACGAAAGAAAAAGATAATACTATCAAGATAAAAGGTTTTTTATTGTTCTAAACGGGTTTTATTACTGGAATTCAATTATATTTCTTAATAGGATTCTATTGAATAAGAATTGCGTTTTTTTATTCACTTCTAAGAATTCAAGCCAAATTATTTTTAAAAATCCAAACTTTTAATAAACTATTCTTTTAAGGTACTTCGTCAAAGCAGTTCTGCGTGAAGAAATTATCTAAAATTTGATAAACCAATCGTACTAAAGTGTATTTAACATGACTAAAATTACTTTTGCAAGAAAATGTCATTTCTTTAGAAACAGATATCAGCATAAACAATTATTCTGAAGGTCGCATTATGTTTCTTATAATTTCATGGCGACTTGCCGAAGGAAAAACTCACAATTATTCAAAACTCAAAAAGTTATAGGTTCTATAGGTTATATAGTTACATCTATTCATCAATACGTACATGCGTTACTAAAAATATTCGTCTATAACTTTTTCAGTTTTGAATAATTACTGCAAAACGCCATGAAATTATTTAAAGAACATAATGCGACCTTGAAAAATAAAATCGGTTGAAAAACAAAAAAGTTTCCTGTGTTTTAGCAATCATTATTTATACTGATAATATCTGTTGCTAAAGTATTAACATTTTGTTATAAAATGTCAATTTATTCAACATTTTCAATATACATTCTCTACGTATATCGAAAGTTTTCGAATACAACACAACAAAATCTAACCTGGCCTCTGCAACTTAAAAAAAAATACAAAACACTCTTCTCTTCACCTGGCAAAGCTAAAAAAAATCAATGTACGATGCTACTCTACTACATATATATACGAAATGCTTTGTGTAAATCTACTCGTTTAACCATTCTAGATTTCGAAAAATGCTAAGTACATAAGATAAAACGATCCTTTATTTAATTTCCCCGGACACAAAAACATATATATGAAAAGTCAAACTACGTCATTTCCATTTGATACAAGTTAGAAGATAGTTTTTATAGACTATATTATTTTGATGTCATGAAATTCATGATGCTACAGATCCGTTTCTCTTAATTCTTTTTTCAACTCAAAGCATCTGTTTACTCCCCGACTCATACGCACCTCTTGCATTATATAGAAATACTTACTCGTTCGCTCGTGCGCACTCGACACAGTGCAAGCAATAATTACCTCGTTAACTCGCCTTATCTGCGGGACACCTGTGCATCGCTAGCGCACGCGCATGAGCAAATTGATGCCTCATCGACGCGGCAACAATAGCGGGTGACGGCGGAGCCTAAATTTTGGGACAATGTAGGTCTAGAATTTCCATTTTTGGTTTATTTTTTCATAAATTTAACATACTTTTAGCATATTAGTTCAAAATTGTATTAATAATTCAAATTTCTTCTTTATAGATGATTTAACATATTCATCATTTGATGAAAAAAGGGACAAAATATTTTCAAAGTATTGAGTGGCCCACTGATAAAGATCTTACGGCGTCAATATACATAAGTATCAGATACTTTCCGGAACCTTGCTTGACTAGCATTAATTTTTATAGAAGCATCGATTCCATCGCATACATTTTTTCCGTGAATAGTCGTATAAATGTGCCACTCAGCTCCAACGGAAAAATCTTCATAATGATGAAAAAGATTCTGAAAATCGGGTTCATTTCTAAAATATTGTCCAGCTCCGTGAGTAGAGTAAATGATTTTTTTAACGAAATCGAAAGATTTATTAGGTTAATTGATTATAATTTCTTGAATTAGGTAAACTGCCACAGTATTTCATGAATTAAGTTGTCTGAAAAAACCGCCATGCTTTTCTGTTTATAATTTTAGAATCTGAACCTTCGTAGTAAATAACTATTGTTGCCAAACTACATTCATTATTATTATGGAGGAATGATTGTGCTGTATCTTGTGCAATAAAAGCATAGTTTTCCAAAAAATGTTGAAGAACAACATGTGTTATACTTTAAGAAAAATGGTTCTAAACTTTCCACTCGATTTTCCGATCAGAAGAAAGTGTTTGGGAGTAAAAAGAATAGCACCATTGGAAAGAGCAGGAAAAAAATCTATCGATATGCGCCTGTTGTTTTTTTCTGAGAGACTCAAAATATGATTACGAGCTCATTATATACTTATCAAGCGGAGTGTTTTTTGCACGAAAAATACGTCACTCGCGGCCGCTAGCTCGGTTCAGACGGACGCTCCCATATATATACACACATCGTGGCCACAATCGACAGGTGTGCGCAGGGGTGAGAACGACATATATACACGCAGGTATACGAAAGTAAAACGCACGAGCGGCCGACGCGGCGGGGGAAATGACGAGAAAAAAAAGAGAGAAGAGCAGCAGCAGCAACAGCCGCTACAACAGGTGCTACGTTGATAGTGTGCGTGCTTATGTGTGTGTATTATGAGGCTGGGCGCTCGATTTCAACGCACTCAAGAGTGAGAGAAAGAGAGGTGTATTATATGGTTTACGCATGATGGAACGCCTGGCTCTCTTCACATCTCTTGCGCAATGCTGGAATTTTCTCCGGTTTTTAGTTTCGTCTTTTTCTAGGAGATTTTACTTTCCAGATGCTTAGAGGCTGATTTACTCATATTTGGGTTTGGAAACTATATATATGTGTGTGATCGAGTGTTCCGGGATAACTTTTAGGATTAGGTTTGAGAAATAGTGGTGTAATAAACTGTTATGTTTGATATAGGTACATATTAATCTTTCTTTGTAAATAGTTATTTGACAGTTTTGCAACATTGCAGGTTTTCAAAGAACTTTAATGTTTACGTGGATAAGATAAGAAAAAGTTATGTTATATTGTACATAAAGTTATTTTTTTCAAACATTTAAAATTTTATTTATACGGCGCGTTCCCGTTTTTCTTTGTTTTCATAAACATTTATTTTTTTTTTTATTATCTTTCCTCCGGAATTTACATTTCCAACATCTATTCATACGTCTTTTCCTTACGCTTCTCATTTCATTATTCACTCGCTATCATTCCGTCGACCTTTTTTATCTTTTCCGTTATTCTCTTATCACACGTATAACTGACACATGAATTTTCGTTAAATTTATCGTCGCGTGTACTTGCTATTTTCCTAATTTATTTCTAATTTATCTTCCATTTTCTCTCTCCTCCTCCTCCTTCCCCTCTCTCTTACAGCCTTGTTTATAATTATTATAATCCATGAATATACATTATTTATGTAACATCCATATACAGTGGATTGCATTAACATTTTACGACCTGAATTCCCAACGTCATTGTTTACCCGTTACAATAGACCGTTTTATTACTTAAAGTAAAAATAAAGACAAAAAAAAATATCATTATACGCTTTCACCAGATGATGTGAAATTTATGAAGTCTAATTCTAAATAAATGTGAATGGAATTGGCCAATCGTGATATACGTTTGAATGGAAATAATTCATCGAAACGGAGAAAACTCGCTTTTAATGTACGTACGATGACATTTATATTTGTATAATTTATGGCTGGATAGAATTCTCCGCTCACACAGTGGTGTGTGTTATTCTTTTCAATGGAATCAATATTATATATCTAGTCGATTTCAAATACACACATTTAATCCGAGAAAATTATCGTATATAGAGAACATTTTACATGATAAAAGTAGAAGTGTACACATTACGTTTGAATTGCAATAATATAAATAATCCATAGACAACGAGGGCTGTATGGTCTGTTGAATAAATTCAAACGTATTTTCTTTAAATAAATTATACGAAAAACCATATCCATCATGATAAAATATAAAAAATAATCATTAAAAATTAATGCTGTTGTAACGTATAAAATATTTACCATTCCAAAAAGAAGTTAGACAGCAACATAACATAACTCGTAAAATTTAGAAAAATATCCATATACACCCAATTCGTAAAAATTTATAATTTAGCAAGATAAATAAAAACACTTCCACCGCATTTACCAACCACCAAATCTCTCTCTCTCTCTCTCTCTCTCTCTCTCTCTCTCTCTCTCTCTCTTCCCACACATCCGTGCACTCAAACGCAACAGACACACCCACAACAACACACCAGATAAAATCCCTCGACACCGAAAAGGTTGACGCACTCTCTCTCTCTCTGTCTCTCTCCTGTCCACCGACCTCTAACGAGGCGCGCGTTTTACACACAACTCCTATGTGTATATATATATACCCGTATATATCTATATAAGCCCCTCGCGTGCTGCAGTAGCACATGCATGCACGCACACGTATATATTCATACGTTTTCCCTCTCGCTTGTGTTCACTCGCACACTACGCCGCAGGCAGTCGTCGCGTCGTCGTCGTCGTCGCCGTCGTCGGCTGCAACGCGTACAAAACCGGGCGTAAAGCGTATGTGTATATATATATATATATATACTATACGCGTGTGCACGCGTATAAATAGCGTCGGGCATCGCACGGCGACTGCAACGCGGTGGTATTTTAATAACTGGGTTACTGGCACGCACAGAGAGAGAGAGTGAGTGAGCCGGCTTCGATCCGCTACTCTCTGCTATATACGTGCGCACGCTTGCGTACTTATATATGTGGGAGGTATGTATATGTATGTACGCTGCGTATATAACGCGTATATATGCGTGTATGTGTGTGAACTTGAACTATACGAGCTTGCGCGTAAGCGCGTGTGTAATGGATTTTGTAACCGATGAGCGAACGCGTGTGCGAGCAGCGCACGCAGTGCTATGCATAATATGAGCGTAACGGCGTGCGGCGGTATGATACCGGTATATATGTGTTGTATATATATATATATATGTATATATAAGTGTCGACGTATATGTTGTTGGGTGGGAGGGATATTCGCGCGTTTTGTGAATGGACGATACTTTCGGTAGTGTTTGATGTATGCGTGCGTGTATGTGTGCGTGTATAAATATGCGGCTTTGTGATTTTTTTTTAATAGTAAGAGATACTTTGCGTATCTAACTACAGTTATGATACGTATATGTGAGGCCTTTATTGTTAAAGTTTCTTTTTATTAAAATTTCGTTAACGTGCGTAGGTGTGTAACCGATGAATTTTTAATTTGGTTTTGCGAAAATGAGACATAAAATTAAGCAAAAACAACTTTGTATATACTTATATATATGTAAGCGTCTGTAACGATAAAGTGTACTTTACTCGTAGAACCGAGCGTGAAAATGGAAATGTGTGCGCAACGAGAATGGTTTTGTAAAAAATGCCACCGTACGTTGCGTGATGAAATCCATTAAATATGTGAATTTTATTTTATCGAATCGAAACATTTTTACATGTTTAGTTTGTCGATGACAATTTCAGATAAAGTTATTCCTGTACTTTGTATAGCTGCACATTTTTCAAGAAACATATATATACGAAATAGCCGGATAGTGTCGCTTGATAACAGATTAACGTTCTTGAAATATTTATGTATAAATACTAGTATTACAGTGATTGTTAGAAAATACTTATACTTATCTACATAGCAACTATCTGTATTTAATTTTATAGTAATGATTACCAATGGTGGTATCTGCAACTGCCTCAAACCTCAATACTCATTAGGTATTTACACATTTTCAATTAATAGTTAACTACATTAAATAATTTTCCTGTCAGTACACTACAAGATTAGAAAAAAGAACTTAATCCGTTAAATATAGCGTTTACCATGATAAAACATAAACCACGTGTCGAAACGCAAATTGAAAGAGTTCATAAACATTCTCACGATCTCAAATAAACAAAACGAGACCTTGTCAATGGCGGCTCCTATGCAATTAATCGTTATTAACTAATTGGGCAAAACCGAGAGTTACAATAAAATTCCAGGGCAATTTTTCAAAGCTATAGCATATATATATATACATATATACACATACACACGACTGTATTATTACATCCACTTTCGCGTGCGGTTAAAACTGCATTTCAATCTAATTGGCCGTAACTTTTTTCTCTCTCTCTCTCACTACTCGATCGGGGTTATTACTCAATTATCGATGATTAATGGCTAATCCGAAGTAATATCCAAGTAATTTCGTTCGCGAGCTATATATACACCGGGCTATATGTTTCGATAATGTATCGCATTTATCACATTCCACGGCTTTATATCAAAAGAAACAGTCCGAAAAACATCGCGTGTCGTCTACTTTATACATACACGACTGTTTAATAAAAAAATCTTTACGATTATATATACATCCTTGTTCGTTCTCAACCCCATAGATATATATACATAATGTATAAACACGCTTCGAATCGTAAAAAATCCCAACCCTTTTACACATTATACCCACACTATCATATAACTTCCCCAATAAAAAAAAAGAAAACAACAAAACCTAAATATAGTCCAATGTCGAGGTCTCCCATACGGGTTTTCAGAATCCACCTAAACAATTTCGCGGAACCTCATTGTCCCGTCCCTATGTATATATCCCAAGCATTATTCAGAACACCCGCGAAATCTCACACATCTCAATCTATATATACACTCAACAAAACGTGACGTTCTGCTACCCCTCGCTGTTATGGAAAAAGAGACTTTTACAACACCCTTTCAGAGGGTATAATCTATTATATTACCCGAACGACTATGTAGAGAGACTTTCCCTCATAGTCAGATCGGCATGCCGCACATCATCAGTATGGGTCAACGCGCGCGCGCGCAGAAAAGACCAACGTTCTCCCTTTCTCACCTGGCGCGCGTTCTGTAACACATGTTTACGACTTGCTCCGAGCTGCTCTTCTCTATACGTTTTTCCCATCGTTTTTCGAAATCGTCTCTGACGTGTTTTGTGCAGAAATATATATGTATACACTGCGCGTGCAGCTGTTGTTTGCGTGGTCAAGGACGCGTGTGACTATATATGTATACACAGAGTGCATTAGATCCAGATGTGTGTAGGAGGGAGAGAGGACCTGAGTAAAGTCGATTATATCGATTGCGAGGGCACCACACTGATTTAGTGAAAAATCTCGTGGGTAAAAGTGGAGCGATTCATCAAGCGGATGATGAAAATTTATTGCCGTGGAGAGTGATTTGTAACTGTTTTCTATCTTCTTTTTTGTATGTAGCTCGTTGCATCTCGTGTCGATAAAATATATAGTTGCAGCGATTGTTTTTTCTTTTTGCTCTATTACGATCGTTGAGTAAGGATTTTTATACAAGACAAGTAATTAGTTTAACATTCGTAACATTTGCATGAAGTGTAAAAATAATCTTGGTATAGATTGACAAATCTTTATGCAACATATTACACGCTCCACTTTTTGCTACATATATACTTCAACGAAAGAGTTTATAGAGCGACTATGTCGTTTTATACCAATGGCAAAATTCAATATGTCAAATGAAAGTTGGCGAATTGGATTTTTTTCGGTATATATATATACTAGACACGGTAAATGTACTACTTGTGTATAGAGTACAGTTCTTTATACGTAAGCTAAAGTTATATAACTCTCAATTTGCAGCTGTAATTTTGTTCTTTTTATTTTACGCAATGTTCGACTTATTCTCTTTTTACACTGAGTTTTCAACGAAAAACCGATAAAGTGGAACTATTACATATTTCTCGCTAGCGGTTCGTTCAATATTAAAGTAAGCGTGTATATATGTATATACATAACACACTGACAGCCTGAGTAATAAGGGTAATAATTATTCGGAAGTTTTGCAAACAGGTGATGTTAAAATTTAAATATAGACACGGTTGAGCGTAAAACTTGCTGTGATCAATCATCTGTGAAATGGTTTTTTTTTTAATAATTCCAAATATATATATATATAAATTAAATAAACCGATATTCCGGTTACGTGTTTGCGTAAATAAAACGTATTGGAATACTAGTTATACTTATATATCGTTACATATTCATTTAAAATTATATATAGTTTTTATTATTATTTAACTTACGGTTGTTAATTAGATCGTTAAAGTCGTTCTTATAGTACATCATTTAAAGCTTGTTGTATTTGAATGAATGTTAAACTATATCGCATTACCACAGCAGACATCCAAGTTGCATAAGAACGATTAATGTTTGATAGAACATTAAAGGAAGTTAAGTAATTTCTTATCCTACATTCAAACATTTTTCGTGTTTTTAGTTTTTGTCCTGCATTAAAAATCAATTAAGTTGATTAAAGCCGTTCTGTCAATTAAATGTAATTTTATGAATACCGTGTTGTAGATATATTTTTTTTTTAAATCGCGGTATACTAATTATAAACTTCTAAAATTACATGCTTTAAATTTTTACGGTTAAATTATGCAATATATACCACGATATGATTTATCGGCATTTTTATACGTTCATTTAAATTTGATATACTTGGAAATTACAAGGAACGCAACTTGTATAATAAATATATATATTTTTTAGCTTAATACAAATTAAACGATTTTTCTTGTTACCGTTGTTGCTGTTGTTCTATTTTTCAAAAGGTATAGGAGCTGAAATAGTATACTTCCATAAATTTTCGTTACATTACATATATAATACTAGGCTAAGCGCGAGCTATTGCCATTAGAAAGTTACGAGATCGAATTGAGTCGAGGAAACGTAGTCATTTGGGTCAATTGAAGCTATGACGAATCTTTGTTCTGCGAGTACACACACACAGTTGGCGTGCATGCGCTCATATATATATAGACACACATACAGACAAACTCGCCTGCGCGTATATGTACATACATACAGAGCAGTGGATTTCGATGAATGGATTCTTTGAAAGTAAAATGTGAAATGTCATTTTGATTGATACCAATCGTCCGATTAACGCGAAATTGGCTAATGCCAATCGTCGAGTTTATTTTTAATGCTTCGCTAACTAGTTCAAACATTGAGGATTATATATATTACAATCGTAACGATTCATTCTTTCGTTTGTATATTAAGATTTCCGGCGTCGCAGCTGCTGTATATATATATGTGTGTATAATAAAACGTGGCGCGTGACTAAACAATTTCTTAATTAACACACGCGAATAAGTAGTAATGATTACTCCTTTTTTTTCTTTCTTTTTTTTATAAAGTTGAAATACAATAGCGAGCGGCAAGCTCATGTATATGCATGAGGCAATTAGAAAGTAGAATATTCCTTTTAAAATTCGTTTTGCAACCGCGCTGTGTGACTATTACACATGATTTTCCATAATCTACAAACGACGCGATAGAATATAACCACCACTAACAATATATGAAAAATTCTCCTCTCGTTTATTTTTTCACAGTTCTCTTTTCACTCTTCTTTTTTTTTGTTTGTTACCCCGTCACTACGTGCAGCATTATATGACATGTGAATGACATTTTCCCATTATTCTTTCTTGCGAGACACACACATACACACGCGTCGCGAGGTATATGATTTCCCAGGTCAGGTGGAATAAGTGTACGTTTTCCTCTACGATTTCGCCTGCGACGATTCGAAAGAACTCGCGGTCTGAAATATATTTATTTTGCAATATAACGTTAAAAATGCGTAATTTGCTTCGGAACCCGATAGATGTGTATATATGTACGTATTTTACTGCGAACTGCGCTCATTTCCTTTTTAAACGTATATGTAAATCGAGACACAAATAGCTCTTGTTTA
The DNA here is from genome assembly GCA_035583055.1 of Torymus tubicola. NCBI lineage: Eukaryota > Metazoa > Arthropoda > Insecta > Hymenoptera > Torymidae > Torymus > Torymus tubicola. The sequence goes on along the minus strand of JAWWEQ010000055.1, from coordinate 14,199,910 downwards.
TGAGAATATTTTTAAGCTTTGTACGACGACAGGGTTCGACAACAACAAAAAAATTTAATGACACTCACAGTTAATTAAAATCCATAAATTGTCAAGTATACCCGTGCAATACTTATTTAGAATGTCTTGCTTTTTTTCACGGGATAAGCATGAGAAAAAAGTCTTATATCTAATTAAATTTAACTAGTTTTGTTTTATTTTCAATCTAAAAGCTTGTAATCCGCGTAATTATCGCATTACTCAAAGACGTCGCTCTCTCTCCCGTATATAATCGTGTGTAACCGTATATATACCCCACGTGTATATATAGATATTACAAAATGATAAAACACAAACCAATATATGTATATATTTATTATAAGCGGGCGCGCGCGTTATATTTATCAGATCGTCGTTTATTACAGTATATTAATAATAATACTTTATAACGCGCGGGGCTTGCAATTACGCCACTTAACCCCATTACACTTTCACACAAGAAAACCACCTAACATCTTAACATCTCGACGAATCGTTGTGGTATTATTAAACAACAAAAAAATCGTCGCGGTATTACCACTGTATATTATAACCGCATGTGGCTAAATGAATTTAGGCTCTCGTGTATATAACTCCATCTCTTACGTAATATATATACGCACGTATCTTTGAACAAAAGTAAACATTCCTCTAGCATTATTACTTCATTACTCAATTGAACGAGTAAGTAGAAGAGAGGAAAGAAAAAATTAACTTTCACATTCTTTCTATATTATACGCGAAGAGGAAAGAAGAAGCAAAACTCATCTCTCATCGTTGGCAACGTGAAATGATGACATTCGCACGCGCATATATAGAGAAGAGTGCGAGAGAGATCGACGTTGTAAAATATAGCACAGGACGACAAAGACGACGCGCGACGTATCATTTCGGAAAAACTAATAACTCTCCTCCGAGGTTTAACGAGGTCATCAGACAAGTCGAAAACGACGTTTATGCTCGCGAAGTACTGTCTCTCTCTCTCTCTGTCTTTCTCGTAACGATAAGCACGCATATAGTATATATACGTTGCACTCGCATACATACGGGAAAGGCAACAGCAGCAGCAGCAAATCCTCCCCTCCATCCGCGTGATACTCAACTTTGATTCACGCGCGCAGCGTGTTCAGTTTTCACGACCCAGTTTCCCCTCTCCTAGGCGAGTTTTATCTCGAAACTTAATTACCGTTACATCATTTCCTTTCATCGGAAAATCAATATGAGTACGAGAGAGAGAGAACACGCCTATGGTGTACATACTCTCTTTTCTCTTCTTGTTCCTTTTTCTTTGTGACATAATGTGTAACGAGACGTGTTTTTCTTAAAATTAGCATATCGTGTGGATATGTAGTTTTGTTTTTTTTCGCGTGTTTTGCTAATGTCGCTTTTTTTCATTTCTTTTTGTTTGTAGTACTAAACGCTGTGTGTATGTGTATATGTTTCGAAGAGAGATTCGCGAAGAAGTAAGCAGAACGAGGATATAGCCTCTATAAACGTATTATATGCGATGTATATATATTTTTGTCGTTGTGCACGAGCATGATTTTATAATACATGCATTTGCTGCGATTGTTGGCTGTTCGCCCCCTGCGTCGAGGAAATTATAAGTAAGTCTAACAAGCGCTTATTGATCGACTGCAAATTGACATTGTCACTTTCATGTAACATTTAACAGCTGTCCTAGTTTTATGACTTATAGCATTTTTATGTAACAACAAACTCTAATCGTGCCTTACTTACTAATTTCTTCTTCTTTTTTTTTTCTTTTTCTTCGTATACTTATTTAACGATTATTTTATTATTAATATACATCGGTGTCACATTTTTATGATATAACGATGTTTTATTGGAATTTTGGGAATTACCCGTTTTTAGTGTTATGCAGATACATATATATATATATATATATATATATATATATATATATATAACTTTTAATAAAAAGGCTTGACATCGATAGAATATTGTAGGTTAAATAAAATGCGCCATATTTATATTTAGCAAAAACATTTTATGAGCGAACAATGTTTAATTAAAATTTTTCAATATACGTATGTAAATATTGTAGAATAAATTTTTCAATAGTTAATATATACATGGTTGGAAAATGAAATTTTATTGCCTATTCATGCTTTAATTAATTTATAAATAAAACTTCATCGCTAGAAATATTCATGCAACGATGGAGGCAAACAAGAAATTCTCTTCACTTGCATTCATAACAAGCAGCCTCTAATGAAAATAGATTGCTCAATTTAGAGTTTACTTCGTTTTGTAACATGTGTCCCGGATAAAATTAGACTGTGAAAGTCGCTTAATTAAAATGCATTCAATACTTCAATGGAAATGCATTCAGGCGCACAAATAAACATCCACTAATTAATTTTGACACTTTTATACACTTAATGAGAATGCATTTCTACTGTGGGTTGCCTATAAATAAGAAAATTATTTCAATAAATGTTAATAATATTCTATGTTTTAATTCAGATCGCGCGATTCGAAACCAGTTTTCAATTTAATCGAGAAGTATTATCAATACAATTTAAAATATACTCTTTCGAAATAAAGATAATTATATGTATCTAGTTGAGATAAAGTTGAAGGTGTTCTAGAAAAAAAGAGCATGTGTTCGATCTTATAAACAGATGTTTTTAATAATATCGTCACTTTTATTATCATTTCGAAAAAATATGATTGATACGCAAGTTTCGATATAAATCTAACCTTTTTATGTCATAATTTACATCTATTAAAAAATATTTTAAAACTATATTTATCAATATTCAATGCATTTTCCTAAACTATCAATTTCGAAATTAACTATCACAAGAAAGCCATTCCTTCCTTTTTTTCTTATTTTACATAACCTTATCACTTCCAATGACAACCCGTACTTTCACATTTCCTAAAACAAACCAAAAAAAAAACGAAAAAAAACACAAGGCAAGGCCAAAAAAGAAAAGAGGAGTGAACCAAACGATAACGTAAGTAAAATTATTGCGCAAACCATAGTGCACACACACGAAAACTCGCAGCGCATTAATCGCGATAAATTCTCCTCGACGTGAAACGAAATTCTCCCGGATGCCACACGGTATATCGCCTATATATATACGTTATACTGCTATAAACTCGTTACCAAAGTTCGAAGCCGTCCATCATCGTCACACACGTACACATACAGACACACATACACATACCGTACAATCCCGTTAATTTGCACGATGCGTATCGCCTCGCAAAACAAGGTTCTTCACGTCACGTATACATATATATATACATATACCGAGTGTTAAACGATGATCCACTATACATACGAAGAAAGTGTTTCGCCGGATGCATCGTTACAACGTCGTTGTTCCTTCTTCCCTCTCCCCGCACACTTACGTAATCGCGTATGGCTCCTTCCGGTATGCATATATATATACACGCATAGTGGCGCTTCTTCTCTTTCGTGTAATCCACAACTGAATTAGCCTCTCCAACTCGCGTACATAATAAATATAGATGCCAACTTAACGCCATCGATTTCGAAATGGAAATTAAACCACGGTGTGTACGTGTGTAATGCTTCATTTATATACTTTAACTCACCCCCCCACCATATCTCCACTTTTCTCCGCTCGTGATATGTGCTTTCGTTTTGGTCTCGTTTCCTTCGAGCGCGCAGATTGGAATATAGATGAGCGCGCGCGTCTAAGTGGTTATTTGTAACGTTGCACACGTATATATACGAGGTTTACCTGTTTTTTTTTTTATCTTTTTGGCATACAAGCAAGTGAAATTTATTAGGATAATTAAGGTTCATGCAATACTTAAATGCGAGGTTCGAGAAATAGGAGGGGAATTTATTTTTATCGTGGATATATATGGGCTCACGATTCTGACTTGATTCGATAGGAAGTTTAGGCGATATGAGTTACTTAATGATATATATACACGGTCTGAATGAAAGGCTTTTAAATTTGCCAACGGCTAATTGTCAACGTGTTATAACAACGCGATAAGTGTTGTTCTTCGTCGGCATTGTTTCGCTACATTGCAGTGTTAGTTAAATATAAAAACAATAATATATGTATGTTGTGACTGGTTTGTCCTACATTTTCTTCCGGTGTGATATTTCATCATATCAGTGTTTACATTGTTATTATATAATTTTTTTTTCTGTATTTGTTTTTATAACACCTTAAAACAGCAAGAGAAATGTTTTTTATTTTAACATACCCCAATAAATCGTTCTGTAAAGAATCTTGGGTCGGTCAATTTGTTTTATTGGAATTGTAAAATTTTATTTTGAAAATTATGATAAATACAAAAATCTTCGCCAGGTATACAAGTTAATATGGCATTCGTGACATTTACGACGGTGTTGTTTCAGTTATTTGGTCTAGGCGTACTTATGGCCCGTTTGACCTACGCACCCTTATGTTTATAACACGATATTTACTGCATAGCCAATTTACTGTTACTGTCCTTAACATACTTACCTACTCTCGGGTTTGTACCTGAATTCAACAGCATTATACCTACTTCAAATTGCACCTGTCTCTCTTTCCTCGAATTAGACCCCGAACTTATTTTCAGCTCTTGAAATATTCCGTCGTGTCTCAGAATAAAGTAACCATCTTTGCCACAAATTGTATCTCCTTATATTACTTATATCATTTTTACAGTTCAAATACTGTAAAAGTCTATATTATAAAATAATAATAACTGCGGTAAAGTGAATATTATACATTAATATTGAACTTTACGTAACTGAAAATGTTGCTATTGCGCGAGTAAACGTTTTAATTAAAAATCTATTTTATTTCAAGACGTGAAATTACATTTCTTGCTCCCAACTTAAAAGTTGTTAGCGTAAATGAAATTGCCGTTCGTTTAGTAGTTTTTCTTACTTTCCTCACAACTCCAATATTATACAGAAAAGTCACTTTTTCTTTCTTTAAAAAAACACTATTATAACAATTTACGTTGCGTTGAAAGAAAAAGAAAAACTTGACCGATCCGAAATAATTTATCGAACAACATGTTACCCAATAAGTTTTCACTTATCCAACGTTTCACAATCTCATCAAGAATCATCAGTGTCTTGTTTGTTGGAACGTGCATTCAAGCCGCGCGCTACCACTCTACGCATTTAAAACATCATTTCTATGCATTCCGCGAGTGTTCTGTAAATTTGTTGGTGTGAAATCTCCATAGGCCTTAGAGTACTCACTTGTATCTGAACTCTCCATATTTTACAGAATCCTATACTGGTATGAATTATTCATCTCGAACGCGTGAAAACTTATTATTTACTTGAATTTTAATATTTATGTAAACAGCTTTTATTCGGCTTTTGTAAAATGAAAGATAAATAAACATTTAAACTTTTTAAACTCCTCGATTTTAATAGAAACCTTGAGATTTCTTTTTGAGAGCTATACTATAAGTTTCAGAATTTGCATTCGGAGTGTATTTGGTGAGATTCAGGTATGTTTTCTCAAATGGAAAATATACCTGAATTGTACCTTTACAGGGAGAAATCAACGACAGTCTAATGTACCTAACACGGGTTCCCTTTTCAAAATTTAGTAGAACTAGACTAAAGCCTGTGTTATATTGTATTGGAATGTCGGTCATATATATCATGGATATATTTAACCAACTCCTCATAAATAATTTACTGCGATTTCTTAATTTGACAGATATTGAAACTCCGACACATTCTTTACATTAGAAGTAAATCACAAGAGAACACGTGAATAATACATTTCAAATTCCAATCTTCAAATCAAACTTCAGCTCTAATTATCTTTCTAATTTTTAATTAATTTATGAATCTTCGTATATAGTTATCGAATTAAATTTTGGTATTTCTCCAGTCGAAACACACGCTTTTCTCTCGTATATATACATATACTATACACCTTTGCTACCCTAAAATCGTTTACACATCGTCATCGCCACCAACCCCACCGCAGGTCACTTTAATTAAGCCTTGCTCTCTCTCTCTGCTCAACCTTATTTTTTCTCTCTCTCTCTCTCTCCCTCTCTCTCTCATTCCACAACGCCTCATCCTAGCGAATTCATTCACCTCCTCTCTCCTGTAACCTTTATACCCCTCTCTCTCTCTCTCTCTCTCTCGCGTTATATAACTTTTAACAACGCCGGGCTGTTAAAAGTTTCATAGTCTCGCTTTTATGGCGTATTTGTTCCGCCGTCAAATCAGTTTAAACTTTTGTCGTTGAAACTACTCTCCTTCGGCGTGCGCGGGGGCTCCTCCCGCGATGCTGCTGCTGCTGCGTTCGTTCGTTCAGCTATACACACCTGCCTCCCCTCCCTCTTCTTTCTTCTTTTCTCTACGCATATATATACGTATACGCGCCACAACGACGCCAATCGGTTGAATGTGTATACACGCGTGTATATATATACGTGTGGGTGTGTATGTGTGTGTGCGGGTGTATATAGTATAGCGGAGGGAAGCGGGAGCAAGTTATTGGATTTTCCGAATTCCGTCTGGTCGTTTCCCTCGCGTTCTGCTGCTCCCTGCTATACTATATACACGTTGGGAATACTAGTTCGTGCTGTAATATATAGACGCATATGAGGAGAACGCTTGATGTTGATAAATTTCCGAGGCGATGGGCGCTCGCGCGTACATTCGTATATATATTTAGACGGCGCGCGGTGTAACGGGTGCAAAGGTTATATAGGCGAATTATTGCGTTCGCGAACATGCGGTAATGATACGCATGCGTGTTATATATATATATGGGGGTAACCATGGTTGGAAAAGTTTGTTTGTTGATGTATGCGATAATTGTTAAGTGTGAGATGATATAATTGGTGTTTTCTATTATAAGCACTTAAGGGTTGTGTTTTTCTTCAAGTATATATATATGTGTATGGAATGGCAGTGAAATTCATTAGGATTGGTTGAAAGGGGTAGGGGAGGGATCGGTTCTGTTAGCTTTTAATTTGCATTGTTTACAGCTGAAAATCTAAATATTGTAATTTCGCACGCGCGCGCGCGTATATATACGGCCAATTATCGAGTATTCAAATGCGTATGTAAATTAAGATAAATTCTGGATTTTATTGAAGCTGTATAGCTAAAAATATAAGTATAAGTTCACTATATATTTGCGCAATTTATTAGTTCGCGAAAAGATTTGAATCAAACGAATAAAGTAAGAAATTCAGGTGATTGGAAATATCATCGAAAAGGAAAAATATATTATATTCATCTATGCAAATGAAATGCATAAGAATTTCACTTTTTTCTTTTCCAACGTCGCAGTCTATTGAGAATTGCGCAATGATTTTTCCAATACTTGTATGGCTGTGGGTATAGGTATACGAAGTAACAAAGTACATCGTTGACAGCTACGGGTTTTGTTTGCCAATCCACAAAGGAACTATAATTATCGTCGCGTGAAAGATGCGCACGATCACGATTCCTATATACAGCAAAGATATTGATAGATCGCCAGAACGGCCTAAGCAGATGGTTTCAATCTATAAATGTCTTCTACGATCGCTTGTAAAAGGCCTTCGCAATATCAATCACTCTCATTGTCGGATATTTTTCATGGAACGCAGATACATTTATATATATACGTATATACATGCGCAAAAATGACAGGGATAATATTATAAAGTTTATCGAGTATCGACAGTTATAAATTTATGCGCTTGTATATAGCGATAAAATATAAAAACAAATTCTATTGAGGATTGAATTGCTTTTCTCTCTCTTTCTTTCGCTCTCCCCTTTTTCCATTAAAAAAAAAATATATATATACATTTCTGTGCCCACGTGTACATATCAAACGGGCGGGCGCGCGTGCGCATGCCTAGCTCATTTCGTAATTTCCTTTTTATGACGTATCATTCAATTGATAACGCGAAACTTTCATATCGTCGCGCTTTAAAATGTATTCGAGTAATAAATAAAGCACTGCACCGACGTGTATGATAAAAGAAATGAGAAAATTTTATGACCCGTTTATTAAAATTTTGATGCTCGCTTTGATGTAATAAATAAAGTATGTATTAATTTCGAAGTTTAATTTAACTGCGGCGGGTATAAAGCTTTCGATGAAATACTTATTCTCCCGCAGGGGGGGTAGGAGAATGTGACGTGAATCCATATAATATACAAATAAACCGAATGCGTTCGATTGTTTTCAATAATCGATGTCGAAATAATAACAATGATAAACGTTCTTTTTTTTACTACATATCAATTATATTTACAATTTAAATAAAACAATAATATGCAAAAAGCATTAAAATTTTAAAGTGACGAGCCAAAATGTAAAAATAAAGTGTAACGATTTATAAAAATTTTTAATTAAAAATCCTTTTTATACCTCTCTAAAATCGTCTCCATACTTACGAACTTTACCGTTGTGCTTTAAATTGGGTCAGCACATTAAGTGTATTCTAAAAGTACTTACAGTTTCTAAGTACAAGCACTTCTACTTAGTATAATTGCTAAATGACTATATATATATACAGACGATCTTATTTTCTTATTTTGTGTCCTAACATAACTTTATACGTTAGTCATTGAAACATTCATAAAAATTATTTATGAATTTCGTAATTAATTTTACGTTCAGTTTAATTGAAACTTTTTAATATCCAAGGAAATTAGAGTCCGCAATAAAATGTTATATATA
>JAWWEQ010000055.1:14147389-14191111 GCA_035583055.1 Torymus tubicola | reverse complement strand
AATATATATTAAAATAAAATACTTTATGACATTATTTACGTAGAAAACTGAAATAAGTTAGTATATATTCGAAAAATTCCATTCAAAATCTTGATATTCCAACTACTTCTGCCTATACGTTTACAAAACTTCGAAAATATTTGAAGCCTTCGGACATAAATAAAGCGGTGGATACCGTGCGAGTTTTAGTTTGTAAAACCTGTTTTAAATCTCACAAAGCTGACGTAAACTAATTGTCCAAGTTGTTCCACATTACTTTCGCAGTCTTGCCTATACACATGTCCTCAATAAATTCAGTAACAAACAAAAAAATCAAGAAATAATTATTTTATCTTAGATTTTTACTTTTTAATGAATACAAATGTATTTTATTGCAAAAGATAAATTTATAGATAATGATCTTAAAGAATTTTATAATATTACATATTGCAATATATTTCGGTAAAAATCAAATGAAAGTTTTAAACAGTAAAATAACTCTTCAAAATGATAATTAATGGTAAGCCAAGATTATAATAATTTCTTTCAGCTAAGTGACATACGTGAAATAATATGAAAGAAACCAAGTGCTTTTAGAAAGTTCTGGGCGTTTTCTACAGAATTTTGTAAAAAATTACCATTGGCGCTACGAAAAAACTTTCGGTAATTTCTTTATCTATATACAATTACTTTTTTTTTCATATTAATGAAAGTATCATAAGTACCAGTATTACTAACGAAATACGCAAGATCTATTATTAAAGTCAGCAAAACCACATCCTACAAACAAACATAGTATAGTTTAGATTGCACGTTCCAAAGACAAGTAGGAGGAGGTATATAGTATAGAGCACACATATACGCGGGCGGAGCATTAGCCTTGAGATGAGATTTGCGGAGAATACGATGATAGGTTATATGACGATTGTGCGCATGGAATTCTTGCTCTCTCTCTCACTCCTTCCTTCTCTCTCTCTTTCTCTCTTGGTAGGCTTCCCCTTGAGCTTGAATCGTTGAATGCGCCCGTTGATTAAATGGGTCGGGTGCTCTGATTTCCCTTTCGAATTCGTGCTGCATCCGTATAACAATGCTATGATATAGTTTTTTGCCTCGATTTGTGTTTAAGTATAATAGAAAACCTTTTTAACGAAAAGGAATTAGATTCGAGAGTAAACAAGTTGTTTTATTACGTTTGCGTACGTGCGATGCTAATAACACGCCTCTTGGCACGTTGAATTTTCACGTGAATTATGAAAAATTAACATGTATTGAGAGATTCTTTCGTGCGATAATACATTTGTAGAAATAAGATAATTATCTGTGACAGAATTTGTACATTAATCACTGTTATCTAACACTTTGAATTGGTAAGTGCTTGGAAACCATAAGTTATTGTGAAAAAGTTTTCATGGGGACATTGTATAATTAGATTGCGTAAGTGTACGTAATAATATTCCAAATGAAACGTTATATTTCAGCCTTTTGGTGAAAATATTTTTAAATCTACAATTTATAGTTTGACTTGTGAAACTCATATGGTAAAAGTTATTATCAAGGTAGATAACAACATCGTTAACAAAATTGTTTCAAACGTGTGATAAACACAAGTACTAAAAAATTGAAAGTACCAGATTAGAAGAAAATGAGTACAAGCTTCGTAAAGTTGCGATAAGATATTGATAAATTATATTTATATTTAATCTATACTTAAACTTGGCAATAAAAATGTTCTCGCATTTATCTTACGATTGGAAGATAACCACACGACAGTACCTGAATTATGCATACAATGGTACCATGTAATCATTCTATACAAAAAATTACGTGGTAATAACACTACACGAACATTAAATAATGATATCATTGTATCACTCCTTTATGCGATATTCTTGTATCACTGCGGGTAAAAATAGGTTTACGCAATCCCTACGTTGTTTTGTTTATTGATAACTTCATTATTATGACAGCATAAAAAACGCAAATGCGCAGTGGTATTAATCCTACGACTTTCACTTATAATGTAAAAGATAATTTTTACAAATAAAACATTTGCCGTAATGTTAGTCATTTATTTTATTTGTTAGGTGTTCAACAATACTGAAATTATAGTATTACGAAGCCTGATTTATTTTCAACTGACGCACGAATTGTATATCTACCTACAAACTTTAAAAGTTTCGCATAAAAAGGTCTTTTAATAATTTTTTCATTTTTCACATGAGATAAGCGGATAAACGAGATGAAAAAAATTTCAATTTATTAAAAATACTCATTAAATAAATCGTCAAAAATAAATGAAAATTTTTCGTTAAAATTAAATTGTATAATCCCACTCCGACCGTATTTCATTTTTCATTCAATAAATTTTTTATTTTACGTCAACCCTCGTTTTCATGATTAATGCAGAGAATCCATTGACTTAACCATGGATTTCCGAGATATAGAAACAAAATTCGATTGTTATCTCCTCGCTTTATGATAAAAGTTTTCATATTGTTTTTTTTTGTGCTGACAAGACCACGTCGAGAAAAACTTCTTTCAATCATTTTATTATTTATTCAGCTATTTTAGAATGAAATAACATCACCTTTTATCGTCCAGAGATTCGACATGCATAAAAAGACATTTAGATATAGAATTTCTCTAGACATCGAAGTCATACGCACCACCGATCTCCCAACTGTATTCATTTTTCAGACAATATTCTTACAGAGTAGCAGGTTACCTGTAAGTACAGTTCGATTGTAATTGAACGAAATTGTTGTTTGAGAGGTAAATACCCATCCTTGTCTTTGACATTTACCAATCAATAATCACTCAAACGAGAATTCCGTATAATTACGATTCAAATTATATTATAATAAACAACTATTTCAGTAGAGGAAAAAAAAATCATATTTAATAACGTCGGCCATTTTCCCAAAAATATAAATTTAAATTGATTTATAAAGGTATTTTAAATAATTTTTATTCGAATAAAACCTTTTTTATTAAAATAAAATATTATTATAAAACTCACATCAACCAATTGATTAAAATCAAATTGCAGTGCTTTCCATCAAGGGAACGTAAAATATAAAATATTTTATATTGTATTTCAGGTGAAATTTCATTATCGATATCAAAACAAATTTATCGAATTCAATATACATGTTACGATGATAATAATAATAATTATTATCTTATTACTTTTTTCGAATCTGCAATAAAACTTTTGTAAAATTTCACCTTGTTAAGGGATTCATAATACAAATGCAAACATTATCAAAACATAAAACTTTTTTACGGATAGTCTTGAAATTCACATGGACTTGTTAATGCGTTCATCGCACGTGGATTGTTTAAAACTGTAATCGCGTTCAAGGTTCTTCAATCGTTAATTGAAAAGCCAACATTAGCATTACGTCGAGTTGGCAAACTTTAACCACCCTTTAAAATAATGTTTTTAGTATCAAAAATTTTCATACATCGACCATTTCACGTGTATAGTTGACCGACTTCTTTCTTCTTTTTTTTCCGCAAATTCAACGTTCTGACAATCTTCACAAATTTTTACTCGCCGTCAAAGTCATAAAACTTTTAGAGCCACGTAAATCCTCGGCCGTCTTCCCTCCCCGGCAGCACTATGGCCACCGAACTAAAACGCTCGAATCATAATTTTATCGTTCCTTTAATTGAACGGGAACCGAAATTTATTTAACTTTGATAACTGCCCGTATTAGTTTGGAAAATACAAAGTCGTAAATTCGTTTTTGAACTTTTATATTTTCTCAATTTACGGCTGCAGGGGAAACGCGATAAAAACCGCAAATGCGATGAGTAAAGACTTCCCCCTACTGTCCTCCAGTTCCAATCCCCCTCCTTCTCCCCCTATCGAGTCCGTGGTCCTCCTTTCCATTCTTCTCGCAGGGAAAATATACGTGCGCGCTCGCGGATTTCAATTTCGAGCTGCTCCCCCTTATCATCATCGATCGGGACGAACGGCGTTTTGGAATTACGCGGCTATATGTAACTATTCGCGCGCGTGCTCGAAATTCTCCGGGTGTTGGTTATGCTGCGCACAGGGCAGAGGATTGCGAATTATTCAACCTTGGCGTGCGAGCGCGAGCTTATTTGCTTTTCAAGGCTTTAACGAAACAAGAAAATCTATTTGCCTTTGCGTTCTCTCTCTCTCGTCGAGTGATTACGGAATACACACAAGCACAAAATACATGGATTTGTTTTGCTCGCGCTTACGACTGAGTCAACGAACGCACTGATTGATTTTTATGGTGGCAAAAAGGAGGAAGAGAGCAAAAAGAGAGAGAGAGAGAGAGAGAGAGAGAGAGAGAGAAAATAGCCCCTCCTCGGCGTATAGTCTTGCTGTTTGTGGGGCCACACCGTAGGGTAAAACGTAATTACCTTCCTTGTTATGTTTACATTGTAAATAAGGTAGGGTGGTAGAGTGCGTGACTTAAGAGAAATTGTACTTAACTGTCTCGTACTCATAGATCAATATGTAGTATCGTTTTTCTCATGTGTTCTTTGCCACAGAATTTTGAAGCTAAAAAGAAATTTCAACAAATTATACGTTAGACAACTAATTATAAAAAACGTGATTACTCTCGCTCTAGCTGCGTACCTTATCATCGACATCATCATAACACCAGAGATGAGGTGACTCAATGTCACTCCCGAAAGTACGATAGCGAGAGTAGCTCGGGACGTGTATAACATGGTAAACGAGAGTAAAAGTCCGAAAGTTATAGCACACCCAGCATAAAACACTTTCAGGAAAGAGCGTAGGTCAAAGTTCATCTTGCCCAAAATATCAGTAGCATAGCACATCACGCACATCGTCTTCGGCATCCTCAAGCAGAAACAACCGATGCTCAGCATCTACTGCAGACCGTCCGTTGGTAGAGACCGTTCTGGTCTCAAGAACGAGAATAAGATCACAAATAAAGATTCATACACATATGAAGAGAAAAAAGCCTTCATAAACATTCTGAGTGAATCCTTGTAAAGAGAAAAATCTGGACCCCTTAAAATTCCTTGCAGGAAGTCACCTACAGATGGACTCTTCTAGGCCATGAAGAACTCTATAAAGACTCTAAAAGGCTCTAATTCAAATATTCTGAAAAATACTGTATTCCTAAAAATTGTCTGTTGTTAAGAGCACCAGTGCTCAGCCTTGGTTTCAAATCAGCTACAGGTAAATTGCCAGAATATATTGAAAGCAATAAGAACGATAAGAGTTTTCTGGTCATAATGTCACAAAAAGCGGTTAGCACTCTCAAAATCTACAGATTAGCTCAAAGACATTACGTATAAGAAATCCAGAAAGACAGCAAGTATTCATGGGCTGGAAACCAAGGTACCGCACTTGATTACATCTCTAGTTGGGATGAAAATGACAAACTGGACTACGAAAACCTGACGAGTAAAGTTGTCATTCGTCTTGCTGTGGCTAGTGAAATACAATTGAATGATTAGGTGAATTTACCTGTGAGATTCGCATTTCCGACGCGTTTCGTCTAAAATAAATCAAATGACCATCTCAAACCAAAAAATTCGTAAATGGATTCCAATAGCCAAGAGTACTATTTTTAACTAGTAACGATGCAAGTTTACTTAAATGCTTTTTATCTTTTTTATCAAAATATAGCAAATTTCACTCACGGTTCACTGGATCGTTCAATTTTTATTTCTTTGTGTTTGAAAAGGAAAAAATGTTTCAACATTTGACTTTCTCGAAGTGAAAGTGGAGATGTCGAAAAAACTTTTAGGACGCCATGTTTTTTATTTTCTTAATTTATCTTGATAATTATTATATTTACATTTAATTACATATATACTTAAAGTACAGTTCTTCAATAATAGTAGAACAACATAATTTAAACCACAATAAAAGATACTTGTATCAGTTATAAATGAAGGTTATAACGCTAAAATTATACGTACGTACTATACAACAAGATTTTAAAATTTTTTTGTGAAAGCGCAGAAACCTACCATTCAACATCACAAATTATCGCAGTATATATATATGCGGTGCTTAAATACAATGAATTTGCAAAAACTCAGTATGCCAACTTGTACTAATGTTAATCATTTAACTCTATACAATTCGAGCTCGTACTCGTCACGCTCGTGAAATGTGCTCCGCAACTGCTGCTAATTAATCACAATATGCGATGATTCATCGATCCGTTTACGCACGCGCCCATACACATTCCCAGATTTGGCTTCATTAACTAACCGATTGTTTGACAACTTCTATCGATGTCATCTACATTTCTAAGCGACTGTGATTGCAGCCAACAATATATATATATATATATATAAATGCAATTCCGTACGCAGATGATTTTTTCTTTTGCATATATATATTAAGTATAATGACGAAATCAACAATCGCGTTAACGAACAACGTATATATACATTTTTTTAATCATCGCTGACAAAAGAAACAAAGATTCACCACACAAAAAGAACTTTTTCACTTCATTGTATTACGATCGAATAATCCATTGAGTTGATGATTATTTCGTTCAATTTGTCGTGTCAATGTTTATTTCTGAACCCAATAGTTTACAACCACGCTTATATACACACACACCGACAAAATCAATATTTGCTAGAGCGTATAACGCGGAAACAATTTTTTTTTCCAATAAATTCTTTCGTTAGCATAGTGTATACGTGCGTAGTGTTCTCAGCCCAGAGAGGCACTCTACAAGCTTCCAAGTTAAAAAACGAAAAAGCAGGTATGACTTCTCTCTTCCCTACAAGAAGTAAGAAGGAATCAGCCTCGAACAACGTACATACATGTATGTATATTTTTCGAGTACCCCGTTATCTTATTCGTCTTCAATGTTAGGCAAATATGGCATATAACTCAAGGGGGACAACAAGTCGTTGCGAAGCGATAAGGGGATACCCCTGTTTAGTGTAATTCATCGTCCGGTTTAATGAGACCGTATTAGAATAAATGGCGAGGTCGTTGTCGCCGAGCTCTCTCGAGTTCTGCTTGTTTATTGGACTGAGTAGCGCATGTGCGGGTTATATGCCTCTTCTCTGTCTCTCTCTCTCTCTCTCTCTGGTCGTATGAAGTTCTATGAAAGACTGTGCAAAAAAGCACGGAAAGCAAACAACAAGTGCAGTTTCGTTGAAAAGCCTTCGTCGTGTTCTTCGCCGTTTGCGACTTAACCGGCTATAGCGTAATTATTCATCATATGAGTATATATACATTGTTCAAGTGAAATTTTTATAGTATTACACGTTATAACGCTTGGAGCAACTTTTCTATAGATATATACATTTTGCGGTTGGATTCTATTTCGCGAAGTAAATTTTGTTTGATGAAAATTAACTTTGAATTACCTAATGAAAGAATGAGTTTTGTGAAAGTAAATTATAGAGTATAGCTTGCGTTATTGTTATACATTTATCTTCTTATTTTCACGAATTATAACTTCCGGTATACATGTATAACAGTGCCGTTAGTTCGTTGAAATTTCAAGTAAGCCCGATAATGTCTTTCTATTTAAATGCAAATGTCTGTCGTTCTTTAACTAAAAGGTATTATTTACTCGATATTCGAAAACAGTGGGTTCCATTTATTTATGTGTGTATACCCGAGTAAAAATAAATTATTCGTTTGCAACGACTATATATTACTTGTTATTTTTAAAATATCCTAGCTAATTAAATGTTTGGAATGAGAAAGAGGTCGTATAACTTTTTTTTTTTTTTCATTTGTCGAGAAAATGAGTTTCGCGTGATTTCTGTCATTATAATGAACTGCTGCATTAACTCTAATTCCAATGCTTTTTTTTCTTCTCATTCATTCTACATAACGTGATATTTTATTTTGTTATCGCGTTTTGTCATCGTAATGAATTTTCAAACAATTCTCTCCATATGTATAATGACGCTGGATGACGCTATGGAATTACAATTCAGTCATAATGACTCAAGAGATCGTTATCATGCACAATCAATCATTTTTATAATGTTAAAGTTAAACATTTGTTAGCTCTTTGCGATAATTATAATAATTGAAAAAAGCAAAATAAACCGACCTCAAAATGAAATGATTTATTCAGAACGGGAGAAATAATAAATTTTCAAGATAATGAAAATGGTTTTTTAATGAATTCAAATTATTGATTAAAGTGTAATGTGCTTTTTTAATTATTTAAAAAATCCAAAGACGATATCAAATATCCTAAGAAATTCTAATCTATTGACGTTGACTTCAATCTAAATATTTAACTTTTTTCACTTCTAATGTTCAAAGCCGATATTTGCTTCATTATCATATCTTTCATTGCGAAACTGTTATAACGAAGAATAATAGCTTTTACGCCACTTTTCTACTTTTTGTAACGTAAAACAGCCGTAAATCATATTTCAAACGCACTGTCAATGAAATATTTCACATTGTATATAAGTATATATACTTTACCATATGCGAGATCATCTACCAGTATTGTAACCTTCGTAATAAAAAAAAAACTAATTACACAGTCTAAAAATAGCTCTACAACGATTATCACACCTGACAATCACTTCCTACGCTCGCGAAATTCCGTTCATGTCAAACAAGACGCGCGCGGGCGTTCGCGCGAAATCGGACACAATAATTTCACACGATTAATTGAACACATTCTCACTCTCTGTCTCCAACCCAAACACAGAGATATATGGAATAACATTGAGCATTACATTTTCCATTGGTGTGTGTGTATATATACGTGAAGATTCGCCTATTAATTATTTCGATTTGTGCAGGGCTTTCGTCTCTACCCTCCCCTCCCCCCTTTCCTACTCTTCCCTCACCACACAAGCGATCGATTGCACATATTCCCGAGAGAAGCACGCGCGCGCGCGAGAATCCATACCACCGTCGTCATTCAATCAGTTGTTCAAACAGCCAAGAGAGAAAGAGGAGGAGGTGGGGAGAACGAAAGAGAGAGAGAGAGAGAGAGGAAGAGGGGGATACGTGATTACGTGGCACGCGAGTAAAGGAAACTTGTATGCGAGTGGGGGAGAGATCCGAAAATAGCCTGCAAACAGGAGCCAAAAGAGCGCGAGATTTTCTCGAATGAGGCCTGCGCCAGGTTTAAGTTTCTATGAAATTGTTAATGAGCTGTGTGTGTGTGTGTGGGTATGTATATACTCGGACTATTCATGCTTGGAATATATATTTGAGTTTTCAAACGTTTAGAAACTCGATAATGAGTAGTTGACAGATTGAAAATATTAGGATTTTTTCTTATTTCGAAAACGTTAAATGAATTTTCAAAGTAATTTTCAAATAGGATATATGGTTAAAAGTAAATTTGTAATTGTGTCTCGGTTAATGTATTATAATAATTGCGAAACGTCTAAAGTCCCGTGATATTTCAAGTGAAAACATAATTATAAGTTTCAGCTCAACGTGACCTTATTTATTAAACTTTTAACAAAGAAAGATTTTATAATGCCTGATATTAATCTTGAAATTATTAGTTTTCAAATGGCAAGAGGTAAAGTCATAAATTCAATAATATCCGCTACATAAATCGCAGTAATTTGAAAATGGTATTACCGAGAAAAACTTTAATATTGCACAGAAAGAACTTTTCTCTCTCTCCCCCTCCTCACGTCTAATTTGGAACAGTATATACGCTAGAATATATGAAATTCCTTTAGAGTTTGAAACTTAACTAAAACTTCTCGGTATATGCCAGCTTCGGAATATTGAAATTCCACATTTAGTTTTACGGAAAATTAGATTTGAATTGATTGCGAAATGAAATGCCGTGGCCTCTCGCGTATAATAATAATAATAAAAAGAAAATGGAAAAGTTGGCGACGTTTTCACGATATTGATATGACCTACTAAACATTGAAATAACCCTTTCTAGTAAATTAATAGGTGTATATATATACGAATACGTGGGACAATAATGTAGGTCATTTTATAAATCAAACTAAGCATTCAATATTGTATTTACGAGTTCAGGCCATTACTGTCTCTTGTATAGAGAGTAAATTGACTCGTGTTAAGACAGGCCGATTTGGAATAGAGCCAGAATTATGTAATTTAGCCTATATTATACTTCGAAATAATTGCATACGGTATATATATGTATCTCTCTCTGAGCAAATTATCTAAAATCTATTTTAGAGGATTTGAAACGAATATCGCTTTCCACGGCAATTTTATTGCCCCCTAATTATACATATTTCGTTGCATAACGAGGAGACTGATAAAAAAAAAGACCGGTTCGTTAAAAGTCTTTTTTCATATCTAATAATTTATTGCTTTGATATTACTTGTTTTTTTTTTAACTTTTTTCATTTCCTACTTGTCTATGTCATTTTTTGCACGATGTACAAGCCGTTCTTAAATAACGGTTTTTATATATTACATTAATGTTCGAAATAATTATTTTAATTGCTTCCTGTAATACATAAACCATCGTCAGGTACGAATTATGATGATTCATGCCGCTGAAGTACAATTTATTATTTGCTTTATCGTACCATCTAATAAAGTAATTTCAATCAATGATTTCATCATTTCTTATCAGTATACGTTGCTCACTTCACTTTCAACATTATATAAAAATTGGTTTTTCCCTAGACGCAGGGTCTATTTCATTAATCATAGTGATTTACGTGTTTTTCATCAGCAGTATATATATACATATATATACACAAAATGGCTTCCCAAATTCTCATTCCATTTATTAAAATGTCTCTCTTTCTCTCTCCTCGCAATATATTACATTCCTATCCTAAATTCCGTGGAGCTGAATTCAATAACAAGTTTTCAAAATGCCTTTTTCGTAAACAGCTTATTCAAACATCGCCTCGACTTCTGACCCAATTCTCTCTCTCTCTCGCATCTCTTTTGTTTTCCAAAGAAACTTGGAACGTAAAATGAAATAAAATTCACTTCAAACATACATTTTTAAGATTCCCGCATACATTAAAAATGAGAAATGGAAACGAGAACGCTTCAACGGCTATGCGCGCGCGCGCTGTTCTCGATCTAT
The DNA here is from genome assembly GCA_035583055.1 of Torymus tubicola. Lineage (NCBI taxonomy): Eukaryota > Metazoa > Arthropoda > Insecta > Hymenoptera > Torymidae > Torymus > Torymus tubicola. The sequence goes on along the minus strand of JAWWEQ010000055.1, from coordinate 14,180,099 downwards.
CGCGCAATAACAGTCTTAAAATACATTTCTAGAATCCATATTAAATATTGATTTACTCGGGGTAATGCTATGATGTGTGTGCTATATAATATACGAAAGGCGCAATATAAAGCGGGTATAATAAAAAGATATTGAATGTTATTGTTATTGGAATATGGTAAATATAATGTTGAAATAATTTTAATCTTTTATTTAAACGAAAAACAAATAAATAAATAAATCAACTTGTATAACAACACAATCGTCACCGCATGTTTATCCGTGAATCAATAACCACGCAAGTTTAATTTTCAAAACTTTCGACGAAACCAGAGACGAACATTCTAACAAATTATTCTTTTACCATCTATATGTACAATTGCGTAATTATTCACCTAAGCATTACCGCACGCGGCACGTTTTAATACACACGGAAATGGCGAGGTCAGTGGCTGACCGGAGCCACCTCCCCACCCCTCTGACCTTGACATTTCCGCGCGTCCTTGCACGGCATTTAAAGCACGCGCAGGTATGTAAAACGAGATGCGTAACTCCCGTACACGTACGATATACATATATACACACACGCACTGCATCCTCTCACCGTACACACGTTTACGTTGGAAAAATCGAGAACTATATACTCTTTTTTTTCTCTTTTGCTCTCGTCAGTGAGTATACATATATATATACATACACACACACGATTACAAGTGCGTGAATCACGCGTGAGTAGTATAAAAGGCAAAGCTATATATCGTGTGTCCCGTTAAAGATTTCCAAACACGCAGCGGCAAGGGAACCACGAGTCATCATCCTGTTTGTAGGATCGAAGCCTCACCAATGCACGTACGCACGTATATATATATATATATATGCACAAGAGGAAACACTTTTCATATATATATATAAAGTGTAACAACGAGCGAACGATTGAGATTTCACGATTTTGAATTTATAAATCTCGCGCGCGCTTGCGTGCGTTATAACGTTTCAATTTCGTGAGCAAATAAAGCACAGCTATATATACTATTGTTCGTCGTAGCATCATCGACGGCGCTATACCCGCGGAAAGCCGTTTAATTAAATTGGAATCAATTATTTTCTCAAGAATATACAGCTCCCCCTCTAGCGAGCGCGCGTCCTGCTAATCAATTTAAAGCGAATTTCCTTTGATTAAACGGACGTTTTGCAATGAGAGGAGGGTATAAGAGAAGTTTTCGAAGAAACTTTTGATATGTCATTCTATTAAATTTCAGTTCTTTTTTTTTTTTAGTTGTAGCGTCTCACGTCTAATGTTTGCTTATATATATATATATCCGATTGTATTGGCAGATTTCAAAGTTGATTAGAAACAATGTAATGGAATTGAAAGAGAAGCACATTTCAATGGGATTTACCAGTTACTGTGTCAAGGCGAATCCGCGTTGTTGTCTTTGCATTATTAAATTATAATTATGACTAGCGCGATGTGTGTTTACGACTATATATATCGTGCGCCACTCGTTTTGTTGCAAATACGCATCGGAATAGCATTATTTTTTAGAGCTTGAAGAGAGAGAAAAAAATACGTTTAAGATTCATGTAAAGCATGTGTGTGTTAACGCGTGTTCCAACCTATTTTCACGTTTTATTTTTATAATATCTACACGCAGGTTAAAGCGTCGCTATTGTTATAAATTTATTGTTATTGACTTTTTGTATGGATTATACATTATCTTTGAGATTTATTGCTTCATCCCGAATGATTTATAGTAATTGTTAGGCGTTCAATTCCTTTTTATTCTTCGGGTAAAGCACGAACTGCTAATATTTCTTTTAAACGTGAAAATTTATACCTTAACATAAACAATTGTAATTAATTAAGAACGGAAAGATACGATAAATCTCGACGAATCATAAAAGTCCATTTGAATTATATATATTTTAAAATTAAAATAAAATACTGATATATAATCGAGCAATAATGCGCGCGCAGGTTCGATATCTATCGCATTGTCTAAATTATGCAATTAATTACAATAAATTTAACCTTCGATATGCTATCGACGGCGCACTTCTTATCTATTTTGTAATAAAAATTAAACTTCATTGAATTTCGTGATCGTTCGATTATACATCGTACAGCTGACAATAAGATAACTCGCTATTGTAAAAGTCGTTATATATATATATACATATCTATAAACGATTGTCCTTGGCTTAAGCTTTATCATCCGCAACGTTAAAATTTTTCGCGTTCGATAACAAACGTCCTGAATCGTTAAATTACAGTAATAATATCGATAAATAGGCCTCGTATATAAAAAGAAAAAGGAATGCTCCTCTCTCTCTCTCTCTGTACGCTTGGCAAGGCCAACTTATTATTAAAGCGCAATGATGCGATAGCGTAAAAAATATTTGCCCATCACGGGAGGAGAAGCGCCGTAGAGCATAAAAAGGAACTTGATCGATCCAATGTCATTATGGTTTATTATCCTCAATTGCTTCGACTTTGTACTCTACACAGAACGGCCGCGGCCCGAAACAATCAAATTATGATTTGGTGCTTTAGAATATGAGTAAACGTCATAATTTATAACCGTTTATATATAAGGGAAGTTTATTTTTTTTTCTTTTTTTTTATTTCACTTTATTCACAAATGCTATGTAACGGTTCACATTTGCAATTTTAGTAATATATTTAAGAGCGGAACTTGGAGCTGGCATCTAATATATTAAAACAGTTTTACGTCGAATTAAATATGTATTATAGAGCATAATTTCGAAATCCATTATTTAATGCGGCATAAAATTTTCAAGTATTAAAGCATTTGCATAATTATGCCGTAAAATTTTTAAATCTAATACTGTAAATCATGCGTTTTTAATATTAATAACCGCAGATTTTCATTTCGTAATATTTTATATCGTCGATTGCATTTATTTTATTATATTCAAAGCTTTTTTTTTTGATGGAATGAAGCGGATTATAAAATAAATGAATTTCATGTCCGGAATATTAATATTTCCAATGCAATTGAAAATAATCATTAAACTTTAACGAGACTTGGAATAGTTAGCAGTTGAATAATGACAGGCAACATAAAGTAATCTTGCAGAACAAATCTGCATTCCCATAAACCTTGGAGAATAACAGATTAATTAATCTCGCGATTAATCATTTTTAAAGGCTATTAAAGACGTTATTTTTTCAAAACTAATACTTTCAAAGCTCGAGCATGGCCAGCGCATAATAGCGCAAAATCCTATTATCGTAAATGCTTGGTCTATAAGCGCTCTGTAAGCGCGTGTAAATAAAGTGAAACAACGTCAGCGAATATTTCGCTGTTATCCCGTACATACAGTATCTACATAATTCAAAAACATTTTCTCATAATACACTTTGAAATGAAATTCATTACATATTTAATTCACATACGTATATGTGCAAATCTCACGAAATCTACGGCGGAAAGCCGAAAAATGGTTTTCAAAATTATTTTTTTTCGAGTAAACCTATTAAATCTGGGGTTTCTCATTGGATAGAATCTCGAAAAGAGAAATCCGTGGTTGAACAAAGCCCACAGAAAAGGTGTCAAACGGTCAACAATTGAACCATTGACTACGTGAATTTCCAGCTTAAATTTAAGCTCACGTAACTTTTGGAAGAATCAATATTTTCTAATCCTGAAAAATAATTTGAAACATTATCGCTCTTTAGTTTTATTTTTTTCCGTATATCATATTAAGTTATTTTTGACGATATAATTTAGGATTCAACTAGAGCTATTCTTAATCATTTCTAAAAAATCGATTAGTTGTCCCAGAAAAATGATGATTTGATAAGTCTGCTCGAAAAAACTTTTGAAATCCATTTTTCAGGTTTCGTCGCCCATATATATTTGCATTCAATTTAACAGTTCGATTCTGTTCACTAAAACAACCAACAGCCTCGCCCCGTCCATAACAAACCTATGTGTATATATACTCGCAATTATCCAGCAATCTCAACAATTCACCAATTCAATTTTTCCCAAAAGCTCGGCAAACATTGTAAAATTCGAAAAACACTGCGTGTGCGCTCTCACGTACACCATTGCTATCAGCTGCACCGCTAATTGAGAGCTTATCCTTGCGCACGTTTCTATACATATTTTTCGTTAAAAAGAAGAGGAGATACATATACGCGTTGCCGGCATTATTTTTTTGGAAAAAGCTTTTACACGGTTCTGTTTCCATATATACACACATACACAATATATCGTGTTGTACCGCGCGATCGTTAAAAGTACAATCGAGTCGTCGACGAGTGCCTTGTTAAATCTGCCGCTCAGCCACAGAAAACATCCCCCCTACAAAAAACTCAACTGCATGCGCAGGTGATGCCCTATACTCGTCGCTTCGTATATATATATACACAGATCGGCATAGTATACTTTTTGCTATCTGCAATCATTCTTGTATATATAAATAAATGAGACGACATATATACATACAAGTGGCGCTCGATAAATGTATATATGCACATTGTGTTGTATAATATACACAATATATATGTGAGAGAAAGAAAAGAATTTGTATATATACTACCGGCAACTAGGTTCAATTACGCGGTGTATATGCATGATTTAGTGATGAAAATTAGCGCTCGCACGAGCGAAAATGTAGAGACAAAAGTTTTTATATATGTTTATACGTATAGACGATAGCGTTTGCAATGTAAAATGTCTTGTACTTATTATATTGCAACTTTCTGCGTGTGTGTGTGTGTATATTTCTGAGACACATTTTTAATTTTCTTGTTAAAGTATAGTTTTAACGTAAAGTGCTAATTCCGCGGCATTTTTTATTGAACAAGTGATTACAAGCGACCATACCACCATTATCATCTTTGGCATAAAACAGTATAATTGTAATAATTCACCCTTACACATAGCAGTACGTTGCAATTTGCCGAATCGTAGTGGTAAAGTGTGTCGAGCGTTTTTTTTTTGTTTTTCAACGATGCGCGTTGTAATGGTTAAACTTGGGCGTCTTCATGACGCCGCGCGTGGCATTATAATGGTAAAGTGGAAAATCGATAGTTACGCGAGATCTCATATTATGCGAGCGTAATATACTTCGTATTTATAGCGCCGATTGCGCTCGTGTATTGTGATATTGAATAACTTATATGAACGCGAATATTTTTCAGAAAGTTTAATTATTTAAATTGGATGTTATTTAGTATACATACAGGTCGAGTTAAATGTTAATTCGTAGTGCATATATATAGATCTATATAACATAGAGAATTTATACTTTTGTTTCGTGTGGTTTATAATACTTTTTATATCATGCGAAGAATCGTTCTAACAGCAACTGTACAATACATTGCTATTGACCCAAGTATCATTTAGACCCGTTTTCATTAATTCATGTCTCCCATAATATCAAACTAATCGTAATTTGAATTTTCTGTTTTAGGTAAGTCACGCAACCACTGTATAATTTTCAATCTACCTGACACTGTAAGTTTCTGATTACATAGCATATACCTACACATTTAATCTTATATTCCAATATACTTTGATTTTTTTTTTTTTTATCATAATATCGTTGTCAGGATAATCATAAACTCACGTGCTGATGAACTGTCGAGAGCTTTAATTATCCTCGCGGATACATAACTATTCATTAACCGCACGAGCCTAAGTTAATAACATATTTTTGAGCGAAAGATAATATATAGAAAAAACAACAGTATAAACAACTTGCAAAATGAAAGACTAATACGTTAATTTCAAGTATTAATGTTATAACGTGCCGATATATCAACGTAGATAAGATAAAAATTTATAGTCGCACCGCGCGCGTATTGTTTACAATCGCGATAAAAAAAAAAAAAAAAAAAAAAAAAATTGATACAGACAACACTTTTAAATTTTCCAACCTCGACTGTATAAGGGAAGAAAATCTTTAATCGATCCAGACCCGCGAGAGACTCTTTTTTTTCCACCCTCGCTCTCTCCTCGATGACTCGTTTAATAACGAGCATGCGCGCGCGCGCAACATAGTCCCGCTTCATTAAAGTAATGACGCTCCTCTACAGGCCACCCCATTACTCGCCATGAATGTACAACTTCACTTATATACATTGCTGACAAAAAACAAAAAAATAATAATAAACATTCGTAAAGTAAATTTTCCATTGCAAAACGTTTTCCAAGCACCACGTTTACGTGTATATATTTTCTTTAAAAAGCAATCGTAAGCCACAGATAAGACGAGAGAAGAAGACATATAAGAAATCGCTCATATTCTGAACGTTTCAAGTCCCTTCATCACGGTTTGTATTCTACTCTACATACATATATATATATATATAACTTAAGACAAAAAGCACAGTACCGATGCAATTTTCGAATCGTCGAAACGAGCGCATGCGTATTACGCGTTTACAGCGCATCGCGATGTTTATTCTCTTCCCCCACTCCCCAAAAAAACAGAGAGTAGAGGGCAAAAAGTGAACCCTAATGAAGCGTAATTTGCATGAGTGCATATATATCTACAATGGCTTGGGCCATAGAGAAAATGAAGAATCGTCCGAAAGCGAAGATGTCGAGTATATATATATAGATAGGGAGAGGAGTAGAGAGAACGATCGGGCATTAAAATATCATAATAACGGAAAATAAGAAACTACATGCTGTAGAAGCCCTGTATTCGGGCATAATGACGTAAGTATACGCTGCTACAAGAACCTTCCCGTTCTCTCTCTCTCCTTCTTCTCTTCCTCTCCCTCTTTGACTCTTAGTCTTCTTCTCTTCTCTCCTCTCTCTCTATTCGCGCAAAGCACTATCATTACAACGTCCGCATACTATACACTTATTATAGTTGTAAGCCTGTGAATACATGAGTGTATACGTGCGCGTGTGTATATTATGTGTATGTATATATATATATATATATATATATACATGTATATATATATATATGTACGTATAGGGCCTCTCATATGCGTTATATAGCTGCGAGACGGAAAAAATGGGCGAGACCGTGAAAATGACGAGACGTGCAACAGCAGCAGCAGCAGCAGCAGTATAGGAGCAACAACGACAATATATACCCGCGACGGATGATGAGGATGGTTATATACGGAGAGAGTGTATATATGTATGTGTCATGCTTTTGTTCGACAAAGGTGTTCCCTGGAAAAACTTATTAATGGTAATGGACATGTGTATATATTATGAACGTCAGGCGTGTGAGCAGTAAGAACGATTATTGTGCTGTTTAAATTGTGTTTTGGCGCGTGTCTGTTGTTCCTTTTTTTTAAACTTAAAAGAAAAAGAATATTTTGCTATAAGCTGAACGATATTAAAATATATATATGTTTCGAAGTATGAGACATGAAAAAAAAACATTTATATTGCATAAATATTGGAAATATAAATTTGAAGAACGATAAAATAAAAAGAAAAAAAAAATGTCTAGTATTCGTGACTCATCGAACATTGACCTTGTCAGAGAATAATTAAAAGCAAATGTTTCGCTTAGTGATAAATTATATTATACTTTCTGGGTATAGGATGATTCACAAAGTTTTTTCGCTATATAATCCCTTGAAAGATATGAGGCAAACACAGCTGGAATAATAACATAATTTCATTTTGGATATATTGATAAGCTGACATTGATATCTGCTATTATATTTAATATGACTTATAAATATAAATATTTTTACGTACGATACCGAATAAGTTACAAAAGTAAGCTCCGATTTATGTTTTTTTTACGTGTATAATATTATTACTGACGATTATGCGTTATGTCAAATAGACTCTTTTTTTCAAATGAAAAGAATTTCGTTTGAAACTTTTTATCGCCCAAAACTTTTTTAATTAGTATTTTCCGATCGTGTCGCGGAAGTTTCATATTGTACTGAATATTAATTAAAAATTTTCATCGCTCCTAACTGATAACTAACCTTTCTGTATGCTTTTTAAAACTTCAATATACACTGAATAGAAAATTACATTTATTAATTAATAATAAATAAAAAAGAAAGTATTTAAAGGTCAAAGATGAATTACACATTGCTGATTGATGATACATTTGAAAATGTTGAAGTAACGCGTATACATGAAAATCATCAGAGTTACAAAAATAACTATGAAGAAATGTTTAAAGATCCGGATTTACGCATTGCTCATTGTAAAAAAAGAAGGGAGGGGAAAAAAAGAAAACGTCTGTTTATGCCATAATCATAACAATTCTCGATTTAGTTTTCTCAATGTCAGCTCGGATTATTTGCGGAAAAGAAACGGAAGGATATTGTTTTCTTTTATCGAGCAATCGCGCGATGACGTAAAACAAATGGAATTGTTATTTCACATTCAATTCGATAAAAATGAACATGACGAAACGAAAGGTTATATCAATCTTTTTCGTGTATACTCTTCTACTATACTAGCTCACCGTGAATAGAGCAGTTTTTAAAAGTATATATTGGTATCAGTTGGCATTGCAGAACTCCTGAAAAATCTACAGTTTGTGTAAATAATTGAACTTTATATGAACGATAATAAAAATTGATGATATAAAATATCCTGTAGCTACAGAACGAAACCACTAATCAAGATTGAAAATAACATGTTTCTTTAGATTTCTAGAACACATCTTAATTTCAGTAAAAATTTTAAACCATTATTTACCTTCATTGTTTCTAAGAACACACACTGTCCAAATAACAGATTATGTCAATACTTTTTTATCTTTGAATTTTTTTCAAATCTCTTCAAGGCTATTTTTGTCTCTTACATTTTCTTTTGCTCGTATCAGTCCGTTATCAATTACTCGTCGACACTGATATATTAATCTTCTCTAAGCTCTCAATTGCCAAACTTCACGCCCATTAAACAAAAAAATAAAAATTACGCTACCATATTCACATGGAAACTTCATCTTCCTAATAATCGTACGAATTATAAACGTTTACCAAAGTTCGTCAAGCCGTAAACGAAACAATTGGATAATCTCTTTGGGCTTCATTACGTAAGTACCTTACCTCACCTTGGAAGCACGCAAAATTAACCCTGAAAACACCTTAAAACGACGCGTGACTTTAAGCACATGCCGTACATACCGACGAAGAATAAGAATCAGCAGCAGTAGCAAACGTAGAAACCCGCATGGAAATTAGAACAACGTAGTAACATTGCTATGTGTATATATATACACACATACACACATGTACGAGTTACATAGGACTTTCGGGGTAATCCCTGCTTAGCTCGCAACACTTTCCAGGCCGCGTGCGCATGCACACGCTCTCTAAACAAGTCCCGAGGATTACGGGAACTGGCGAACGTGCTTCTCCTTCCAATTAAGACGAGTTCCCGTCCACCTGTCCGTTCCTCTGACATCCCCCCGGGACGTTTTTCATTTTCGCGCGCGGTTCTTGCCAACCCATGTGCCCATTGCAATACTATATATATATATATTCCTCTGTCAGTATCAGCGAATTTGAGATGGACAGTAGTGTGGCTGTTGTTATTATACAATGGTAATGGAATTGTTCAGTTTTTTTTGCCTTTTTATTTTATAATACCACGCAATGAAAATGAGGAAAATGTGAGGAATTTAAAATAAAATTGAAATGTATTTTACGACGTCGCGGTATAAAAGTGATTTTGGAAAGTTGAACTGTACAGGAATGTATTTCTATGCGAGAGATTATAGTGCTGCTATATACGGTTCCAAATGATGTCGAACTTTTAACGCGAGAAGGGGGGGGAGGGTGTGCATTAACTTTCGTAAAACTAATTTAAACTTTTCGCAATTTCAATTTATAATTTTGTAATTATTATCATAAATCATTGTTTGATTAGTTTTTGCAGTATATAAGTGGTATGTTTAATCTCATTATGCCAGCACTTAACTTCACATCATTATGAACCTGCATAGTTAAACTATATTACGAACGCTTAAGCCGGAAACAAGGGAAATTTCGGAAAGTGGACTTACCGAACTCTCATTCCAAGCTGTTTACATAATGTTTGAAGTTGTCTCCCAATAGCATAATATAAAATTGTCAGGTACGCGGCGTTTTCTTTTTATAATGCCATTCGTTTAGCGTTAATAATTTCAATGCAAAAAGTATTCATGTTAAAGTTTATAGCTTCGAAACAATAGCAATGAACGCAAGTTTTTTTTTATGTATTTGAAAGTATCTTTAAAAAAAAACGGTGAGACCTAAGCATAAATTATACTCGAAGGTTCCATTGTAATTAGATACTTATTACAAAAATTCTAAAAAAAAAAACATCATTTCCAGTCAATGTCAAAAGAACTCGAGAAATCCATTAACATAATCTTGCGTATTAGCACTTACATAATTCGAAAACTAAACTAGTTATAATAGTATTAACTATTTCCTTCCAGAATCGCAAACGAACGAATTACGTCTTATTAACAAAATTCCACGGTTTTGCTCGCACCACTTCTTTCCTCCTATGTATATTTCTTCATTCCACAGTTTGCATTAATTATCCAACTGAACAGCCTATTAATATCCTCCCTTCGCCTTCTTCCAACATAATATAACCTGTATATTATATATGCGCTGCTTGGACTCATTTTCCAACATATCTTTCCCTCTTTCTCTCTCTCTCCCTTTTCGAGCGGCGCGACCTTGAATATCTAAACTCGGCGCTCGCACCAAGCCTCAATACACAACCGCGGAGAGAGGAGGAAAAAAAACTCTTCGCGCGCAGAGATTATTTGCCTCGTAGTCTCGACGAGAGGGAATAGCAATCGATCTGGTATAAGAGGAGGAATTCATTGTCGCGCTGCTGCTGCTGATGTTTTGCTCTCTTCGAGATATATAGATATATACACGTGGCTACGAGCTTTCACTATACTTTCCTTCTCGCCCGGAAGCAATTATAGTTGGCGACGATTGAATGGACGTTTAACGCTTTATTACGAGCGAGTTGTATTTTGCGTATTGAAAAAGTTAAGGGGTACCCGGTGTACTTATTGTTTTCTTCAGTTCTGAAGTATTTTTCACATTTTATTCCTTTATTTAAATTAATTGTTTATTTTTGAAGATTGATTTATGAACATTTAAAGGTCATCTTAGCTGTAAAGTATTTTATTACTTTTATAAAAACTTTTTGTTCAACTATAATTTCTTATTTGCCAGAATATTTTTTCAAGAATGACGATTCCATTAAGAAGCACGATTTTATTAATATTTATTGCAAGTTCCTAATCTTCCTCTTCGCAGAATCTTAAATTGACATATTACATTCATTTGACGTAGGATTAAATTGGAATAAATGACTGTATTAAGAAATTGCAATAAATCGTGTAATACTTCATTGCGACTAATACTTCCGTAATCATTTCTTAATTTTTATTGAAGACCTCCGTTGACAAAAAAAGGTTATAACATTTTATAAAACGAATTGAAGCATTTCATATAAACCTAGCAATCTTTCGATATCTCAGCTTTCAGCAAGAATTTAATGGGTGCCTTAATCCTTGTTAGAAGATATATCACAATCTTAAAAGTATCTCATTAGTTGTTTAAGAAAAGAAAACTATTATTTTAACTACATCGTTTGAGTGTAACATACATTGAATAAACGATTGTTGGCTATTATTGCACTGACAATTGTCGATTGTTGATCCAGCCTTGGACTCTATGAAAAGATTTTATTCAAAGACTAAATGACGCATTTGTTGAAACTATATTGAATTATAAATTGATTGTTCCGTATCTTGATCATTAATCCTAAAGTTCTTTGTTGTAGTTATTTTTTTTTATCTCAAGTAGACTTAATTTATAGCACTGATACATTCTTAAAGTCTTACGTCAGAGACCTTGACTTTTAAATTCAACACTGACTACACTTGAATAATTATTGCTCTTTTAATTTTTTTTCCTTATCTCCCTTCCTAATGTAAAACACATATTATTGCGCAAGAATTAATAACTATAATTCGCATTGAAAAGCGTATCTTGCGATACATTAATAAAGCAATAAAAAAATGCTGATAAAATAAGAATACACTGTTTGTCATTAGAAAAGATTTTTTTTTTTTTGCGTAATTAAGATTATGTATAATGTCGCGAAATGAGGGGAAGAAGTTTTTACGCGAGTATAAATGTTAGTGATGTAAAACAGATGTACTTCCATCAATTTAAAAAAAAGCACTCTTACGATTTGAAGAAAAAAGTTCTAGAATGATTGAGTCATTTTCGATTTCATAATATTTTACATTGAGTAAGAGCTAAATGTAAGTTACGTTACGATCTTTTCGACTTTAACAATAATTCAGTGCACTTTTTATTAAATAAAGACATTTTTCAAAACATTTTCATTTTTCCATTTTGCGGAATGTTAATAGTTGCCCTCTTTCACTCTTTCTCTTTCTCACTCTCACACTCTCTCTCTGCCTCTCTTTCTCTCTTTCGTTTTGGTCTTGGAACATTTACATTTAAATGAGCTCTTCTAATGTATTTCAATAGTATTGAAAAATGTTTCTTAGAATATTGCATTTCTACAATTGACTTAAATTTGAATAATTTGAAAACATCAAAAGATTAAAAAAAAGAGATTTTTTTAAAAATAATAGTAAATATATACGATTTGTAATAGCACAAAATTCTCATTTTGTATTTAAAAGTATATTCTTCTTAAAATTTTGAAACATTTCGTGAAACCCTAACTACAAAGGCTTATTGATCCAAACAAAACACGTGGTTCTGACAATAGAAGACTATAATACAGTTCATAAAAATATGCAAGAATATGTAAAGAAACGTGATGGAAGTTTTAGATTCTATCTATTTTCAATTGGAACGTTATCTTATCGCATCTTTTTCTAGTAGTTGCTTTCATTTTACCACCGGATAGGATGTGAGTGTGAATACTGCGCGCGATCTCGATCGCTTCGATATCACTGACTCCTAATCGGGGTCACAGAATGATCACAATCTAAATGAATATGAGCCAAGTAAAGTGTTTTGAAGTGCCGTGCACTGGGGGAGTTTGAAATATCAAACACAAATCAAATAGGTACTTATTTTTGTAAAATTTAGTAAGTCTATAACATTTAAAGGTATGATGGAATTCTACAGTGGAGAAGAATAATACAATGATATGATGTATATGTTTTCTAGTAATTTGGAAATATCAACAAAAATACAAAATTTTCCCATAAATATAGTAATTTTTACTATATTTCAATGCATACATGGGAATTTTTCACTACATTTTTTTATATACATATCATCCTTTGCTCAAAAGATTTTGCGATTTCAAATAAATTTTAAATAAGTTATATTATTAGGCATTTATAAAGTAATTTTCAAAAATATTTTTCAATATACACCTTCAAACATGCGAGTAGAACTGAATCACAGAAAGATATTCCTGTATGCAGTCAAGTGCACTTTATCATACTACGAGAACGATAAAAACTGTTACGCCTGCCTGACGCCCTGACGCTGCTGTCGCGTGTCGTTCTTATAATGTTGCTCCCTCTCTCTCTCTCTGTTCCCGCGGAGTAACGTGTTTAAAGTTCTGTGACCTCCCTGTATCTGCCATGAGGTTTTTCCTTACCCGTTGATCCGCCTAGCACATTAACATAACGTAACGTTGGTATGTTCAAAAACATTTTCTTAGATGTTTTATCTGTACATTTTTTGTTTTGTTTCTTAACATGTTATAAATTCGTACAGTACAAGGACTTCTGAGTTAAGCTAAAGAATATATTATAATAAAAAATATGTAATTTATTTGAATTTGTAATTTTTTGGGATCGATTTAATTATTTCGAAGTATAAGTTTGACTTTTTCGATAATTCTTAGTTTTTCAGTTGGATGAAAAATAAAATTAATTCTATTTGATTCCAGAAAGATCTTAGAACTTCTGTGACATTAATTGCAATGCAAGTATATATCCTAATATAACTAGAAACTAGCATCAAGCAAGTTTCTAGAATTATAAAATAAATGAAATTTTAATGGAGCTCATATCAATTTCAAATTCAGTATTAACATACAACAGGAAAACTACTTAGAGATGTACTTGAAGATTCCATTTTTAACTTATTTTCTGTCAGCATTATTTCTTTGAATGTCACAAGATTTAAATGATATGACAAATCATTTTTATATAGAAATAAAAAAAAACATTCCTATTGATTCATTCTTAATACTAAATATGAGACAGCAATAATTCAGTTTCGCAGAACGATGATTACCTTCTAGGATTAAAAAAGTTATCGAATCATTTAGATAAAATTGTTTTGCAATGCACACGCTATCGATATAATATTTTTTAAAAAAAGAAGCTCTTATAATGTCAAAATAAATTGGATTATTCTTTGAAAAAATATTTTTTCTTTTTCTAAAAATAAAGTGAACCTTTTTCAAATGAAAATCAAAGTTTTCGTATAAAACCATTACAATTATTTTAAAAGCATTTTGTTTTTTAATGCGTAAAATGAAAAATAAAATAAACCGTCGAAAACTCTCCATTGTTGTACAGAAACAACGTAACCCGGTATTATGCGTTTAATTGGATTTAAAATATATATTTGAAAAAAATTTCAATTAAAAAACTTTTTCCACCACGTTCGTATAATGAATTCTCGTACAAATAAAAAATAAAAAAAAATAAAAAAGAATGAAGCTATCAACTGTACACACATAATGACGCCCATTGGATTAACGTCTAGCGTATATATACGTGAAATGAATTTTCGCCCCAGCCATTGAAAACGAATCTAAAGCCTTTAAAACAAAAAGAAAGAAAAGTCATTCCACGCTGATTACTTCTTTCAATTCGAGATAAAACTTAATTAAGGCCAGATGCGATTAGAACTTATACCTCATTATACAGTATTTCCATGGCCAACCAACCGTTCGGCGCAACATTCGCCCCACACAAAAATGCCCCCCGGTCCAATTTTAATTACCGTTCAGCTAAAAATTTTTTACATTTCGCTAGTCAATTAGGGGTATATATACACACACACATACGCTTAGATTCCGTGCAAAAATCGTCTACATCGATCAAAAGTAAAAACCTACATACATAGCAGTTGCGTAACCATCCCTATATACACATACACATAGGGTACAAAAAATACTGTACCTACACACACGTTCGTGTGTATACACACAAGAAAAGTCTCTTATATTATACCATAGAAAAAGCGCACGCGTAATAGAAGCCGCTGCGGGGCGGCGGCGGTTGCATTGCTTTTATCAAGTGGCGCAATTAAGATCGTCAGATCTCCGTGTGCGAGCGGCCGCGCCAATTAAGATTATTTATCTTATTCGCGTATATGTGTGTATGTGTATATATATATATGAAGTTTGGTTTATCGCAGCTCTCTGCCTCTCATCGTATATATGTATATATATGTCCGTACTCGAAAACTTGTCTATTTTCGTTTTACAAGATTTCCGAGATTGCACGAGTGTATACGATGATGCCTTGCTTTGCCTTCTCTTTTTCTCCCTTCTTATTTCGTGGACGATGGAACATCCATTACGATGTGCATCTCTCTCTATATATATATATATATTGTCGGTCTTAACCCAGTTTAACTGTGATAACGAGTCATTGTGTTTATCAACTGCTCGTCTGTTTTCTCCTTTAGATAGAACAGATGAAAGGTTTATACAAGAGAGTTGTTTGTTCTTTTTGGGGGGAGGGTAAATTGTGCAATGATGTACGTAAACGTGAAAGAATATAGTAGTGTGAACTATGAAAATAAATTTTTAAATACACGTTACTGCTATTAAAGTTCTAAACTTTAGTTAAGTGCTACCATTTAGTTTAAGCTTCATTATACATTTAGTAAGAGTTTATTTGACGAAGCGTAAAGTTAAAAATAAGTACCCCATGTATATATATATTGAAATGATTGCGCAATATAGAATCGCTAAAATAACACTCTAGAGAAAGTTCGTTATATACATGCGCATGCATGTGTTCGTGTGACATAAATAACAATGATCGGGCCATTAAATCCTGCAGCGAGTAATCAACCTAATAGATATACGTTTATAGGGCTAATTAACGATCATTAGAATATTTTTAGCCTCTTTACGTCCTGTAATAAATCACCTGATAAGTCCGGTAATGTCAAATACCGAAAAATAGCTTTTAAAAAAAAGCGCCTGCATCAATTATATACGAGCTTTGGCCTTTTTCTGTTATCGGTCGTTGGCTGGCACGATGTCGAAAAAAGAAAAAAAATATACGCGATTAAAACGATTCTAAATGTAACATTTAAATAATGATAATTGGTCCGTCCAACATTATAAATTCAACTTATAAATCTATAGTAGTCTCTTACTTATTTAAAACCAAAATGAAAATTATTTAATCTTATTAAAGTCGTAATACTATACTTTCACGTTAAAGACAATTTAACTCTTTGTATCAATTGCAATTATATATATTTTAACATATCAGACATTCCACTGAATATAACAATAGAACATTAAAGTCATAAATGATAATTCGATAACGTAAACGACTTGAAATAACTTATTATAATTTTGCAATGACATTCAAGACAATCTGTTCATTTAATCGGTAAATTGCAATTCAGCAAGAATTCAACGGTTAAATGACGAAAACGTTTTTCTTCCCAATTACATTACATCATCATCGTGATCATCAAAAGTTCCTTTGTTTGTATATCTGTACATATACACCAGCGGCGCGTTATTTTTAGAACTGCAATAAGACACCGCTGATTCACGTTTAACTTTAATGAAGCCGTTCGCAGTTTCGAAATTAACAAAAATGTGACCTCAATGTGCCAGTAAGAGAGAAGCTAATTTTTCATCTCCTTTTTCCCCCAACTATGGAATAAAAGACAAACTTTTGCTACAATTGAAAATAAACTCATTAAAAGTGCTATAGGAGGAAGAAGAACACGCTAAAAAGAAAATATATTTCTAAAAGTAGTAGTAGTAGTAGTAGTAACTAAGTATATACCTTTAATACTACTTCTTTTTCCTCCTTCCTTCACTTTGGCAAATACTTAGTTCAATATTGTAGCAATTTCGTGTATTTCCACTTCCTTCCTCAAATAACCCGCGCATTATCGATTTGAACTTATATCTGTATATATATCTGGGGAATTTATATATCTACAAGGCCTACCTACAAATACATATATATATGTACATACACATGCGCACCGGACTCTCGCGCAACTACATACGAAAGTGCACTCGTTATCGATCCCAATAATATATATATATATACACACATCTAACAGCCAACTCGTATTTTCATCCTTTTAAAAGTATAAAACTTTTCTCTCCTCCCTCCATACTTTCAGCTTTCTACTCTTCGTCGTTGAGAAAAGCTCGCGGGTTATCTTTTCTCGCAAAGACCAACACAGTTCTGTTTTTCAACATTGATTTTAACTTTTTTTCTCCCCCCTCTCCACCCCACGTCGCAGACCTCGTTGGTTGTTCTTACTCCTCCGCCTTCCCCTGTTTTCTATTCACTATATATATATATATATATATATATATATATATATAGCACCGAAAAAAAAGAAAGGTAGCAGCAGGAAGGATAAAGCTGCTGCTGCTGCTGCACACGCACGTTAACTCCTCGCGGCGAAGTTAGTTTTACATAATTAAGGAAAACAGCCAAGTCGCTATACACACTCGACGATGAAATCCTTATCAATTCCGCGTAATCCATTAACGTCTGAAATGGAGTTTGCAGAGATAATTATTGAACAAAGATATAGTTTTTAAGTTCTCCTCTACCCTCCGCCCCCTCCCTCTCTCTCTCTCTTTCCGTGATCATTAATTACAAATGTGTTATCAGACCGAAATTCAAATGAACTTTAGAACTAACATCTAAGATATTTTGATTAATAACAGCCTGGATACATTATTCAAGACTTTGAGTTTTGTTCAGTTTGTATTTAATAACGCGTATATAAATTACCTGCGAGAGCTTGATAATGCAGTGAGTAACTTTAATTAAAATCGCATATACATATATATACAAACTTATTTTCTTTAATTTCAGAGTAATTAACTTTGATAAAACTATTGACACAACACATTTCGACTTGAATGGAATACACAAATATACATACACACACATCTACACCAATTTGCTTGTCAGAAAGCTAATGAAATCCAGTTGGAAACTTTCTAACGTTAATGGGATACAATGTTTCAATGTGCAAACTCAACAACTCGTAATGAAAAGAATCGTATAGTCGAAAGATACATCGAAAGAAATCAAGATAGATCTTCAATATACAACTTTTATAATTCTGGCTCAATGTAAAGTCAGAGTCGCTTATATATATCTACACTTTTATAACCTCATTATCGAATCAATTTTAATTAAAGTTCGTCGAGGAATATCAAAAGGCAGAACGTTAGTGACGTCATTTGCTCGAGTTTATATACTCTTTGACTTACGTTCCTGTTTGCGCATGTCTCTCTTTCTCTCTCTCTCTCTCTATAGTTCTTCTACGTTTATTTATTTGTATTTCAATCCGTTACTTTTTTTCCTTTCTCGTTTTTTTTTGATTGTTCATGTTCCTAGCGTGAACTGATATTTTCGCCTCGAGTTTTTACCGCCATCAAAAGGAGGAATTTGAATGTTTTTTTTCCTCCTCAGTGAGATATAAAATTGTTGTCGCAATTTGTATAGAATTAAATTACATTTTTCCTGAAATAAACCGACGTATTTTAAAACCGCAAGGATAAATGGCTTTTAACCCGATTTGACGATGAATTGAGAAAAATAAAGAGATTAAATTCGTATTCACAAAAAGCATAAATTTACCGCGCGCTCTCAACCATCAATTTTAATTTTTTCCAATATAGGTCGCACTTTTACACGAGTGATCAAGTTCGTTGTCTATTGATGCTGACATTAGTTTAATTGCATGTATATATATACACACACGTTTCTTTTTTCAGGCAAATAATATTGCAAGAGTTATTAATAAATGACATGGATTGCAAGGTCGCGCCATATATGCGATATTACGTATAGCGCTATTGACGTCTCTTCGTATTACATACGATTTGAAAACGGTCTCAATCGCAGATATAGGATTGGAAAAAAGATATAGTAAAAATAAAATACTAAAAATAATATACGCACCGTAAGCGGATTAAAACTATAATATAGGAAACATTGTTTGTTTAATCTGCAAAAAAAAACTATGAAATAAATCCTTTATTTTTTTTCTCGACGACATCAATAATATATTTATTGTTGTTTTCGCTTAAAATATCATATCGATTGTGTATAACGAAAAAAGGATGTACGATACAAAACCGTTTAAACTAAAAAAAACAATTAAATCACGATTTAGACGAACAAGAGTCGCACTTTAAATCACAACGCCAACCAGTTAGCTGGATAATGAAACAAAACGTGTATATACACACATATACACACACACGTATACTCAACGGCAAGCGCACGCGAGTGAGTGCGTGCGAAAGGAAGCGTTGTTTTCGTCGTGCGAATGAGTTCATTCATCGCTCGCCTACATATATATGTATATATATATCTACACACGCAAGCAGGCAGGCAGACACATATAGACACAGATGCGAATCTTCGAGCGCGCTCGCACGTCGTCGACGACGACTCTGTATCACGCTGTCACAACGCCGAAAGAACAGGAGAGAGAGAGAGAGGAGGAGAAGCAAAACATCTTTCTTTAACGCCTCGCGGGAACAGATGATATAACGGGGTGTGTGTGTGTGTTACGCTATATATGTCTCGTATCTGTTTTCTTTCTATTTTTTTTTCTTACATTTCTCAGCTGCTTTCTTTGCCCCCGCGGCGTGAGGTCGGCGACTGCGCATATAAGAACCTCTGTGGATTTGTGGGACATCGATGACATAAGTGCCGGAGCGGTGTTAGGTCGGAGACCTGTAGTATCGTAGTGGGTGGTATTTCGAATGTTGTGTGTTCTTTTTTTCCTTGTCTCAGTAAGATATGTTCCGTTGGTTATATATGCTTGACTTGCGTTGAAGAAGAAAATTATAGTGGTAGAGAAGATCTTTGACCTTCGTGGTTATGTATTTTTTCTTTTTTAATTAAATTTCTATATGCTTATGTATTAATTTTAAACTACCTTGAGTATCATAGGTGTTGTAGTGTAGCTTGTTTTTGAAAATTTCTCTCGTTTTTACGTAGTCAAGCTTATAACATTTAAATTTTATAAGCTGACCTTCTGGAAAGAAATATTGATTGCATAAAACATGAAAAATTTAAATGACTGCAGCTATAATTCATGCGAGTTTAAATGTCTTTCATTATTAAATCGTTAGTCTCTGTGATTATCAAATGTACGATTAAATTAACATTAATTGTTAATATTGTGCGTTCCGATTCTCTTTCTAACTTAATAATAATAAATTTAAAAAGCTATATAGCTGTCAAATAAATTATATATAATCTTTTATTTAGTCAAGGCCAATTAAGTTTTCGTTCATTCTAAATATATATATTATATTCAATGATAAATTTAATTTTGTATTTTAAGTTTTGTATAAACAAGTCTCGGTTTTGGTTTAAAAATAAAACCGGCCATTGAATACAGCAAAGGCCAAAGTAAAAATCGTTTTATAACTTTGTCAGGTTTTGGCCATATGGCTCTTCATTTCGATGTTCTTCGAGGGAAAAACTTCTTGCGCAAGAGGATTTTTAAAATTGAATTCTCAAGAGCTTTCCATCGGAGTATTATAGACTACATGAAAGTTTTATTAACTCGTTAAATGCACGAGCGATAATAATTTATAATACTAAACTTTTATGTAGTTCGTATATTACTTTTCGTCTTGTATTATTTTCAGAAAGATACATTAAAGTTGATAAAGTTTTTATTATCCAACAGAACAATACTTCTTCTCTTGCATAAACGTATACCGCGTGCCATAAACTTTCTGCATCAAAGAATAACATAAATGAGGTAATCTTTTATTTTATTTAAACGTCATTATAATACATTTAGACAACACATTTACGCGATCCCTCAATCAATCCAAACGCAAATTCAATTATCTCAAAATACTCAGAAACAAAGCGCTGAATTAGCGAATATAATTAATCATTTTCGTCCTCGGTCAGTCGCTCGTGCATTTTTCGCTAATTAATGAAAACGTCGAATTTTCAGGTTCGTCCATACTCGTATACGAGTTAGCTATATATAGCGAGCAAGCTAGCACGAGAGAAAGAGAGAGAGAGAGAGAGAGATAAAATTAAACTGTGTAATTAGGAAGTTTCAAGAGTTAATTTTCCGGCAGATAAAATTTAATCCGTCGGAAAGCGGATCGGAGAGAGAGAGAAGGGGAGAGGGGTAGAAAGAGAAGAGAATTCATGCACGCTTTATAAAATAATTTCTAAACAGCATGCACACACCCTGCGCTTTGCGTGCCTATTATATGAGTGACGCGTGAAAGATTTACAGGGTTAACCCACATCGCGAAAAATCAATACCACGATCTTGCGCGCTGATAACAGTATAGAAGAGACGTAGGAGAAGAAGAAGGAGGAGGAGAGGGACATAGAGAGAGAGAGAGAGCGAACGAGGGAGAGGGAAAGAGAGAATGGGTGTACGTGCAAACTGCATCGAGCACATTTTGCCACTTCCTCTCCTCTTCTTCCTTCTCCTTCTCCTCCCACTCCTCAAATCGCCAAATCAGCTTTTGATTCCGCGATATAGTCGGAGCACGAATTCTCGGCGAGCTATTCTCTCTCTCTCGCTCTCTGCGTTTCACATGTTCTCCCCGAGGAATGTAACAAAAGCTCGTAGATTGCGTCGGCGGTATATATACAGGGTTTTTCTTTTCGTTTGTGGCGATATAATCGAGTGGAGTTGCCGTTGGTTCTATTCTCTCTTTTTTAACAGCATTAATTGGATCATATTTAATCGGGTGTTAATCCACAATGAATATATAGAGTTTACTATGTGCATTTGTATATTGCGCCCATAACAGTCAGGCGTACTGCAACTAATGCAAAATTTAAATGTACATTTAAATGTGTAATTAATTAAAATTAATATATGCGTAACGCTCGATTCAGTGAGAGCTTATTACTTAAAATTTTTCTTGTTTTATAATAAATAATGACAGCAGATGTAGTATAATTATCTTTGGTATATTGAATGGCATTTCTGAATTGCAATTTATATGCGAAAACATTTTCGCAAATAATTATTTTTTGCGTGTTTTGAATAAAGCAGTTATTCAAAGTGACAATTTGCATATGTAAAGTACACATATTCATGCAAATTATCTCAAACGTCAATAATACATTAGTATTCTTATCATGTTTATGCAGGAAAAGTTGATTTAGAAAGCTAAAGTTGGTTTATTATCGAATTGATGAAATTACAAAAATTATTTATGGCAATGGCATTTGTTTTTTGTTTTCTAGAAATTGTAGTATTTCGGCACTAAAATGACGAGGCAAAAATTCATTTATGAAAGTATAGAAGAACAAAAATGACAGTGTAACGCTGGAATTCGGGTCGAAATAATTTTTTTTCCCTTTCTCACAAGATAGTGACCTACTCCGACGTATACTTTTCTTATTACTGTTTACAGAAAAACCAATTTGTTTGTGAGTTTCTTTTTTTTTTTACAAATTTTAATCATTTCTTTTTTATTTACAGTTTTGTATATATGTGAGTATAATTAATTTTTAATGTCATCAAATTCTACGTAATTCAACAAAGATAAAAATGTTTACTATGCCGTTGAATTCAAGGTACACTTCGTATCAAAGTCTTTCGGAATTAAAATCTTCTTAGTTAAAATAAATACGATGGAGATTACTTTATTCATGTCTGAAAGAGAAAATTTACTGAATCAGCATTTGATGAAAATTTTTAGTTCACTCAAGTAAATTTTATTGCAAGCTATAACACGATTTATAAATGCAAACTAAACATTTTCATAACTTTATAAATTTCAATAATCTAAACTTCAAAATGAAATAAGTTATACTAGAAAATATAAATAAATGTATAACTTCTATACTTTTAATACCGACCTGCTTTATAAAAGAATTCCAATTTTTATTCAACCAAGAACAGTCTAGTAGCTACCTATTACTGTCCGGTGAATTCGCTTTATCGATTTCCTTCTTTTTTCTATTTATTACTATAAATCAATTTCGTTTTATGATTTCCAATTTATGATTGTGTTATCTGAAAATGTTACATTTTTCTTTTTTGATGTAAAAAATTAATAATTTCGTATGATCTCAACGATTGATAATGTTGTCAAGATATCATTCTAATCAATATATCTAATAATAAGTTTACAATGCTGCGTTATAAAAAATTAGCAATATTTTATACATATATAAAATTATATTAACCAAATAATAATATTTCTAACTCATATAGCGATGCATTTAATATCCACGTATAATTCGTAATACTTTTCACGTGACCTATGGAACCTTTATTATTTTATATAGAACTCACTATTCTTAGAAAATCAGATAAAAACTAAAACAGAGGACGCGCACAATTCAACTTAAAAGAAAAATAACGTAAAATACAAATTTAATTGAACGTTTTATCATGCAACAATAGAAAATATTATTTTTTCACAAAATTCATAATTCCTTTTAAAATTTGCGCGAAAGTAAAAATAAATTAAATTTTCATTACTTCAAAATTGTAAACGAACGTGTATAGTGAGTTTTTATCATTTTGACCGTCGCAAGGACAACGTAAGGGAAAATAACAAATTTTTTTGTCCTCACAAACGAAATACTTTCGCAATTCTCGGAACTCTAATTTTAGTATAAATTTATTTCAAAACAAGTTTATTTTTTGCATGTCAGCAAAAATTGTTTCTTTTTTTTAAGTTAAACATTTGCATCGGTTTTAAAACATTCATTAAACCTAAAAATAAATCGAAATGTAACGTAATAATGTATACGACAAATTTTAAAAATAAAATACCGAGATCCAGGGCAATCATGTCACACAAGAATAATATTTCTATCAATACAGAGAAGACATATCTAATGAATTATTGAATAGGAAACTTATTTATTCCGTTAATGCATCTATACATTTTGTATTTATAAATCAATGTATTCTTCTTTTATCGAATAAACGTCGCTTCTTCGTATATCTTATTTATTTTGTAAAGAGATCGACAGTTTTGTCATTCGTTGTTTCAAGATCAAAAAATGTATAAAAGATCTATGTAGAATTTTACGACTGGCAAGATAAACGATAAGAAAACAATAGCGCGCGCGCGCAATTTGTTAGGACATAAAGTTAAAAAGAATGATCTCATTCCGCCTCGAATTTTCGGCTCTATCACACCGGGGAGAAACCAGCACAGACAAACATAAAAGCTCGAAATAAAATCCAACACGTGGCAATATAGTAAGCGACTAAATCGCAATTTCGTAACTCGCGTTCACCTCGCGGTAATTGATCACAATCACAGCTATTATATGAGATATTCATGAAACACGAAGAGAGAGAGAGAGAGGAAGTGCAATAATAAGGAAAAAAGGAAAATGTGACGCGAGACTCCAAAACCATTCATCCGTGTCAAGCATACACAATATTGCATTGTATAATTCCTTTTTGTGTTCTTCTTCTTCCCTTTCTCTTTTTCTCTTCTTCCTCTCTCTCTCTCTTTCCTCTCTATCTTCTTTGCATCGCGTGGTCTATACTCACAACTGTAAAATAAACGACGATGCGTCATAGAATAATATAGAAAAATGAAGGCAAAAATGCTTATATAAGGGTATTCTGCTGAGGCGGGGGCGACGTATATTAAACGGAAACCTGATAAACTTGCGAGGGGCAACCGAAAGGGAGAACGAGAGAAGACATGAGGTATATGCGTGTATATATAGACACGCAGTGCACCTTCCGAAGAGCAAAACAAGATGACGGAGGAGAGAGAGAGAGAGAGAGAGAGAGAGAGAGAGAGAGAGAGAGAGGATCGACACATACATATTATATGTATATGTAGAGTAAAAGGTGTATATATATATATATAGGGAGGGGAAACAGGCCAAGACTACACACAACGGATTTAATATGGAACTCTGGAGGAAATTGGATTTAAATAAATTTGAATACTTCTGAAATTAAAGCCCCTCCGTGATATCTCCATAGAAACGTAATAACGCCAGAGTCTCTCTCTCTCTCTCTACCGCCCCTACCTCGATGTTTTCCCCCCACTTGTCGGTTCGAACTTCCCCTTGCCGGATTCCCTCCCTTCTCTGTTGCACTCCTCTTCCCTCTCCATTTCGCCTTCCATGTATACATTCATATACGTACGTATATATACATACGCATTCTCTCTCGCTATTTTTTACACACTGTCTCGCTCATTTTTGCCATCATCCCATTTCACTATAGTTTCTTCCTTCTACTATACTTCTCACGTGTGGGTATGTGTGTACGTATGTACATAAAATAAGTTTGCCCGTCGATAATATAATTGTAATATCGCGTGCGTGTCTGTATACTTGTGTATTTGATCTTTGAGACATAGTATATACATATTTGCTCTGTTGTAACGTGCGTATATGTGTACTGTATATATGTACACGCGTACAGGGTTACGCATACAAGGTATAATACACGTAGACGCACGTGCATACACCTGTGCGCGAGCATGGTACCATGTCTCGGCGTATATTACGTTCGTGTACGTGCAGTTATGATGCGATTCGATTCGCAAAGTTCTTCCTTTACACAGGGACTGTTACGACCGCTCGATAAGACGTGGTCTCTCTCTCTCTCTCTCTCTCTTTCCGTACCCCCTGCCACTCCTTTCCCCCCAACCTCGACGCTTTTATGTATACTCAAGCTTTTCAAGAAATATGTATTTTTATTCCCGTATAAAGGTTCTCCTCTCCCTCTCTACCCTTCCTTCTTACCACCTCGCGCTCTCTCTCGCTCTCTCTCTCTCTAAAAATGAGCTGCCGTTTGTAAATACACTCGAGTATACGTGGAATAAACTTTAATGCGAATTTTCCATAAAAAGATTTACTTCACATTTTGTGATTTTTCAGGATTAATTTAAAAATTCCAAAAACCTCTTTTATTTTATCAAGCAAAAAATATTCAATTTCATTCGTAATACACTCACCAATGTTTTATATAAAATAATTTAAAAATTTTCTTACTCAATGTTTTACATTTCCCGATATATTTATTAATAATAAAATGTGAAAATACAATTACCGGAAATGTATATTGAATTTATATATTTTAGAGAAAAATCTGTTAAGGTTTTTCGATATGATTCAACCACACACACGCACACACCCACCCACACACAAATTACTCCAATCTCGCTTTATAGTAAAGCTTAATTATGCATATATAACTTTATCTAACAAATGTGAAAAATATAGCTTATAAAATTTTCGAGACGTTTAAGAGTCTACGAATTATTTCTATTTTCTTTTATAACATATTTTTATTTATTTAGTCATGTTTCAACTTCTAAATTGTAGAAAAATATGAATTGTATATAACGTCTTCTTCACCTAACTTTAGGAGATATTTCTATTGTTTAAAATTCACACAAATGGTAAAATGGTGCTATGTATTTTGAAGAACATGTTATACTTTAAGAAAAATGTCTTTTGTTTTTTTTTTGAGGACTCAGAATACAATTACGAGCGAGTTGAAGAGAGCGTGTTTTGTAGGAAAAATGCGTAGCACGCGCCCGCTTGCTCGGTTCTGACGGACGCTCCCGTATATGAGGCACGCATCACGCGTGCGACGTAACCTGCAACGGCGTCTTGAAATGATCTATAACGAACATAGATTTGGCGTAAGGCGCAGGGTTAAGGCAGGCTGGTTGACTATCAAATCATTCATGCCGCGTATGCGGGCAATTGCTATTTGGTCCCCATATCCCCAGAGACCGTCCTCCCGTGCATTTTTCGGTTCGAGAGCAAATCTTCGATTGCGTTGGATAATCATAAGTTTCTTTATTTTGGATGTATCCACACCATTCTCCGCATTTTTCGTGGTTATTGAATGCATGGTACGGAATGCATCTGATTGCATTTGCCATTGCTAAGCTATTGCCTTTGTTTTGAGCCATAGCATACGTAAAACATCTATGCAGATACATAACTCCATCTTTGGTGAATTCTTTATGACTTTTCTCTATATTGTAAAGTTCCTTCTTTACTCCTTTACTTGTATGATTAACATCACTTAGTTTTCCTATAGAATGTGTGGTACCAGCGCGGCAAGCAGCAATGGAAGAGCTGTCGTCGTCACCAATCAAGATGCCTATTTGCACATTTTTCTCTTTTAAGATAGGACTTTCATTAACAAGCTTGTTTGCAACATGTGCTTCCATCGCTTTTGCTGAACCCCAAAAATTGAGTCTACAATCATGATCCATAGGGCTGTGTCCCATATCACATTTTTTGCATTTACGATTGCAAGTTGAGTAATCAAGAATGTGTTGACTAAATAAACCGACGATTGATCCGAAACCATTGAGACTGTCGTAATCTCGACCTGTACCGTTCGTACTCCATCCCATATCGTATGAAGCCATAATTTGTACTACTGAACCAAATGTTGTTTGAAAAGCATTACTTTCTTCAGAAGCTGTTGAACATTCCACAGAAAGAGGTGATGGGTTAAAATTGGAGCTCATACTCTCAGGTCTGTTACAAAAAAAATGAAAATAATTGATATTATCTTATAATTTTGATTTATTTATTATTTATTTATTTACCAGTGTATACAATCAATAGTAATTATTTAATTTTATTGATAATTTTATTCAAACATTATTTAAAACCATAATTATGTTCAAGTCAATATTGATATTGACTCTTCGAAGAATTCGTGCTCATTTGGAACCTTTTGGAGAGATAATATTGATGTTGAACATTGAGGTGTATTTCATGTTGATTTCAAGACTACATTAACTTATACAAAAGTTAATGTTTAAAAAATATTATAATCACATTCTTTTTAACTCTCTTACTGTTCAATAAGAAATCTAAGAAATTAAGTATACAACATAAAAATTGATAAAATTAATTACAATTGTTCCTTCATTGTTGATACATTTTCCAAAGTCAGTTTGCTTTCCAATTCTACAGCTTCTTCGCAACTTCTTTTGGCAACATTTTCCACAGATTCTCCAACTTCTTATTCATACCTCTTAAACGTTTTAAATCTAGTTCTGGAATATTTAGGCATGTCAAAAGCTTATTAAGATTTGCAAAACCGATGCCACTGTGCATCAAACCTGTAAATCAAATATGAAGATAATTATTTAAAGACAGTAATTATTTATAATGTTTACTTCATTATAAGAATCAAGCTTTTTAATAATTATAAACTGTAAGAAAACTTCCATACGTATAGATACACTATGTTTACATTTTGTGTTTCAAAATGAAATCTCTTAGGTTTCGGCATATTTATCGCACTTTTTATAATTTACGTCTACAATTTGGAACAATATCAAACCTTAACCTCTTAAGTAACACGTATACGGCAGAGTATAGATGGATTATGGAAGATGGCCGCTGGAAAGGACGCTGCTTGAAGCAGCCGACAGTGCAGGTACTACGAACATCTAATCATTCGGAGGTGACGTTGCCGCGTCTATTATTCGATTTTTACAAGTTTTATTCATTTTATAATTTAGTAAAATGATTTACTAAATGCATTTTCTATCTTTTTCTATCTTCACACGCAGATTACTCCAATCTCACTTTGTAGGAAAGCTTTATTATGCGTATATAATTTTATCTAACAAATGTGAAAAATATAGCCTATAAAATTTTTGAGACGTTTAAGAGTGTACGAATTATTTCTATTTTCTTTTATTTCATATTTTGTATTTATTTATTCATAGTTCAACTTCTAAATTGTAGAAAAATATGAATTGTACATAACGTTCTCTTCACCTAACTTTAGGAGATATTTCTATTGTTTAAAAATCACACAAATGGTATAATTTTTATTTTCAGTATTAGCAGTTGATATTTGATGCAACGTAAGAATCGTAAATTAACTGTCATTTTTATTACCAATATTTATTATTGTAAAAGTAATTTCCATTTGAATAGATTTTTCTAAAAGGAAATTTCAACTATTTGTTTTATATTCTGTACATGAAAAATAACAGAACTCGTTACGCAATCGTTCATTAATTTATTGAAAATTTTAATTTTTAATGAGTATAACAATAAACAATGTTATTTCATACCGTGCAAAAATAAATATTATATTATATTTCCCAGTAAGTCTATAAAAACAAAAGGGAAATAAATTAATTTCAGATAATAACAAAAGTTTGTTTGTTTTAACGTATATCCTTTAAAATTCAATACAATAATTTATTTTTGTTTTATTTCAAAATTGCTGTTTAATAACATGAATATTTTTTATGAATATATAAAGCAGCTTTGTTATAACACAATGCCAATCAGTTTAAAAAATAAATAGGTATATTGTACATAATTTTTAATTGAAAAAAATGAGTTAACACAACGAGTAATTGATCAATTAAATTATTTTCATGCTCGAACCCAAGGCCACTTAGGCACGAGCTCCTTATTTGGTTTCACTTAACCTTCCGAACTCTCTCTCTCTCTCTTTCTCTTGCTCTCTCTCTCTCTCTCTCTCCTCTTCGCTTGAAAGACAAGGGTATAGAGAGCTACATGAAAATGCATGTCTTTTTTTCTTGTCGACGCCGCTGTTATGTTACTGTTCATGAAAATTGGAGCGAACGGGCTGTGCGGTAAAACAACATTTAAAGGACTTTGAAGATGTCAAATGCCCAGTTCTGTAACTTTACAAGTCGAGTAAAAACATTTGCAAATTTTATTTTCATTCTTTTATCAATCTCGGCCTTGTACTTCCTTACACTCTGAAGAATATATTTTCATTGCAAGATGAATGCCTACCTTGGGCTTACTTCTCTGTATCCTCTCTTTCATTTCTTTTATTCTTCCACATCTGTCTTTGTTTTTAAATATTGTTAGATTCTTTTCGATGTAGTGAGAATAAAAACTATCACCGTACGGTAGGCTCGTTAATTTACACGTAGACGAGTGAATGCACATAATGAAAATTTGCGAAGAGCGTGATCCGGTTAAAAACGGCTATAAGAACAGCATAACTTGTGTACAACATCGATTAACGTATGTGAGAGTAAATAATAACATTTTTCTCCTGCAAGAATGACTTATAATGTATCTTAAATAAGGCCGTTTATAATGTATCTTACGTAGGGAATTTAAAATACATTGCAAATGGTCTGAACAAATATACAATATTATTCTGCGTTATTTAGAGTAAATGTTTTTTCTTCTTCTAAAAACCAATCGATTATAACATTAATTTATTGAGCAGCTTAATCTATTCATTTCATCCATAATCTATTTCCGTTTTCTAACACGAGTGATCGAAAATATGAAAGAAAAAAATCTGGTGTTAGGTATCGATCGATAATATGAAAGGACGACTCCCGGTGGAGGATTGGAGTAGGTGGCGTTAAAGAGAATTCTTCCTTGTAATGTATAAAACAATATATTTAAAGCGTCTTCAAATGACAAGGTGAAAGACCGACAGTTATAACGTTGTTTTAAATTCGTGTAAGAGATCGCACTTTGCGAGCGATCTGTGCAACGCCGGGATTCGCGACAGATAAACGTGGTATTTAAATAACTAATTTAAACACGTAGAATATATACAAATAATAAATACGGTTAGCCACAACAACGAGGTTAACATCGAAATAATTGACGTCGATCTTGCTACGTACTAAAAATATCTTCGTTTGAAAAAAATTAAATCTCTTTTAATTTTAAGAATTATGAAAATAATTTAATTTCAAATATATTTTTTGAATATTTGAAATTGAAAATTTTAATATGATTTTATTCGGAAGAGATTTGTTTGAATAAAAATAAATTTGCCATTAATATAATACTTAAATACGAACTTAACTGTCTCCTTGCATTAGCCATAAAATGGTGTAATAAATTTATAAAATAAAATGTTTCATAAAAGGATTATAATATTTTAAAGTAATAATAAGAATTTTCCTGTAAGAAGCTTTTTTTAAAGCCAGAAATAATCTTATCATCATCAAACCTCATTTTTAAGACACCGGTACAAGATGAATTCTATGAAGTGATTATAAAGAACCTTTATAGCGGTATCATCTTACAAAAATTTTATAAAGAATACATTAATAATAAAATATTAAATCAATAAAACATCATAAAACTACTTATACATATACTCGCATGCAAAATTTAAAACTTATCAGGCTAATAACGATTATGAAAATAATAAACGTGAAAGGAATTATCTCCAAGGAAATTAAAATAATAATTGATATTATAATAAATATCATCTTTATTATTTTTTCCAGGTTTATTATAATTTTAAGCTTTTCTTGAAGATTAATATCTATAAAAATTTCATCTTTCAAATGAAAAAGCTCATTATAATTTCAGTAATAACCTTCGTTATTGATAACGTTATATCGTAAAACGTATCGCTTTAGAATTAACGATAAATTTTTAATTTTCCAATGTTAATGTCAAACGAATTGCTGTTCAAATGTTCGTTAAATTTTTTCGATTTAGTACTTATTATTGGTGGCATCTAAAGTTATCCAAGTCATTTTAAATGACGTTCAATATACTAATTGGCATATTTTACATTCTTTAAGAAACATTGTAAACGTTAAACTGGTACACTCTTAAGAGAAACTCCAAACGTTCGAACCACCACAATGTCGACAATAATTTACATAATTCAAGTCGATACGTGAACGTTAAAAAAAAAAAAGATGTTTGAGTAATGTCACGTTGCACTTGGCTGCGCAGACAGTAAATCTGACTGGGCAATTACATCTAAATCTGTAATTACAGACCTGTATTTTATTAGAGTGAAGAATTAAAAGTGATTTTTTTTGTTCATTTCGATCTATAATAAATTACATGGTTATACGCACATACACGCACGTGAGGCCATAATTATTGTTGAATATTTCGATCGAATTTACAAGCCGTGTGTATAACCACGATACTCGAAAACTATAAGGGGGAGAATAAAAAGAACAACAGAGGAGAGTCAGCGTCTTAATACCAGCGCGGCATGCAACGACTTTACCGTATACGCTATATCGCGATTCCCATGATTAAAAGCTGAAAAAGAAACGTGACGATAAATCTATCCTATAATTACGATCGCGGTGTACATTGCAATAAAACCAATTATGCGTTTCGTAATGTCGTTCCTAATCGACAAAAAACAACCCAAGACAAACTTGAACGTTCGTTGAAGTATTAATCTTGAATAAAATGTTTTAAAACCATCTTTTATTGTATGCAAGCCTTAGAAACACTTTGTGAATGTTTTTCTTTTTTTTTTTAATATATTTCTTATTTATTGTTCGCTTTAATTTAAAAATCTATAAGTATCTTTTTTTTCAATCCTGATTCATAATATTTTTTCCTACTTATCTCTGCATATCTATATTTATAATTATCCAATATACTAATATTTTTCAATATTCGAACAATTCAGTTATTTATTAAACGTGCCATAAATAGTACATTGTGTACCAGAGACGTACACGGAGAGAAATATCTTATGAAAATTTCAGAAAATATCTAGTAAAATTTACTATACTGCTCTACTAATCGTAGG
>JAWWEQ010000055.1:14009571-14143423 GCA_035583055.1 Torymus tubicola | reverse complement strand
TATATACACAATGTGTATTATACAGAAAATTTACTCAAGTCCAACGTTCTTTCTCCATTCTCTCACAACAATTTGGCATGAAACAGCAGAAGCATGTATCAGTGGTGGTGTTTTGGTATTTCATGATTGATGACAGCTCCGCGCGCTTCTATATATATGTATATATAATAGGCTCGCGGAGGGAGGTTGGGGGTTACAATCGAGCAACGTTAATTGCGCGCGATTAATTACGCGCGTCCGCGCTGTGTATATGTATATAAGTGATAGTGGCATTGTTCTGTGGAATTACAGTGTATATATATATGTATATCATATCATTGGTATTATAAAGATAAGTGCGATGGTTTGCGTCTGATGCCTATCGACAGGAATAGCAAAATACACAGGGAGAGCAGGTGTGTGTGTTTTAACGTTATTTAGAAATGGATATCGAGGAGGGGTATATAATGATTGGAGAAAATTAATTGAACAAGGTTCGACATGTCACGATAAGATTTAGATTTATTAGCCCGTTAATTGATTTTAAAAGCAAAGTATGCGCACCACACACACACAGAACACCATAAATCGCGTATACCGTTGGCACATACGGCTAATTAGGATTGACTCCCCTCCCTTCGGCTTGATAGTCTCGCGCCGTAATCCTTTAAACGATCGTTTCCTTTCAATTTTCAATACGGAATGAAGTATAAAAAAGGAAAAGCAACGAAAAAGTTGTGTTGTGCGTGAAAATACAAACGCATAAATCACGTGATTGCGAAAAGCCTATTATACGAAAACTCGCCGCAAGAATTTCCAAGATTTATATCGGATTCTTCTTTCTCCCCCTCCCTTCCACACAACTCATTCAATCTCGCGAAAAACGTATATACATACACACACCTCGTTCCATCGATGTAAATTAGCGAGACATTACGTTTCCTCAATCTTTCCCCCCCGTCCCTCGTTCTCTCTCTCTACATTCCACGAGGAGGAGGCGCGATAAATCACATAAGCAGCAAGGGAATAGAGGCGAATGAGTGAGTGAGAAAGAGAGAGAAAAGCCCTCCCTCCCTCCTTATACACTCTATCGCGACTCTCTATCGCGAATGAATCACTCGGTTATATCGACACTAGCGATCTCTAGCAGCGTATAATACAACCAGCCAGCGCGAAAGAGAGAGAAATGATTAACGCATCGACTTGTGCGCGTGCGTTGGAATACCCGCAGGCGTGTGTAATAAGTCGCGAGAGGAAGGGGGGTAAAAGATGAGTATCTGAAAATAATAATGAAGACGCGGGCCCCACCCCGAGAAAAGAGTATATAGAGAAAATAAGCACACCCGCGGTCGCGTAATAATTGAGAGATAAGTGCACGCGAAATGTAAATATTCGAGAGGTGGCGATAGGTGTTTCCTCCAGGTTCTATATATACGAGGACCAAGAAAATTAAAAAGGTAGTTGTTGTTGTAAAATGTGCTCTCTATATTTTATTAATTAATATATATACTTGCTGCTATATAATCCAACGCGATTAATTGGGAAAGATAATTTGCGGTCTTGCAAAAAAAAAGCAAGTTATAGTTGTTAGAGTTAAAAACAGCCTAGAAGAAGAGAGTATAGACCGCGGAGGGAAACACGAGCGGCCACTCACACGATCCACATTATGATAATTTTATTAGATCCTTTATTTCAGTGCGCTAAAAACCTACTTTCCGCGACCCGCGCCGCGCGTAATCAAAGAGAAAGGGAAACAAACGCTCGTGATCGCTCGCTTGTACACGTTGTTTAATAATAGAAAAAGAGAGTAGACATATCGCAAAACGTTATACATTTTAACCGTCGATATATTTTTCCTCCCGTTAATTCTTACGTTTTAATCGCTGTACTCGCGCGCGCGCTTGCGCAGATGTTATGAATAATTGTGCTCGTGTTGTATACGAACTCGGTATAATTATACAAAAGTTCAAGAGAGAACCTTTTACCGAGTGAGTTTTTCGCGAGAGGGAACTTATTATATACCCCCGCGGTCGTTGTTATTATTTTTTTTTTGTACGTGGTTGTTGTTTTTTTTTTACTTTTACAGCGCCGCGCGCGTGGGTCATTACAATAATCGTTTGAAATTACAATGATTACGCGCGCACGCGTGTGTGCATCTCTGTTCTCTTTCCCTTTTGCGTAATTTACCTGATAAAACAAATGGCCATTCGAGAACAGTAGAGGTTACGCGATGTTATTGATTTCGAGATATATATTTGCCACGATCATAAGTACGTACATCCACATTATACTTATATACTAAATGTGTACATTAACCGAGCGGTACTTATTATTTTTTTTTCATCTCAAAATTCATTAAGTCTTCGTAGCAATTAGGATATTTTATCAATTACGATAACGGTTTCGTACGCGATCAGCGCGAGCGCAAACACATCGTTTATCTTATTAAAGTTAATACACACGTTTATATCCGACTCGCGATGAATCACGATTATATCCGTATGGCGTTAATCAATGAGAAAGCATATAATATATATATATACACATACATACAACGTGTCGTGTAATGCCACGCCAAAGTGTATACACATATCTATACAGACACACTATCTTCGTCTGAGTTCAATTAAACAACCCGCTTTTATTTTAAACGTTACACCGCGCGTATATAAAATCAACGTCACAACGAAACGTTACTCGAAAGCGACGTCGGTAAAGCAGGCAATACTATACGAATACAACTGCCCCATAAATAGATCGACTTGTGTCGTTCGTTATATGTGTGTGTATGTGTGTGTATTCCCGTTCTCTTTCCTTCCCTCCCACGCGTAGTCGCTCGATAAGACAGGCGTGGGAGTCGGTAAACAGGGTGTTAACCCCGTTTCTCCCTCTCTCGCTCTCTCTCTCTCTCGATAACGAGCACTTGGCTCTCGGCCGTCTAGATTCGATTCGCGATAAACTCCTCTCTGTCTCTGCTTCCCTCTCTCTCTCTCTCTTTCTCTTCTTCTTCCGCGTGATTTTTCGCGTCCGAGGTAGCGTCAAAGTTATGACACTACGTGTGCTACGTGCGTTTTCATTTACATTCTCTCTCTCTCCCTTGCGTTGGTAATCTTATCTCGGTAGCGATTTATCATCCGTCAGTTCCTCCCTTTCTTCTTTTATATACGTTGGCTTCTCCTCGGGGGTCGCGTTGTGTCTTTGTGTGTCGACGAGTAGAATCCTCGCAACTTCCGCTCGCGCGCGTTCTTTTCCTTCATTGCTTGGATATCATTGATTCTCACTGCCGCGCGCGTTGTACGTATATATAGTAGACGTTTTGAGGTTTTCCTTTCCACATTAGAGATATGAAGATATAGGTTTCGCATACGGAGACGCGCGGTTATACCATCTTCGTTGAATAACCTTCATTTCTCTCTCGTTTATCCCATAGGTATATATATAGCATTTAACGAGCCGCGACTGGAATTTCCGCAATTTAAGTTATGTACATTTAATCACCTCGAATTTGTTCTTTCTTTTTTCATAAATTCAAGCAATTATATTTTAAAGTAACTTCATTTTTCATCGTATAATTTATATATATACACAA
Organism: Torymus tubicola; assembly: GCA_035583055.1. Classification (NCBI taxonomy): domain Eukaryota; kingdom Metazoa; phylum Arthropoda; class Insecta; order Hymenoptera; family Torymidae; genus Torymus; species Torymus tubicola. The sequence continues at coordinate 14,139,855 of JAWWEQ010000055.1, read as the reverse complement.
ACCGTTATGTTGTCTAATAGGTTTCGTGCCCGTTAGAACCGGCGAAGCAACGTGTGTATACCGAAAAATTTATAGCCCAATAAATTTGCATTTACATTAAGAATTAAAATACATTTTAATAACAAATGTATATAGCCGGCGTTGCGAGATCGCATGCGAATTGCGATAACAACGTCGTTTGCGCATCGATTCCCGATAAAAGCCTCGCCCGTTTCAATACTACTTCAGTATATATATATATACACTCAGAGAGAACGATAGCCACGATGTTTACGACCGCGACAAAACGTATATATATACTCGAATGTACCGACTGCAATAATCTTACAGTGCATTTTTCAAGTACAAACATGAGAGCGCACGGCCCCCTTTCGCAGAGAGACCATTACATAATATACCTCGACACAACGGCGTTCTAATTATCCTTTCGTTATATACACACCCTCGAATTCAGATTTCTCTATATATTATTATGTATATATCTTTTCTTAACTTATACAAAGACGAGCAAATGTATAAGAAAATCGCGCGCGATTAATTATTCATAAAGACGTATGTATCTAGCGATATTACGAGACACAGGACAGCATAGTAGTAGTAGTCATTTTGCACACGACGACGAATCGATATCAATAATTTGTTGTAAAGTTCGCCGTTTTGCAGAAACTCGCTCGATTTGCATTTATGGATATGTATCGCGCGTGTACGCGTGCTGAATGAATAATTTATAAACTTGCACGAAACTTTATACGCATATGTATATAGATAATATTGGTCATATACCAACTTGACACGAGTGCGCGCGTGCATTTTAAAACTTTCGCAATTAAACGATATAATAATATAATACGCATTATATACTTTATCGTATAAGAATCGGTTCGATTAGTTAACGGAATAATATATTTAACAAGCTTATCGTATGTATACCTATATACATAAGTCGTATATAGTCGTTCTTATGGTTTATTAGGTCGCGACACACAGAGGAGTGTATTTTTACCGTAATCGATAGATATTTCCAATACACTCGGTTAAACGTCGCAGGGCCACTGTTGCTATATTTACCTTGCGATGGTTATATCCGTAGCTTTATAACGCAGTCTTGTGCTATTATTATTGTATTATTATTATTACTTACATATATATATATACACACGCAGCCCCTTGTGCATTGTTAGGCTGGGGGACCGTACAATCGTCTTAGGGATTATTCCGTATACGCCTCGTGTATAATGACACACACGTGTATACGTGCGCGAGAAAGAGAAGCTGTAACACGATTACGCGCCGAGCATATCAATCAGCTTGTCTCTGTATAATAAACGTAAACCCACACACGTAAAATCTATAACTAGTAAAATTCTTACCTGTAAAATTAGCCCGCGCATGTCCCTTTCTCCGCACTATGTTAACTATAAACCACCACACACACATACACACGTACATTTGGATTCTCTCTCGCGCACGACGCATGCCATCGGCGCACTGCGGGTATATATATATATACACGGTTGGGAATCCTTTCATATCTCATCGGTATATATAGCGAGATGGGGTGAGGGGGATAGCAAGCGCGGATAATTTGATTTCCGGTATTATCCCGGTTTCAATCCCTTCGCTGCTGCTACCGCGCGCGCGCGCGTTTCTGCGAGTTTCGATACCCTAACTCTCTCTCTGTTCACCCAACCATATACGCGTTCGCGCGCGCGCGCGTCTTTCGGCAAAATTGTACGAGGACGTTGCCCTCTCTCTCTCTCTCTCTCGTGTTCCTCGATTATCATCCGGACGTTCTTCATTCCATTCTGTGGCTATGACGATCCATAATCAACGCGGATTGATGTATTATCTTTGATTTCTCGTAGAATACTGCAGAAATGTTGTATATTGATCGATAATACTTTTTTTGTTTTTATATTTGTTTATTTTATAATAATATACGTATTAAACGAATGTGCATATTCATATAACGAATGTCTTACCGCTCGATTACAAAATTTCGTTGCAACATATATATATCCAACGGTATACATAATATTAATGATATAACCATCCTGCCATCTTTCACGTGAGCGCATTGCATAAAGGAAAACTTGTTTCCTCCCTTGCCTCGCGCGTGCCAGTGAATTATAGTTCGCGTTAATTGCCCCCCGTGCACTAAAACTGTCCTGATCTATGTTTATCTGTATACATATCGCGGCTCGTTTGTCACCAACGCGCGCTCCCCCCAACAGTAGTATATAGCACTGCACGACCGACTTTCAAAATTGCCATTTTTCAACGCCCCGCAAATTATTAATATCAATTCGCCTTGTAATCTGTGTATATATACGAATTAACGTTTCAATTTCTACTACCAGCAGCCAAAATTACTGTTCTAGTTTTGAAAACACCCACGTATACAATAAATACACGACGTCGTATATAGGAGATTTCGAGTGTTTCGTTATTTTCTCTCTATTCCTCTTGGTAATCGAATGTATATCGAGGGTAAAAGAGCGTACGCGTGAAAGTGTCGACACGACCTACGTATATATCGATTCGTCTCACAAGACTTCCGTTATAGACAGCTGCTGAGAATAATTCCCTTCCTTCGTAGCATACTATAATTGATTTCGCACGCGTAGATTTTTTTTTCATTATTTATTATATCTCTCGTGTGTTATACACCGATACACGCACAAGTCGCTTTTGCTGCTCCTTGATTATATAAGGAAACGTGTGCGTGCGAGTTTCTAGTCTAATAAGATTGTTTATTAACGTACGAGGACGGCGCTTTAATGGACAGTAAAATTTTTATCGTTCTCGCGATAAGATTCAGCGTGTGTGTGTGTGTGTGTGTGTGTGTGTGTATATATATGCGCAGGACGCGAGCTTAATTACATCATCCGGAGAATGACAATCGTTTCATAAATCAACGAAAGTCAAATTGAATTACAGTAATGGATTGTGTCACGCTAATTGAATCGAAAGCTCTCTCTCCCTCCCTCTTTCAATCTCGCAACAATTCGATTGTCCGTTTCGAGAAATTCATTATGAGAAATAGAGAGAGAGAGAGAAAGAAACGCGTTTATGTAGATTTCACAATTGATGGACATTGACATGTCGAAATTTCGATATGATTCTTTATACCTTTTTTCTTCTTTTTCTTCTTTTTTTTACATAACTGTGTGCATACCTAAAGTCTGTGAGAGAGAGCGAGAATTAGATTAGATAAGCCGTTAGCTTTTTCGAGAGATGTAAAAAAGGCTCCTCTCTGACAGTCGTGTTTACACAGAGGTTTGAAGTATTTTTAAGAGCACGTCGAACCTCCTGTGTGTGTGTGTGTGTACATATATCTTTTTTACGGGCAATGCATATAGGTATTAGTAGAAAGTCGATACGGGACCTCTTTTCACAACTGTATCTATATTTGAACGTATATATATGTGTATGTGTATGTTTTCACGTGTGGGTAGCGAGCGCACACATAGCTAAAGTATCGGCATCCATATACCGCGTGAGAGAAGGATGATTAGATTAGACAAGATTTTATTCATAAACAAACTTTCTAAAATTCTATATATCGAGAAGCTTTAACAAAAAACAATATTTGGATATTCGAATTTGTTTGCGTTGTTGTTGCTTTTTTTTAGCTTTAATAAAAGATGAAACGAGAGAGTGCGATGATGATTGAGAGCGGAGGTAAATTTTACGGGGAACGATATAAAAGCACAAAACGACCGATTGGCATCACGGTAAAAGTTATTTTCAGTGTATATAATCGAATAAACCAGCGTATATGAGCATATATTGATATACCATTTTCTCTTCTATACCACACGATTGCATGTCGTTGAGATTTGATGTAATAAATACGCATACTGAGAATAATCAGTGAAAGTACATAATATATAATACATTATAAAATCCTAACAAACCGCCTGATCGAAATTAATCGGGTATTACATAATAATAATGCATGTGTGTTGTGCCCCAAGACATAACAAATCGAGTTCCGTTCGCTTGATAAGATTTCCATTATCTTCTGTAAACTTACTAACTCTTTTTTTTTTTAATTATGAAAGCACCCAATAACAATAACAACAACAACAGCAGCCGTAGTGGTAAGCAACAAAAGCAAATTACCAGACGGGCATTAATCTCGCATTGTTCGCACCTAAGTAGATTGCACGCGCGCTTTCGCTTCTATATATACCCACACACATATACATGTATATATGCGAAGCGAAACGAGAACATATATAATAATAATAATATACGCGTGCGGCTAAAATAGACGTACGAGGATTACAATCAGAACCCAAAAGGCGACGCCGGATAAAGATTTTAATATAGTTATAATAATAATAATAATAATGCGTAGCATCCTCATACGAGCCTATACGCGTCTCGGTTTTAATAAGAAAATATATATATATATATGTACACTATATGTCGCCGAGTTTCATTATTACATCGTGCATGCAAGGACACATGTCCCTTTATACCAAGACGAAATTGAGAAAAATGACCGACGTATATTATATGTATTAGGAAAATTGCATTCCCCCCTATATATGTGATTAATATAGCCAATGCGGGATATGAAGGTATATCAAAACGTTGCACAGATATATTCTCCCCCTATATATATCTTTTGAGATGGATATAATAACCACTCGCTGCGTGTGAAATGAAATACCACTGCGTGGAATGCAAAGTTTATCAATGCAATATAATTCGCGAGATCAAATTATATACACAATGCTTTTATACGAGAATCGTGTTGCACGTTATTATCGCACAATTATAAATTATTACTGCGTCGAGGCTTATAAACAAGACCGTCAATGACGATAATCCTTCCTCTCTCTCTATCTATATATATATATAACGCAGCTAATCACTGCTTTTTGCCAAGCTCGTAAAATCGCTCGCTTCCGCAACAACAAAGTGAGCTTGTGTATGTATGTCTGTATATATGTGTACCACGGAATTATTGAAAGCAAGCACAGCAGCGGCGTCGGCGGCAGCTAATCAGCGGGCGTAGCCAAACAAATCGCAACAAAACTCCCTCTAACTGCTTACAATCAATACTGCGTGTACATGTATACATATATATACACACACATACGCGAAAGACAGAAACGAATCGATGTTCCCCTTCTTCGGGTCGTTCTCCCCCCCCCCCCCGCAAGCACGCTTTGTCATCATTTTTTCTCCTCCTCCTTCTCTTTCTTTCTCGTTGCCCCCCACTATGCTTCAGCCGCGAGAATTCATTTCGTCGGAACAAACGAGCCGCTCGTGCGTATATATATACACACACACATACACGTGTACATATATATATATATATATATATATATACACAGAGACACGCGAGTCCCTCTTTATGTCCATCGACCTGCCCACGTACGAGATTAAAAGCACACACAGAGCGAGGGAGAAAGCAAATTGCGAGTGGCGAAGGGATACGTGTGTGTATGTCACGGTGGTGTGCTTTTGTGTATGTATACCTTGGAATTGTTACTTAAATTCTTGCGTCCGCAGAGCAGCAAAGAATTGAGCTTATAATACATGCATTATGCGTGTGTGTGTGTGTGTCTCTTTAAGTGAAATCCCTATATATATTCATGTTCTGGTTATAAATCGTTAAACCCAAGGTCTTTGAAGAGTAAAGCCTGCGTGCAAAAATGATGCTTTGCCTTTTCTTTGCCGCGCCTGCTGCTAATGTTTCCAAATGGCTCTTTATGTTTATAAACGATTCCATCCTGCGCGGCTTTGATGTGTTTCACATTTTTTTAGCGTGTGCTTTATTTTCTTTATCTTTCGTCTTCTCTAACTAAACTTCGACTATATACAATTTACCGTTCAATTTCGTCGAGTAATAATTCACTCGTAACGATATAATATGCCGTATGTTTTCATTCGTTTATCATTCCGAAAACATTTAACATTGTCGTAACGCTGCTGCTGCTGCTGTGCGTTGTGAAAATTTACATTTTCATGTTGTTCTAGTGACAAATGAAAAAACGTCTGTTTTGCACAATTTTTTTATATACAACTGTTTTGAATAATATTTCTTTATTTGAATTTGCGCGCTCGCAAATTTCGCAATTTTTTCTTTAAACGCGCGCGCGCGCATGCATTTGCGTCAAGCAGTGTTTGTTTAGCGCGCGCGCAGGACTCCCACATTATTATTTGTATACTCTGTGTTCTCGCGGCTTGTTTATACACTCGCGTTGTTTTGTAAAGCAGCTTTTTTTTTGTTGTTAGCTGTCCGATTTTATTATTTTGAAACGTTCTTTGTCAGGGCTTTTTCTCTCTCGTTGTCTTTTCGAAAGCAGTTTGCTTAAATTGTTTGACTGTTTTATCGCGCGTTTGTTGCGCTTAATTATACGCACAACACGCCGTCAGCTGCTGCGTTGTGTATATACTTACATATATAGTGTACTCTATGTAACTTTGTAATTAAGCAACGTTGTGTGATAAATATGAATTTTATAATCAGGTCAGGTTGGTTTATGAAATTTAATTAATAGAGAATTCCAGTCGCATTACCATAACCCGCGCTCCTCTCGTCGAATTAATTGTTTTATCGCTTAAACTTCGCTGTGTATAAACAAACATTTTTCCCTTCGCATCATCTCTTGAGTAAAAAAAAGATTTATTACAGTAAATCCGAGAAAGTAACCTAAATTTATCCACTTAGTGTATTTTTTCATCATTCTAAAAAAAACACACACAAAATTAAACCAGTCGTCGCGCGATTCGGTCGTAAAAGAAAAAAAGAAAGTCTAGATTACGGAAACTTCTCTTCCCTTTTCTCTCTCTCTCCCTCTCTCTCTCTCTCTCTCTCCTTTACTATCATCATAAAAATGTTTACGCGCTCATTCGCACCCCTCAATTCGAGCAAATTCTCTTTTGTTTTTCTTTTTCCATTAAATCTCCCATGAAAAAGAGGCTGCTCAGCTTATTCACCATTTCGTTAGGAGAAAATTAACGCGACAATATATAATAAACTCAAACCTTGTCGTTGTCATCGTAAAGGCTTTTCGCTACCCGCATGCGTTTAATATGAATTACACGGTTATACCAAAAGATGTGCGCGCCTGTATGTATATATAGACACGACAAGTCGTGAGAAAGTTTGGTAAGTGTCAAAGATGCTTTTAACGCGCGAGGTTCAACCAAACGATAAATTTTCATCCTGTGTATATGACGACGGGTATTGCGCAATCGGGGTACACTGGCCATATGTATATATCTGTATATATATATATATATTACGTTGTGTAATAAATTATTTCACAAAGCTTCGTATAACTGTTACAAGACGTCTTTGGTTGAGCATTTGTTCCCTCGCCTCGTTACTTCTGGCTCAGGTGTGTTTGTTTTCTCTCTCTCGTTCTCTCGTTGAAAAACAACGCAGGAATGTATTTGTTGTTATTTTTACGAAAAATATAAAAGAAGCTCAGCCTGTGGCAGCCATCAATTGCATAACCATTCGGCACGACACGCATTCCAAACGCGACGTATCGAAATACAAATGAAAATAATAGAAAAAGAAACGGGCGGCAGAGAGAAGAAGAAGGAGACGAGGAGGAGAGAGAGAGAGAGACACGCGAATGTTTACTTGAACTAGATCGGTGAGTTTGGACTCGGTGTATATATATATATGCATGTGTGTTTAATATAAACGAGCGCACACGTGCACGCTCACAGCTGTACATATACATAAATAGAAAACTGTGCTGCTATTACTACTACTACTACTACTATGATAATGTTTCTTGCATAAATTTAAAAAAAAAATGCGGTTGTCTCTCTATTCCTTTCGTTCTTTTTACAAAAAATGTTCTAATAACGCATAATAAAAGAGAAAAATGCCACACGCGCGCGAGAAAGGGCCAAAGGGTGTACGAGCGTTTTAATATCGCGTGCTATCTCTCCTCCAACCCCCGAAAAAAAAACGGATGAAACGAAAAGCTTCAATTTATCTGAAAGCTTTCCTATATATATATATTCAGGAGGAGAAAGGTAAGAGAGAGAGAGGGAGAGGATAAAATATGATCTGCTTTCATCTCGACGAAGGAATTTTCATGCAACGCTGGTATAGATATATGTTCTCATCGTGTCGCGCATATATATATAGTGGTAAAATTAAATGAAATCGACGAAGCGCTCAAGCGTTATAATACTTCTAAACGCGAAAACCACTGTAAAGGAATGAATAACCAAATGTCAGGCATCGAGAGTGCCGAACGAGGAGAACCAGAGAGAGATAGAAAGGGAGAGACAAACACGAATTAACCGATCAAACATACAGCGCGTACGGACGTATAGAAAGAACGAAGAAGAAGGAAAAAAACAACAGAGCATCGGCGCGTATAGCATAGTTGCAATGCCTTTCTTCTCTCTCCCTCTCTCTCTCTCGTTCGTTTCACATATAGCTTTATTCGCTGATCTGTGTCGTTTCTTCTTCTTCTGTTCGTCCCTTTGCCCCTATCGCTTTATTTGCGCGCGGTTGTTGTTTTCTTTTGTTTTTCAGGCCGCAACGGAAATAACACTGTGCGGGGACGATGGCCGGTTTAGATTGTTTTTCGAGAACCATTGGCTGTGTCGGAATAACATTGTGTCGTTTAGATTTCGTTGCGAGAAGATGATTGAAAGGGACAGACAAGAATTGAAGCTCTATATCTCAGCTTTTCAAATTGTTGGATTTCCCCTTGCCTCTTTTATACTATATAAACCAAAAATAATAAACGCTCTTAATCGCGTAATCCTTATTTGTGTATAACAAAATAAGGTTATCCGAAATGATTTATATACTCTCCGCTTGTATAATATTCATAAGTAATTAAAATCCCCGCTATATACACGCGTAGATTAAAATTCGCATTATAAAGGCGTCGGCGGCACGGGACATCAATCATTCCTAAACGTGCGCAAACATCCTTTTTATTATACACGTGTATACCCCGTTCATATTCCTCATCTTCTTCTCTTTCGCGCGTGTAATATATACATATACAACTTCGTTTACTATATATATATATACGCGTCGTCGCGCCCACGCCTGGAATTAATTTTCGCCTCATGCGCTCTTCGCGGAAAATTTCCAATTAATCGAACGTCCGGTATATAGACGCGTCGTTTTCTCTCTCTCTCTCTCTCTCTCTCTCTCTCTCTCTCTCGACATGTATAATTTTGATTTTAATCCGCGTATAGTCACGATTTATCGCGAGAGATAGAGTATAAGGATTTTTTTTTCAACCATCAGTTGTATTACGGGTAATTTCAATGTTATATTAATAGAGTGTGTATCGTGTTTCCATGCGACTATATACATGTGTGTGTGTGTTTTACACGGTGAAAGCGAACGAGGAATATAATACACTTGCTGTGCGGGTTGGGTTGATTGGAATATCGCATCGTATCAAAATCTTTCTCTATATTCACCCTCACGTCGTCTCACATTATTAGGGCTGTGATGTGTGCGTGCATATAATGTGGCGAGGTTTTACAGATTGTTGTTTTTTTTTCTGTAAAATGCCAGCTCGCATGATTTAGAGTGTACAGGTAACCTATAACGTTTCGCATTTTTGTTTGTTTCGAAGAACAGGTAATATGGTGTATTATAATTTAATTAACAAGCCCAGCGTGTGCGAATCTCGTGTTGAGCAAATATTACTTTCGTTATAGGTGTGGTAAATGGCCCGCGAATGGTTTTTTTTCTTTTTATCCTTTTTTTTTGGACAATGCCATTGCGCAATGAAACGCTGCGACAGGTGTTATTCTTTTGTACTAATTTTTTTACCGTAACCGTAAAGATATACATCTTTGTTACAATAAATTCGTTTTATAATACAGTTACGCAAGTCTGTTTAAAGAATAACTGTTTGTTAACAATTTTTATTTGAGCAGTTTATTACGAAAGGCATAAAAAGTCATATTTTCGTGTTCATTACTCATTAACGACGCTGTAAGAGTGAATTTCTTAGAACCACAAAACACGGACATGTTAATAAGCCCTAAAAGCAGTAAAAAAAATAAAGCTTTCGGAATATTTGGGATACGCGTTGACTAACCCTAATAAAACAAATTAACACGTTCGGAATAAAAAAAAATAACAGAGAAACACAGAAGAAAATGTATTTCGAAACGTTATACCTAACGACCTGCTTCGTATCCTGTTTCTGATCCGAGTCCAATTTCTCTTTTCATTTTATTTGAAAAGTTGCTGCTCGCATATATACATATATATATTTTTTTTTTTTATTTACAAAGGAAAAATGTACGGGCCCGCAATTTAAATATGATATACAAGCATATAAACATAAATATATATAACAAGAGGAGAGAAAAACTTGTATTCAAAACTTCACAATTTGCGTACATTCCGCTTCTCCTCCTCCTCCTTTTTTTCTCTCTCTCCCTCTCTCTCTGTCGGGCAAACAATACCGAAAGTAATCTCATTCCTTTTTCATTTTTGTTTCCATCACAACGAAATTGTATCAAAGTATTTCAGGATAATAACGCGAAAACTCCCATTTTAATCTAAAGTATTCATTTTTCGAAATTGCACGCGCACAACGCAGCACCATACCACCACACGTGTCTGTGTATATATATATATCTATATACTCCGCGCAATTCTCAATAATGAAATAACTTTTTTAATATATGAAGTAGTAAAAACTTTTTCCAATATCATTTTATCAACGTTAAAAATGACTCTCTCTCTTTCTCTCTCTTTTTCCCTCTTCCCCATCCCCTTGCGTGACCATTAACTTTTAAAGTCTTTTTCATTTCGTATAACACAGAGAGGGGGAGACCTCCGAGCTTTATCATTTTCTATTGCATTGATGAAGCCATAAAAATATCATACACGGCAGACTATTAAAGTAAAACTTCTTATCCACACACACACACACATCGTATTCTTCGATATCTCGGTCGACCGTATAAGCATACCATCATACGTACATAGCACCCTTCCCGAAAACCCACTACTAATGACACTGGTATTTCGCGATTCGGTAAACACACACACACACACATAAACGCGTATGCTCGCACTGTACCCATTAGCGTTCGACAATAACCTCGGGAATGCATCGATGCTACATACCTCGTTCTACTATACCCTTTCTCTCTCTCTCTCTCTCTATCTTTCGCGACTGTTGGCCCGCATAACGCAACCTCACTCCCGCCTCTTCTGGCATTACAGTATACGCGCGCGTGCGCGCATACACGCGCGAAAATAATCCAGGGAATCCCCGCGCGCGTGCTCGCATATCTAAGCCGCGCGTGAATTCCTCTGCGTTGCGCAGCTTCCATGCGTTTGCGAGAGAGTGTGTATAAACGCACATTGTTCCTCACGTATATGCTGCTCCCTTATATACGTGTATTTCGTCTTCTTTTGCGGTCCGATCGCCGTATACGGATTGAAACTCATCGATGCGAAGTAATTGCTTCATAAGCGAATATGTTTTGGTCGACAAGTAATTCGAGTATATACTACGTGTACCTCCTCAGCACTTCTAAAGCTGGTATAGTATATATGCATATATACGGTATATAACATCGTGTGTCTCTGAATTTTCCCTCGATTGGAGAAAATGATCGATCGAAGAGGAAGGCAGGGTAGTACAAGGTATAATAGTATACCTAATCCCAACGGAGTCTCTCCCCGCGTTATTAATGAGCCAATCGTCGCGTAATATCTATACGTCGACGTAATATAATGGGATTTTATCCATGGCTGGTGCCGATCGAAGGTGACCGCTATAGTGTATACAATTTACGTAACGTTTTGAAAAATTATGCGTATACAACCTTCAAGCGCAGTAATACGCTTATAAAGCAAATAATTGAAAATTAAATGTGTGATAGTCCGGGGACCGCTTATTAACGCACGCGAGGCAGGTGGTGAAAGTCATTGCTGTGTAATAGATCCTTATTAAACTATACATATAAACTTACCTATATCTACTGCTATCCCGTTGCATTATAAACCCAACCTTTATATATTATAACACGACATGTCTTTCCTAATCTCTTTACGATCATTCAAATCGCGACTTTATTATATATCTATATATACATACCTTGTAATTCATCGCAACGAAGCAGTAAACCTGTCGCCTTTAATAAACGCTAATACACATCGCGCCTTATTATTATTCACAGCAAAGTAGTTACACATATCCTTATAAACAAACCGCGCTCACAGAATAGACTCATTTATAACGCAGTTTATACAAAGCTCACACGCTGAACCGCGATATACTTTCATTTAAATGTTGTAGTTCGAAAGTATATAGAGGAGGATAAGAACAACGAGGGATGTATTACGTGTAGTTTTGACTTTGCGCGTTATTATTATACCTGTGTGGCAGCCGCTTGTCTCTCTTTCTCTCTCTAGTTTCGCGCGTGCGTTAACGGTGGCATAAACAGTTTACCATTGTGTTATAACGTGGGACTTTTGCCGCGCGAAAAGTATAGCGTATAACGCTCGCGCGGCCCCGTTTTGTGTCGTGCTCTATACGCGTTGACTTTTCTTTCTCTTTATAGCCGCTATATATGTGCGTGTATAAAGAAGCAATTATAGGCGACAACTCGACTAGTATAGCTTTGCACGATCGTTATTAGTCTAGTTATCGTTGTACACACGCGTATGCAGTATGTGTATAGGTATACATATGCATGCCATATATATATACACTTGATCGTTGTCATCGCAGTTGTACTGGAATTTCGATGTCTGATGGGTTGAGTATAATTACTATTGCGCAATGCATCGATTTATATTTGCACGCACGCACGCACAAACTGTCGCAATAAATATTTACATAATTACACATATACGCGTGTTCGCGAGACGCACAGCGATTGACTTTTCATCGCTCGCGCGTCCAATTTTCAACGCTCATTTCCGATTTGTTAAAGTATATACGCTCGCATATATATGTATATACGATTGGTTCACTCGCACTCTCCCTCTCCCTGCGTATCGTTCGCGTTCTCTCTCTCTCTCTCTCTGTTTCTCTCTTGGTCTTAATTGAATTCACTCGTGGGTAACATTGACATGACGTGACGTTAATTAAGTTGCTGGAGCTAGTGAGTGTGTCTAAGGATCAACATGTAAGATAACTCAATTATGCCGCTTTAATTAAATCAAAATAAGGAGGGAATAAAAAGAAAAAAAATTCGCGTCGCAGATCGATCGCGAAGAGTAAGAACGGAAATTCGCGATATGTATATATATATATAGAACGAGAGATACAGAGGAACAACAACATCGTGTTGTTTGCACGCATACTCGATAATGAAGGAGAGAGAGAGAAAAGGAACGCTGCTGTGGTATTTTCATTACATTGAGTTCTAATTTCAACAAAGCTAATTTAATGCGAAGGTGCAAAGAGATTGCAATGTAAATCGCGCTGCGAACAGCCGTTATTATTTATTAAATTATTATAACGTTCTAAACTATCATTATTATATTAGCAATTTAAATGATATTTTGCAATTTTGATTTAGCTCTCGCCATTGTACAAGTCGAATTTGAAAACTCGATCGAGGGTATAGCAATCACTGTATAGTTAATTATACACACGCCATGCGGTTAGCGCGCGACAGATGAAATACATCGGGATTAATTCCTTCTGTCTCTTTGTTGTTCTTTCATCGAGCTGCTACACACACACATATATATATATACATGCGTATATAATCTGCAATGGAAATGCTTCCTCCTCCTCCTTCTTCTCTTGTGCAATATAGATATTATATACGAGGCATGCGGAATCCAATTAGAGCGAGCGAAGTTTCGCATTGTGGTCTCGAGAAAATAGAACTTGCGAGACGTGCGGGATATATACAACTGTGTAATCCTATGAAGTTATGAGAAATCGATGTTCACGCCCTTTATTATATATATACGAATATAACACATACATACACACACATGGCGATGAAGCAAGATCGATCCCTATAACCGTGGATGATACAACCTCACGCTTATACAAGTGTAACAATATATACACATATAGCGGTATCTTGCCGAGAATCCAATTTGGAAAATTTTCGAATATAACTCGGAACTGAACGTTATTCGAGATTTTTATCTGAAGATGCGAGAGATATGTATATATATATACACTGCTTCGTCTAAGTTTCAACGTCGTTCAGACTTTTATCTGCGCCATCTCGTGGTAAAATACTTTGCAAACCCCTCGCGTTTTGGTTTATCTACGAGATTTCCCCTCTCGTTTAGCCAAGGCAATAGATAATGCGTTTCTCAAAATAGACCAGATATATATATATGCGCGGTATCTGTAATGGCTTCGTAAGAAATCTCTCTTCATTGTTCACTCGAAATTTACGGTTTTCCAAATATACACATGTGTGTGTACGTTTATTCTGCAAATCTTATCTCGATACGCGAGATTCAAGTCGTTAAATTACACGCGAAACGTTTACCCTGAACTACAACAATTTTCTTGTCTTTTTTCTTCTTTTTTTTACCGTTAGTCGATCTGTCGACTAATATTCTATTCTAATTTCTCGCGCGACTTGCGAAATCCATCGGTAAGGAATCAGAGCGCGAAAGTATATATATATATTCGCATAAAACTAGCAACAATAATAACGACCTCATCTTCTCTTGTCGGTTATTTTTTTTTCTTTTTGCATGGCATGGTAAAATTCCACTCTTTTGTTCTCGCATATGTATGATACACACACACACACACATATATATACGAAAGATAGGAGTGACGGAAAAATAATTAAAATTCTACGCGAACAATTGTAATTTAATAAAAATCTACGTACGCGGAGAAAAAACCGGGGAAAAAAGTTGCATTAAACGATGGAAAACGAGTTTAATTAAAAATGAAATGTTGCGTAATTAAAAATACTTCAGTTGTATCGAGAAGTAGTAGTAGTAGTAGTATAGGACTGGGAAGAGGGGGAGATGCGCCTAAAACTCTCGACTGAGTATTTCAATATAATAACCATTGGCTATGGCGCTGGTGACAATCAATAGCATGAGAGAAGAGCATGAGGGGGCATGGGAACGGAAATATTTTTAATTAAAATTTCCGTTCGCGTATAATATGTATGTACACACATTTTTTTTCGTCCCTCGCGGATTATTCATCGACATTTCGCGCGCGTTCTTGCTCATTCCGAATTTTTTTAATATCCACGCGATACTCTACATCATACATAACAATAACAACGTCTAAGTTCCTCTCTTTCTCTCTACGTATATTTGTTTATATGTATGTGTGTATATCGCGTAACGAGAAAATTCATTGTAGATCCTCTGTACTTTACAACGTGCGCGCATGCTATATATACACACACACACACACAAGAATGTCGAAACTCGTTTCGTAAGAGCGCAATGCAACTTTATTGGTGCTTCCTCCTCCTTCTCCTCCTCCTCTTTCTTCTTCTTCTTCCTCTTCGTCGTCGTCGTCGTCGTCCCACTCTTTTTTTTTTATTATCCGAGAAACAGCTGTGCACACGAGAGAAAGAGAGAGAGAGAGACTGTCGCAGTCTCTCTTTCTCGTGTTGACTCTCCCCCTCCCACCGTTCCCCTCTCTTTCTTCCCCGTCTCGTTGGCTAATGTTTGCCCTAAGCGCCTTTTTATACTCTGAAAGGAAGGGAAAAGCGAAATAAAGGAGAAAGAGAGAGACAGAGAGGGGGGGGGGACAAAAAGCCCCCCATTGAAAAAACATGAAGTGTATCGCGCATTCAATTTATAACGGCGAACGAACGAGTGAGTGTGTATATGTGTGTGTTAGTTTATATTGTACCGCACGCGGGTAAAAAGTGTGTTATGTAAATCGCCAGCGCACGTATATATACGTTACGGGATATAACTCACATGAGATTCAAAAGCGATGGATGCGATATTATTATTGTTACTCAATTTTTTTTTTCTTTCTCTCGCTACTCTCACACTGTATAAGACGATGGTTAAAAAAAAAGTAGATAAAAAGAAATTATAGTCTACTATACCATCGGAAGATTTATGAAACACAAGAGAAAGAAGAAAAAAAACGAGGCGAACGGAACTAAATCGCTTTTCTATTGTTCGCCGGTTTCTTCTATATAGCTATATAGTCGTCGATTATCCTAATATCGTGAAATTCGGATATAACACGGTCGACGTAACCGTGAAATCGCTCTGTATAATCCGTATCTGCGTACGCAAAGAAATAAGAAAAATATATATACATACGTATATACAGAGACGTGAATAGAAAGAGGCTTGTCGTGAATTTATATATATGCTGCGCAACGAGATGTCCGGTAATTGAAGCCGCGCGCGCGTTGGGTACATCCACCTCTTATATACATACATATATATACAGTTGTTGCAGGGTTTGCGTAACTCCCGTGTATATAACGATCGCGTATCGTGTATACGTGGCCCAGAAATCGCAAGTCGCATCGGAGCGCGTAATTTATGCTAGCAAACTTTCGATTCTCTACTATACTCTATTCCCCTCCTATCTCTATCTATTTATCTATCTCTCAACTGTATATACCTTCGCTGCGTTGCATTACAATATATTAATATTAAAAAGGATCTCGACAGTGAGTTTTTCGACTGTCTTCTCTCTCTGCTTGCGTCTATCTTTCTCATTCGTCAACGATGCGATTGTTGCAGTTTCTATATTATATATATGCAAAACTAGAAATGTACAGGGTGCGTATACTCAATTACATTATACACGAATTCGTCGACAGTTAATTATAAGTTAACGGATCGGCCAATGCTAATCGTCCGATCTAAATATGAAATTTAATTGCTTATGCAGGATGAAATAACATCTTTCGAATACATAATAAAGAAAAACAAACGTATAGTTGTACACTAAAAAGTGTCTAATAATAATAATTTTAGCCTATACGAATATACATACACATATCGTAATATAAGATCTTGAAAAAAATATATCCCCTATATCCTATTATTATTCAGAAAAATTAAAATAACCTTATTACAATAATATGTATCAAGGATCAAGTTTTCCCCTCGGCCTCGATCGTGGTTCGAATTAAAGTCAACAAAGTCGCGCGGATATAACAGGAAATTCCATTAGAAGTCTGTCTTGTCGCGTTTGATCGATGGGCCTCAATTGCCTCACGTCGAACTTAATTAATTTATTCGCCTATATATCGCCGTCGTATATATGCGTACTATATACACACACTTATATATATATACGCATGCCAACAGCAACAGCAGCAACTTCGACGTGAAATTTGACGAAACTGCCTTGTGTTTAGTCCTTCGCGTATCTCGATCTCTCTCTCTCTTTCCCCCCTCTTGCTACATATATACACACACATACATACAGGCTTATACGCTGTATCGATCCGGTTACCGTATATACACATATATATATATGTATACACTCCCTCCACCCGCGCGTGCACGACGTATTTTCATTTCCTTTTACTTCGCTCTTTTTTTTCTGTATATATGTGTGTGTACGCTCCAGCAGACACGCGCGCGCGGCTTTTCTCGAATTACAGAATGAAAAGGCATTGACTTGTATCGATTATTTGCCCCCTTCCTCGCGTCTCGTCTTCTTTTTTTTTTTACGAGAACCGTGCATGTGTATATATATACAGATGTGATTGCGATCTATGGGACGAGAGAGAAAAAGGCGTGAATTAAGGGAGATGGGCTTTACGCGAGTATGTTTTCCTCTGTGTAATATACGATACGACCGGTTTACTTTATTTAACGTAGATACGCGGTTATTTTTACGCGGACGAATGGAAGATATACAGAGAGAGAGTTCCATTTTATTTACATGAAAACAATGCGATTTATCGACACACACACGCGCGCACGCGCGTGCGCGTGGAATATTCATTTGAATTTATCGCACTAACGCCCTATACATATTAATAGCTTTTAACGCATATATATATATATATATGCGCTAGAATATAATGTAGTTGACGTATGGCATTTGTTTCCGCGTTATACTAATGCAATTAAATTAAATTCGCCTCGCGTGTATGTATCATGTATTTTCCATTATACATCAACGAAATGATTTTGTTTAATATATATATATATATACACACACACCCATCGCTCGTAAAATAACGAACCAAACGCGAATGTCTCGTCAAATTAACGTCGTCGTCATGTAAAACCAACGGCGATGAGGAGAAAGAAGGAAAATATATACGTATACATAAATATTTTTTCTACGTATATTTCGTACCCCACTAAATTGAGCAGTCGAGCTAATTCCGGTTGAAATGGCAAAAAAACGAAAAAAGATTCGTTGAGAGTTATATGCTGCTGCTATAATACGCGTGCACGTCTACTCGTGTGAGCTACAGCAGTATAGACATTCTCATTATATATATCCCCACGAAACATTCATCATTCGGGCCGATGGCCTGTGCGTATTGTCTAAACTAAAGAGAAAGAGGGTGTGAAATAAGTAAAAAAAGGTTTTAATAATATTTAATATATATTTAAAAGGTATGATGGCTAATGAAGTATATATGCACTCGCGTGGTATTGTCATAAAATAAATGCAAAATTCTCTGATATGTTATTATATAAGCTCTATATACATGTAATCTAAAACGACGTTACTATTTTCTGTTACAGAGAAGCGAGAACCTCGACCTGTCTCTGAACGTGCCACAGCACCATCAGTCGTCGTACCACCATCATCCCCACCACGACGGCTACAACATGGCGGAACAGGTATGTACACGCATATACGTATATATAATACTATCTATCTCTCTCTCCCTCTAGAAGAAAGAGCGAGAGAGAGACTCTTCTTCTTCTTCTTCTTGTACTTCTACTTGTACTTCTTCTTCTTCGGCTACACTTTTCCCGTAACGAGGGAAGTACTGAAATTAACTAAGGTATAATAACAGCCGTTCGTTAATTATTTACCAGCGCTATTCTACTTTTTATCCCCCCTCCGACACATCCATCCGTGTTTATATGTTATTCTGTGTATATGTTCTCTTTTACTTATTCTTTTTTTTTTCATGCGCGATGGAATAACGAGTAATTTTGAAATGGTTTAAATGATAATTATGAATATACCGTTTACGACCGTTCACGTGGATAATAATAATATCGATAGCGAGAGAAGAAAAGTAGGAAAAAGGGTTTTATTATAGGTTTACAGTTATATATACGGGTAAAAGTTTGATACTTAAAATACAACGATTTTCAGATTCGGTGCGGTAAAGTTACAGTTAAATAGAACCTTTCTGTTTTTTTTTTACATTTCAAGCATCGTGAATTAAAAATGTATACTATATGTATCCGATCGGAGTTAAAAAAGTTTTATAAAACTGGCAAAAAAAAGTCTTGTAAAATTGGAAAATTGATACATGAATGTTCTATAAAATCCATCCGCTTGAAAAAAACTTTCAACTCGCGCGTATATAATAAAAAATTTAGGTATTTCCATTGTGAGCACTTGCATCGTCAATTTTTGACTGCCATTGTAAATAGTGCACAAAGCGCGATGATCGGTATTGAATAATCTATCACCTGGCATTATGAATTTTTACATATATATATATTCTCTCAATTTCGACGTACAACAAAATTGCTACTGATAAATATAACAATCGAACTTGATGGATATGCCTATATATCGTATATCGAACAGCTAGAATATTATACTTACCAAAGTTTTTCGGCACGCCGATATAAAAACTTTCCCTCGTTATATATAGAAACCGTCGAAAATAACGGAGCATGGTCAGGAAATGAAAAAAAAAGAAGAAAGATAGAAACAACAACGACAAAGTGGCGCAGCGACGTTGATATACTTTGTTTTCGTCTCAAACGAGTTTTATTCTCCACGTATATATGAAAGAATCGTTCCGAAAGTTTCTCCTCGCGTATATAAAACATATACGAAGTGTATATAGATGTTAAATTAATTAGATGTGCACCGGTCTATCTAAGTAACGATATTATTTCTATTTATATGACAGCTCTCACCACATATACATTGAATACAGAAAGACCGAGCTATATCAAAGGAAAAAAAATGAACAATCAGCCCATCACACTGACACAACGACATAATCGAACGTTGCATTATATATAATGAAAAGGGAAGATAAACCATGGTGCATCAATGGAAAACGCCCCCGAGGTCGATGCCACTTAGCCTAACATTAACGATCTTACGTTATTGTAAGTCGTTAAACGATCTCCCCTTCTATATCTCTTTCGAAGTGCACTTGGATTATTAAAAGTCATTTGGTATATCTACTTATATACATCTCGGATGGTTTTAATGGATAAAGAAAATTGTCGTTCGGATGATAAAGCCGTTTTATTTCTCTCTCTCCCTCTCTCTCTCATTCCCATTGCTCCGGGCCAAGTTCTCATTTGCATCGAAACCATTAGAGCGCGTGCCGCGCGTTTTCAATCTCTTTAGACTTTGAGATTCAAGCGCGTTTCCGGAAATATATATCCCCGATTCTTTTGTCCTATTTACTTTTTCTTTTTCGTCATTCCCTTTTTTTTTTGTTGTTATTATTTTATGACGATTATATCGTGGAATGGAATGTTTGCTTATAACATTTTTCTCGCATTCGTGTTCTGCGAAATCTCCCGCGGGAGATCTCTGAAAGTATATATATACGCATGAGAGTCATTATTGCACGTCGCGGGGCTGTTTCTACATTATTATTGTTACGTGAATCGTCGTTTCCTTGAAAAGCGATTAATCATAGTGATGATTTGTATACTTTTCACGGGCTGAATCAATTTCTAAGATTCATTTTTGCAATATATATATATGTATAAAGATGCCTATTGAAATTGGCGAGGAATCTCTCTTCTCGCAGGTACTACTACTCTATTATTCACGAGAGTTTCTCATTTCGCGGCGCGCTCACACGTCAATAAATCAAATTCGTAACCAAACGTGAAATGGCAGTATAGTCGTTTCATCATATTATATATATATATATATATATAGACATACATTTCTTTCTTTCTTCATTAGAATAATATCCTATACGATGGGAATAAATTTAATATAACTTCTTTACTCGCGTTGACCGATGTCGATGTAATTTTAGAAAGCTGCGGTATAATATTAACTTTGCCAGGATATTTTATCGTATTATATATATAGATATTTTATTTCAAAGATATATATATATATAACCATATAGTATATTATATATTAGCGCGATAAATTTGACGTGTTTGATTAAAGTGTAATTCTCCTCAATTACGACTGCAATGTGAGCTGTTTCTCCTCTCTCTCCTTTTCTTTTTTTTCTCTAATTTAACGCTGCTGAATGACACTACAATGATTTATTAATGACCGTCGCGTATATAAAGCTAACGATAATTGATATCTTCTACTTATTAACATTAAATTGCGCACACGTCGAAAAAATAAAAAGTCACCTATACGCGCGGATCGCTAAGACACTGTGGGGTGGGGTGGGGGGAGACAAATTGATTGATTTACTGCGACAGGAGTCAGCTGCGCGTACAAAAGGAAAACACATACTATAGAGTATGTCTCCCGCGAGTAAACTCATAATACACGTACGTGTAAAAGCTATAATACACGACGAAAACAACAACAATGATTAACGGTAAAAAATATTTGCGCGTGCAGTGAGTCAACCGTGCGTTCACGCATATTTCAATGCCTTGCGCGACATGTGTGTATGTATATAGGTTTCAATGTAATAACGTGTTAAAATAGAATTTATATATATATATGATGAAAAGAAAAAGACGAAAAAGAATAAAATTACTTATACGTGGGGTACAGTGAAATTTGAATAGAGGCAAGGTAGAAGTGGGAAGAGATGATGGAAAATGTATTCCACCGACTACTGTAATAGAGAATACTCTGCGTAGTCTACGTAAAAGAAGAAGAAGTAGAAAAAGTTCTGGGGATCTATACATATATAGGGAGAAGAAAAGTGAAGGCGCGCGCGCGTGCGCGTGAACGATAAGAATCGCGAATCAAAGTATAACGACATTGAATTTTTCATGAAGAGACCTCGTCATACAAGAGGATGTTGTAGTAGTATAGAGCGGACGAAAAGAAAAAACCACGGCGAGTTCCGCCTGCTTCATCGTGAGAAAAGTTTTACTCCCCTTATATACACTTATCACGCCTGTTCTTCTTCTTACCTGCGCGCGGTGCAAGAAAAAAAAGGAAAACAGTTAAATTTCAACGATTAGCAAACTATATTGTAATATACAAAATTGCTTTATATATATAATCCAACGACGTCTTAATTTTCCAGACAAATTGTTAATTATTCGCATACATATACATGCGTGCGAGCGATAACGCGTATAGCAAATTGAACTGCGCGCGATCGCTACATAGATGACTCGACCACGCGCGAGGTTATGTTTTTCATCTTTGGTATGAGGGCGAAATAATATCGTATATATATATATATATACACGCACGTGTGTATAAGAGATACACACATACACACACACGCATACATACACGAGGAGTGTCGACGATGAGTATAGAAAGGGGGGGAAAGGAGAGAATCGCTGGGCTCGATCAGTCAATGCAATCTAGGCGTGCGCGCGCGTGAGAGAGAGAGAACTCAGTAATTGGCAATCTGCAATAAATAACTTGGCGGGCTATAATTTTCAGTATTTTAACGATCGAACCGAACGAACTATCTCTCTCTCTCTCTTCTGCTTCGTCCTTTTATTTTCCTTTTTCTTCTTCTTCCTCGTCTCTCTCTCCTCTCTCTCAGTCTTTCTTCTTAGCACTTTGCATTTTTCATCCTCTCTCGTAAACTCTGTCGCGCTTCCATATTTATATACGCGCGCGTTATACACCTGACTCTCATGTTTCTTTCTTCTCCCTTCTCTCCCCCCCCCCCTCCTCTGGTATCTCATTTCGCGATTGTTCGAATTCCGTTTCGACATTTTTGCTCGAACGCGTATATACACGTGTACAATCTATCGTTGTAATTATACCGACTGGTTTTGTTCGATTCGAATCTTATACTTATATATTTATTCTCAGCCGCACGTTTTTGTCTATTTCTTTCTTCTCGCAACAGTAATATATCTTTTCTTTCACGCCAGTCGCTTCTTTTTGTCTCTCTCTCATTTATTTTTTGCACACCTTCATCCACATTTCAGACAAAAAGGGTACTCTCCTTACTTTATATATATATATATACACACGCGGCAAGGACACAGTTTATCGTTTCCACGTTGACGCACTGTTGTTATAACTTATACAATCTGAGAATTATTACACTCAACAGTCTAATCGCGCGCAATCTGTATCTTACACAAACGTTCTTGCATAACAAAACTTATTCACGCGTATATACTGATATTGTATACGCGCATAAATCTCGCTTATGTTTGTTGATATTCGAATGGATTATGTCGTAATGAATGATAATGTCCCTCGGGAACTTCTTATTATTATTCAGTATCCCTTCTATTTCAAGCTCTCGCGTGTAGGTTTTCTTTTTCGTCTCATTTTTATCAATTTCCTTCTTAGTCTCTCTCTCTCTCTCACACAAACACGCGTGCTATTACTGCTATTAACGTGTTCTGTTTGCGAAACCGTTAAAAGAAACGAGCCCGTGATCGTCGAGTTGATAAGGATTGATGGGATAAACAATCTTTATTATTGAATCTCTCATATAAGGTTAGATCATACTTGATTGATACATATATTACAATACTATGTTTACTCGAAGGGGGGAATTAAGTAATCGTGCTGTCAGGAACGACTCTTGCTTCAAATCTACTTTTTGTTGTTTTTTTTTTCGTTACATTTTTCCGTTCTCTCGTGTACTATATATGTATATATAAAACAGTAACCGTCTGTGTATGTTAGTGCAGGCAGTTTATTTATACGTCACATTTGGCGCACCACACGCTCGTACCGTATAAATAATGAATCAAACGTGTTGTTGCGTTTAATTACGGCGCGTGCGCGCACGAGTTCACGTAGCTATATATACATATATACTACAGGAGAAGCGGATTTCTCATAATAAACACGTGTGTAACACACATTTTATTGGGGGTGATGAAATTCTTGCATTAGCATTTTGCAATTAAATTAATTACACTAATTACCGATGAAACTATAAAGATATACCTTTTCGCTCGTTTGTGTACTGCTTGATGATGGTCGCGGTGGTATATATGTGGGAGGGGGACGCGAGAGAGAGAGAGAGAGACTTTATTTATCGCTTTATTATGTTTTCCAGTTTCGAGAAATGCTCGACAACGCGTGGCCTGCGTCCTTTTCAAAGTGTATATACATGTAATCACGCTCGTTAGTGTAATGTAGCCGATATACCATTGTCGCATTAGCATTCATCATCGTTTCATTCATTACTTTCAGAGATAATATAATACGCTACAAATGCATGAGTGTATATATGAATTTATTTTTATGCTTTTCTTCTTTTTTTTTTGTAAAAAAAAAGAGATATCACTGTTTTAATTGCTCGCTCTGCGTCTCGAGAAGAATGCAATAATGCATTTTTATGAGATTTTGATTTATACGATATGGGGAGGGAAAGTGGCTAGTGAATTACTTTTTCAAATTAAACGTTATCCTCCCGGATATATATCTTCTACTTAAGGTCATTGCTTTTTATGCGTTTTCGATAAAAGAAATAGAAAATGAAATTTTAATCCTATAGTAAATTGTATAAGAATAAAGCAACTAAAAGCACTCGCATCTTCGAAATTAGACGATCTTTTTTTTTTATTCGCGTACTGAACAGACCAAGCTTGTATGCGTGCGTGTATTTGATTTTCGTATACGAATTGAAAATTTTATTGAGACCTCGGCAAATAAACGTATTTGTTCAAACATAATAGACTCAACATACATAAAGATTGAAGACTCATTGACTCTGTAATTGAGTATAAAAAAATGTGTAAATTCGCTCGTTACTCTGCATTAAGCTAACCGTGCGCGACAAGCAAGAGAGGAGAGGTAATCGTATCCGGATCGATATTCCATTCCCGCGTTGGTGCGGCATGCATGCGTATACACATAAATAGTTCGAGAGTCATCAAGCGGTCGTTGTTTGTTGTCCATTATTTTTTATACACTTCATCCATAAAATAGCTTTCACGTTATTTGCATTCGCAGATTACACCCGATACATTATACATACACATAGCGCACTTGACAGTAACGACAATTCGTTTGCAAGTAATTTCAAAAATACTCGTGTGAAACGTGACGATTATCCTAATAATCGATATTAAACCTTCTTCTAAATATGTATGCATAATTTCACGTTCTCAATTCTGTGCCATAAAACCATATACTAAGTGTATACGAGTCTGTCGAAAAGATGCGATAGACAAAGAAGGCGCGAAAGATATACCTCACTTTGGTTCTACATATATATATACATGTTTAGCGCTTAACGAGTGAAAATATCTGCTTCAGAAATGTTAACGAGGCGATGTATTTCGCGCGCTGGCGTTAAATTATTAGCATCAGCGCAAACGCGCGAGGCGAGAGTGCGGCGTACGTATGTGTATATATATACACACACGTAAGCACTCGCGAGCGCTCGGTAACTAATTTGGTTGTTTATACTTTACGAGATAATCTAATATGTTTGCGAAATATGTGTGTGCCCTCGTGCAATTTGATGCAGTTATGCGGACTTTAATAACGCAATAAATCGTAGCACGGTGCGAGCATATATATATAGCAACACAGGCAGCAATATAGTTCTAGTTCTTCTATTTCTTTCGTGATTTTTCATCGGCTATGAGTTTTATTATAGCTTCACTTGTAACGAACTATTGTTGCAAACATCATCGTCATTTGATTTGCGAACTCTTTTGAGATCCTATATATATATACCTACACTTGCGATATATTCCATGCATTTGATTTTACAGGCTGATAGGCGCGAAGTAGGTCAGCCATATAAACTCCGGCTTCGAATCTTGCGCGCGAAATGAGATTTTCATTGAGTCTGATTCTGTCTCTCACTCTATGCTTTTCTCTCTCTCTCGCTCTCCCTTTAGTTCTTTCTTTTTCTCCTTGTCTTTTATTTCTGTCATTGTTAACATATTTAGACTGTTATTAAGAATAATGCAGTACCTTAATTCACCTTTTGTTGCGTTTCAATAGTTCCTCGGCATCCTTTATTCAAACAAAGGACAATGGGGGCGAACTCGAAATAAAAGTATTCGATCGCTGAATTGCTTTTCAATTTGTTACCTTCGCCCTGTTCTCTTTCTCCCTTTTTCTCTCTCTCTCTCTTTCTCTTGTACATTGTGCACCGTAAAACTACCTCGTCATAAATTTCGGTCTTAAAGCCATTCATCAAAATCGTAGCAAACGGATGGAAAAAAAGAAAGAACGTGGCGCGAGGTAGAAAAAAAAAAGAAACAAAAGTTTTTGTATTTTTTTTTTCGTAAAATTCGCGTAATAAATCTTCCGGATTTTTATAAAACTCTTTTCACGGGCTCCGGAGTCGTAATCAATCATTGGAAACGAGGGAAAGATCTAAATTTGAAATTTCGAACACATCGTGGAGCGCGTGTATAAATGCGAATAAATTGATAGTCGCGCGAGAGTCGACGTGTAAAATAAAAGAAGAAAAAAAAGAAAAGAAAAATTTATATTGACATTCATAAATATGCATTTTTACGAGGTATTATTTTCTACCTTAATGGCAAAACAGGCTACATTTTCCTCTACCCCCTAATTATAGATAATTTGTTGCGAATATTTAAAATACAAGTTGTAGACATGTTAAATTATCAAAACACGTATAATAAATTACGAATATTTATCTTATAATGCTATATAATCTAACGTAAAAATTACAAGCCACTTGAACACTTTTTAACGGGGAAAAATCTTATGAATTATATATTTTATGTGCAATAAAAGTACTTATTGCAAAGTTTTTTTCCTCAAAAGCACTAATTTTCTTCAAAAGTTTTTCTCCACACTTCAAAAATTGTTTTCTCAAACTCCTTCGACGCAAATGTACACTCCAAGTTGAGTTATACACTCGTGCGCGTTCGTTTAATTTTTCAAGACCTTTTCAGCGATTTCCTCCCACTCGTTTTTCCACCCATCCACTTCAGCTTATTACCCAGCTCGGTGTCATTTTTATCACACGTCAGTATATACGCGCGATGACGCAAACCTGAAATCTACTGGTTAGCAACAATACGATTCTCTTTCCCTTCTCCGTCTCTCTCTCTCTCCTTCGTTGCACCTTTTTTTTCTCATTGCCGGTTGTTGCTCGTACTGTGTGCAACATGTAATTTCCCGCAATTCCGGACACGTCATTACCGAGTCGTAAACGACCAAATACCTCACTCGCTAAACTGTCTTCCAATGTGCGCCTGAAGGAAAAGGATAGGAGGGGGGGAAAGGCGATAACTTTTTATTATCTTGCCCCTCTTTTTTTTTCATTTTCCCTTTTGGCTTCTCCTTTTTTCGCGTCGCTTACCCTTGCTTTCTTTTCTGCTTTTCGCGCACTTTTTTCTCCCCCTATCGGTAAAGTGCATTGGCTCGGCGTTTGTTATTTTTCCTTCTTTGGTTCTTCTTTTTCCGTGTTCGCTGAGATAATAAGGTCGTTGAAACGTGCTTTTATTGCTCGCGTACGTGTATAGATATATGTGTATGTGGTAATTCCGAAAGAGTTTTTTTATTCTCTCGTCCCCCCTCTCACTGCCCCCCCCCCCCCCCTCTCTCTATCGGCGTATCTCGAGAGCAATTTCACGCAAAATCAGTCAAGCGTGTCACGCGCATATCAGCAATTAAGATACTAAGTTTGATTGCAAGTTTCTTATTG
This sequence comes from Torymus tubicola, assembly GCA_035583055.1. Classification (NCBI taxonomy): domain Eukaryota; kingdom Metazoa; phylum Arthropoda; class Insecta; order Hymenoptera; family Torymidae; genus Torymus; species Torymus tubicola. Next base: position 14,111,991 of record JAWWEQ010000055.1, on the reverse strand, counting down.
TCGTTAGAAGTTGTCAGTTTTGATTGTTTTAGTTGTGTATATTAATTGTTTACGGTTATAGGTAGTTAAATATAACGTAAAATGAAAGTTAATCTAAAGACATTTAATTAGATAAAGTTAGAGCACTTTCTATCACAATTTAATTAAAAGTTTTGCCGGATAGGAAACTCCTAACAAAACTAATAAATTATTTATAAATTTAATTAGAGATTAAAACTCCGATAATTCAAAATGCCTGCCAGCGATAGTTTCCGAAAATTAAAGCAGTAAATAGTAATTAAAATTGTTGCGGCCAATAACTTGTCTCACTTTGCTTTAAATTAATTCAGAGTAATTGTTCAAGACTTTGATAAGGCGACAGTTTAATTGACCGTAACAGTGTTCTTAATTACTTTTGAAGCCACAATCGATTGAAAGTAATTATAAGTTTTTAATCATTTTAAAATGCAATTAACTCTTTGTTATTAAGAAGTCTAGCTATCCGCAATTTTCACAATTTGTACATTGCACAAAACGTTTTTCTCGTCAATTTATACAACAATTACCTGCAATGACGTTTCCGCGCGAGCTCGCTAGGAACTGTAAAATCGTAAAAGTAATTGCATAAAATTTGAATAGTCGAAACGTTAATCGTCGAAAATTATAAATAAGGACATGAATTATTTATCTCGCGTTTTAAAGCCAGTATGCAATTCACTTTGAAAAATTTCGTCATTTTGCTAATTACTATAATTAAGAAGTCGTAAAATACAGTGGAAATGGTAGTTTTTGTACTTGAAAAAGCAAAAAAAAAAAGAAAAATTTACTGTATCCCTGATTATAATAGACGCTCTGACCGAAATGTTCAGAGTTGAATACTTTCGTTCGCTATATTTCAACGACGTTATACTCCGCTATTTCTGGAACAATTCATATGCAATTTAACTCAAATTACATTTCTTTTCAAACACTTACGTTCCATTCCTCTTGAAAATACTCTACCTCAAACTTTCTAAATTTATGAAAAGTCCATTACAGCCGCAACTTCTCCTATATTATTAAACAATGTATGTCAACGTTCACTTTGTTGTCGATTCTTTACACGAACGACAAATATCAAACCCATCATCGTGCTGTTTGTATCACTTTACATAATTTTTTCTCCCAACATTTATTTCAGTTTTCCTCTCGCTTAGCGCATCGTTGCTTTCCAAAAACTTTCTCCATTTCGGATAACGAAGGTTTAACCATTGGCTTCGTTCCCCCAAATGTTTCCGAGGTTCATCGGTGCACGCGTATACAGGCTGACCATCATCGGCCACCTGTAACAATATTTTCTTCCGCAACCCCTCTAGCGATAATATTTAGCATTATAATCCAAGTTCGGGCGGTTGGTTTGTTATTTGGGGATTTAATTCCTGGCTTGAGTGTGTAAAATATTTACAAAGGGCAGGGAAAAACGATGCTTCTTGGTTTAACGAATGTTTTGATAAAGTGACTTACGTTTTTACCATCATCACCGTATGGTCCAAATAACAATAACATCGTGTTTTCAAATGAAAACAATGCAAAGCCAATGGACGCGAACGACGTGAACGCGCGTTGCATAAGCACGCGCGCGCGCCATTGGGGAAAGAAGATATGGTTAATAGCATTGATTGAACCTCCGTCCGGCAAACCTCTTAACGCGATTAGCTCGTATAGCAACTCTAATTTGCCTGCAAATTGCCTTTAGGAAAAAAAAAATATTAGCGAAGCCCTATTAAAGAGTTTCTCCGTCGACTAGTTGGCGACTCTCTTCTTTCTCTCTTTCTACGATAAACAACGAAATTATAAAAATATACATCTACGTATATATATTTATTCATATCTTCCTCATACTAAGTACTTGAGGAAGCAAACTGGTGGAAATTCGAAAATTCAAATAATAACATGATGGTGGAGCGCGAGAACAAGCATCCGCAATTCCCTAGACGCATTTACTTTGCAAATGAAACAATTTACTTCTCCTCGAATTCGATTATAAAATGTGTATTTATGTAAGGGAGAGGGGGAGGGGGTAGAAGAGGGAAGCGAACTCTCGAACTCTCTCCACCCTCTTCTTCCCCCCTGATCCCTGTGTAAAACGAGAGAGTGAGTCGAAGTTCGTTTGCTGGGGGGTGGGGGAGGGGTAAGACCAACTGAAACCATCTAAATAATATTTCCAATGATGAGAGAGGGAAGTAGTAACTTTCCGGCACAAGTTTTAACGAGATGGGGAGGGGAAGGAAGAGAGGAGAAGAAGAAAAAGAGAGGGGAGAGAGAGAGTCTTGGTTTCTCTTGGCTAAGAAAAATGATCCTCCTTACCTGCACAGCTCCCTTCGAATCCTTCTAGCTTATACTACTTCTTCTTCTTCTTCTTCTTTCTCGTCTACTTGTTTTACTTCTTCTTTTACTTCTGTACTTTTTCCATTTGAGAATTATGTCACTGCAGACGTTTCAGCATTTTTCCTTCCCCGAGTCTCCGCGCGAGTTCTCAAGTCTCGTTAAAGTCGACGCGCTTCTGAAATTCCGCCGTTTAATTAATTTTTTTCCCTTCCCCTCATCGCCCCCCCCCCCACCCTCTTCACTTCTTTTTTCTCTCTTCTCGCGAGCATTTTTTCATTTTCTCATGTATATATGCAGAGTCGGGTACGTACATATACGTTCGTGTGTATCCATATATTGCAAATGTTGGTATAGAAATGATCAACGATAGTTTGCGAAACTTTAAAAGAGAGCATTTATTCATGTAGAAAGTCATAATGTGAAAGCTAACTGGAATAGATATCATTCTGTATATATGTATGAGAGAGCTCCGGGGAAATTTCCGTTTACTTTTTAGAATCTCGGATCGTTTATTCGGCATGTGTTCGCGGTAAGTTGTAAATATTATTTTAGATATATATGAATTTGTAAACACTGATAATTATATATCGATATATTTTATCAACTTTCCATTGATGAACGTTGCCGCTGATAAAGACGACGAATTCATTAATATCAATCAACGTATTTTCTCCTTATCTGCGAAAATTCATTATGCGATTGTGTGTGTACATTCACCGCAGTCGAATGACTATTTCCGCGGTGCAATAAACAGAAACGAGAGTGTATATACGTGTAGCTCGCACGAATTCATGAACTCTAGCGCTATTCAATCCTCGGTTATATAGATACTTCAACGATCAATACTAATAAAGTATAATCGCTATGTGTACTATCAAATTAAGAAAAAGCTGTATATATCTCTCAAACATACCTTATACAGACTTTAACCGATCGATCAAACAGTTCCGCACATGGTGTAACAGTGTATATGTATGTGTGTATACCGTTCTTCATTTCAAAGTGAAAATTCCTAGCGCTACTAAATCCAATCTGAAAAGTTTCGTTCCTCCCTTTCCCGACGGATTGATTCGCTCTTTGTTCACGCTCTACGTCCAAGAATGTTATTTTCTCATATAAAGACGAGTTAACGATTTGTTAAGGAGATTTTGTTCCCTATTGCTCTGTATTCTTCCCTCTTATGACTGTTCTTTTCTTAAATATACACATTAAAACATAAAAATTCAATAGCAAACTAAATTTACAAATCGACTAACCTTTGTTTTTTCTTTACTTTTTGTTTCAGACATTTCATACGCCTAGTTTCGGTGACGAGGATTTTGAGATCCCAGCGATGCACCCGCATCACCAGCAACAGCAGCAACAGCAGCAGCATCAGAATCAACAGCCGCCGCCACATCATCAGCAGCAGCCGCAACACGATCAGATGCATCACGCATACCAGTCACAGGTACATATACGTGTACGTATGCCAACTTTTACGTATATATTTATTATAATATTTTATATACATATTTTATATTCCCTATAAATATACTTTGATTATAAATAATGTAAGTTTAGAAGATTTTATTGGCTTATATATATACGGTTAACGGGCGAATAAAGGTGTGACGAGAAGCAATTTAATGTTCGTTAAGTAGACATTTACTGTGATTATGTCTCTAATTTGCGTGTAACGAGAAAACATGACCTAATTTCGTTCTTTGGTTATATATCAACGAAGGAATTGAGACTATGCGCATAAATATAGAGTAAACTGACGGAATTAATATTAATAATAATTCGAAAATACTTTACCTTCTAATTATATACTAAAGAATTCTCAAATCCGTATCGTAAATTATTAATCTCACTAGTCCCAAGAATGTTTCTATTCATGCAAATGAATCATTCCATTTGTAGCTACGAGAATTCTAATACCGAAACTGAGTATGAGTTATTCGTGTATCGGAGGAGTAGAGAGAGGAAGAGATTGTACAATCGAAATGTGATTTATTGAAATCTATAATTCATCATGCATGCGTATATATATAGCCTACAGTTAAACGTCCGTGGATGGAGAATAAAATCAATCACTGGAACGTGTTATTTTACTTCCTCCGCGCCTCGTTTCAGAAAGTAATAATTATAAAGTATATATATATTCCGTCGGCGCCGCGTCGTATGTTGTTTTTCTTTATTTTTTTTTAACCCCAAAGTTTACAGTGTCATGTTGAATTGTTGTCTTTCGGAGATGGATAGCCTATAACGTATCACGTGTCAGTATTCTTCCCCCGCCTCGTATCTATTTACATATTGTTTCGTAACTTTTAAAGTATATGTATACGCACGCACGACGTATAGACATATAGAGAAGATACATTCAATTTTTATTCATGCGCCGCGCGCGCGATTATTTTCTTTTACCTCATACTAAAATAAAGAATTACTTCGAGGTAAAAAACGGTAAGAAAAGTTTTCAAACAAATGAGTGAAGCTTGGTTTATACGGTAAAACGATATTCTATATCGATCATATATTGAATTTTTTTAATTTATACACATTCCCAAAAAGAGCGTAGATTTTTTATTCAAGGTTACCAGCGTATACTTTTACATTCAAATAACGACGCTGGTTGTATAGTAAAAAAGAAATGGTAAGAGCCGCAAAATTTCACTTCACGAGTGAGAGAGAGATACACGCCGCGTGTGCGATGACATATTTACGAGTTCTATTTTTAGAAGGAGCGACTCTCATTTCACCATACTATAGTGCTCTCGCAGAGCGAACGGTATTTTGCTCTTCTAACGAAATTCCACGCGAGCATTATGATGATTAATGCGTCGCGCGCGCGCGCGCGCTCGCAAAAGAGAGAAATGGAAATTAATTTTTAGATTTCAATCGATTTAAATGAGAACTCTCTCGCGAAAATTTATACGCGCAATTTATAACGACGAGAGGAATTCTTTTAGAAAGTCTCACGCGCGCGCACACACACGGTTATATAGAAAGTCGATAAATACATCGCGTGGTATATTCGCTGATCCCGAATGTTAATCAAGATTTATCTTCCGCATTTTGACGTAAACGAAAAAAAAGGTCGCGATCATCGAAAAGCACACTTGATAGATCCAATAAAAGAAAAAAAAATTGACGTTGTAATAAAAAAATGGGAAGCCCCGCTGGGAAGGAACTCGATTAAATTGCATCATCAATTGCACACATCACACGCAATGTCTCGCGGTCAAATTAAATTTTTATCAATTTAACTCGGCAATAGTAGTTCTGGTTTAATCGGGGATAATTCAGCGCCAAATACAAGAATTGCCAAGTCAGCCATGAATACGCACGTTGAGAATAAAAAAAAATATAAAAGTATAATAATAATTATCGGTCGCTTATGATCCGCGAGAGAGACGTCTATATCGCGTCTAATTACGCCACGAGAGACGACGTACGGTTTCCTCATTACGTCCGATTAATTCGTCAGTGGTGCTGCAGCACGCTCGTATACCGCTACGGAGAGGTAAATCCGACTTTGATTGATACAAAACGAAAATCGCATCTCCCTCTCTCTTCCCCTCCTTCTCTTCCTGAAAGCTATTAGCGTAATCGAGTGGCGCATAATGTAATTCGATATTACGCCATATCTCGGATGGCTCTACGTCTCTCTCTCTACGCGTATATACGCTTCTATCTCTCGATCCGTTGCGGATATTCTCGATTTCGATTGCACGCGCGTGTGTGTCGGTGTGTCTATTGATCTATCAAGTTCCGTCTATAGGCTAGTTCTGTATCATTCCATTCTCTCTCTTTCTCTCTCTCTGTCTCTTTTTCTCTGTACGGGTGACTATAGTTAAATTACTGAAAATATACGAGGCGGAATATAACTCTTCGCGAATGATAAAGATATAATTTTAGAACTCGTCAAGACGTTAATAAGGATTTATTTTATTACCGTCAGTGGGGAATTTTTTAATTGTCGAAAGTATATTATATCACGTTGATTGAATTATACCTTTTAATGTCTTCATTATATGTATATATATAGAATTTGAAATTCATCAACTTAATTTGATATATCATATATTTCGGGTGACATTTTTAATATTCACATAATATTGTATCCTTCGAACAAAACAAAGAAAAGACATTATTTTATAAGAGTTATGTTGTTTTTTTTTTTATTGTAATTCCGAATTATTTGTACTAGTCGTTTTTCTGTTTTTATATCGCGTTGAAGAGAACCTTGAGTTTGATACGAATGTATATCTAACCTCCCGCTTGACAAACAGGGAAATGGAATTTATCTGTCTATATATCCTTGAAGTACGTTAATGATTTGAAAATATACAAAGTTATCTTTGCACATCGGGTAACAAGGTTTCTCGAGAATATTCATAATTTTTTTGTTCTTCCTCTATCTCGTCATATATTTGCGACACCAAAAAAAAAGGTCAGCACGTATAACATATAGAAAGTGAAAACGGTATCAACGAAAGTCCCCGTCACTTTACGTTTCAGCGAGTGGATTTCGCATAGCGACGCGATGCATCATTTCTGTCGCGCGACTCATTGTTTATTCGTATAATACACGACGGTTGAAAGTGTCGCATATATAGCAGGCATTATTCACGTATGTGTTGTGTCGTATATATATATATATACTTTCTCCATCGGGAGGGCAACTGATGGAATTTTATTTTTATTTTCGATTATCAAACTATATATATACTTCCTTGTTTTTACGTGAATTATTTGATCAACGGTTTCGTCTTATCGTTAGACTAATAATTTTTTTTAATTTATCATTGTTTGTTAAACTCCGCGCGAGATTTTTTTTGTTTCACGCTTCCTCGTGGCCTGTTTTCCCCGTCGTTAACGAGCAAGTTCCGTATCTTATCTTATCGATATATAGTTTGGTTATTATTTGTCGTCGACTAGTGTATCCTTGTTACTATTTTTATTATAGTTTCTTTTTTTTTCTTTGTTTGTTATTGACGGTACGGTTAACACCCGTTCACGCGCGTGCGGCGAAAAAAAATTGAGATCGCAATCGTTGAGTTTCATCACTTCTCGCAATTTTCTTTTTAAGCGCATTAAAACATATTTTTACAACTATATAATTATAATTTGCACAACTTATAGATCTAATAAAATCGCGACGCAAAATATAAATGTAATTATATATATACACGCCTGGTTACGCGCTTTTTTTTGCTATTCGCCGAGTCGTCTTTTGCGAAATTATATATCTATTCTCTTGCCAATGAAACGTAAAACTTTAATTAAACTCGACAACAAAATTATTATCTTTGTAATGAAATTTCCAGGCGCGCGCGTGGATTAGATATCAAATAATCGTCTAGGAATTTCTATTGAAAACTTTCAATGCCGTTTCTAACATTCTGCCTGTATTATCGTGCTGGCACACATTTATGACTTTCACTCTTTCCAATTTCGAATTCCTTCGCTCTGTGGTTTATTATACCACTACTCGTGTCCCCCCTAATCAAATGAAAAAAATCTCGCTCGATTAACGTGTATATATGTAGTAAATAACCAAAATCTCCATATATATCGCAAATAACATTTATCCCGTGTCGGATGCGCTTATAGGCAATAAAAACAAAAAGTATTTCTCGTCACACTTTGCAATTTTCTCCTTTGATATAAAAACTTTTTACACCGTCGTTGACTGTGTGCGTATTTATAACAGCGAAGGAAAAAAGCATCAATCGCCGTGAAAATTATTCTCCTCGAAGAACTTTAATAAAGTTTCCCACGTTACACTTATTATACAATAATTTATCTTACGCGCGCGCGCATAACTAAAGCCATTAATTTCTTCTAACTTTTTTATGATTTCTCCGAGTTGAATCAAGACGCTCTTTCTTCCCTAACCAAGATAAATCGTTCCCTCCTTCCTTTACCCCTCTCCTTCATTATTATTATTTCTTTTTTTTTCTGTCAACTCCCAGAAAATACACTAACTAATGACTTTCGAAATGAATTATACATCTCGAGTCTTTCATTATAATTCCGTTTGAGCGCTCGAAAATTACACAAATCCAGGTAAAATAACCCCTTTGACGTTTATTGTATCTTTTCCTTTTCCTCCCCCTTTTTTTTGCCTTATTTGTCTCTTGGAAAAACCCATCGGACATTGAAAAATAATGCGTCTATATATATGTGTACACCTGTCCTAATGGCCATACGTATTTCGTTTGTTGCAGATGATGTCAGGCGCCGGCATGCAGCAGTCCCCAGATGGACTAAGCCTCGATCCTGGCGGGTACCAGCAGCCCCTTTACCTGCAACAAGAACATCCCATGCAGTCGATCAATGTCAGGTATGTATTACGAAGTATAGAGTGAAAGAGTCTGCCCAGCCCCTTTCTCTCTCTCGCTGTGTTTTTTCTTTTTGTCTGTTCTTTTGCGTCCAAGGACGCGCGTGATGATCATTCGACGTTGTTGTTGTTGTTGTTATTACGTGTACAATGATTGAATGCCGTGAGAAAAAAGTTTCTTTAGAATATACAATAAAACTGTTAAAACAATTTTTTTTTACTGAAATGAAGAGAAGAAGTAATAGTGTTTCTGCGTTGTATTAAATGATCTTTTCGCAGAGAGGAAAGTATACGAGAAAGGTTGTACGTAGGAAGTTAGTGCTTTATTTCTGCGAGATATATATATATATAGAATTTCCTTTCCAGGCTGCTTACGAAGTTATCGATTCTTTAAGTCAGAGTAAAATACAATTTTTCCTGACGTTTCTGCTATTTCACTGTCGTGAGCCCCGTGGCAAAGTAATCATAAGTTCGAAGTGAAGTAATATTTTCTTTTTTACAGTATCCAATAAATCATCTTCTCGGGAGGGGAACATTCATTTTTCGCGAAACTTTTTATCGCGAATTGCTTTTGTAACGTTTGATTAATAATAAAAATATGAGTGCAGCATTATAAATTAATTTCTTCTTTTTTTTTTATTGTTAATAATAACTCAAGTCTTATTAAATATCTCGTTTTCGAACTTCGCTACAAGTTGTTCCCCACTGTTGATGGAATTTCCTCGATGAATTCCATGAAATATAATTTATTTTCCTTACACTATAATTTTCAATAATAGAAAGTCATTTTTTTCGTCATTAATTCTCACAACGCTTCTACGAAGATATTATTTTACACACATTTAAGCGCGATATAAACATGATTCCCGACGTTGATGGTGCCTTTGAAAATGAAATTAGAGCCACCCATCACGACTGTCAAACGGGCGATATGACCTAGACGAATGGTTCACGTTTCGCATACAAATCGGGCTCATGCGGTGGTTAAATTCACGCGACGGCGGCCATATAATAAAGTTGCATTAAGTCGAATGAAAAATATCCCTACGCGTTATAGTTGCATTTTAAAAAAAAAGAACGAGACATTTCTCATCCAGAAGGCAGGCACAGAGGGGGCACTAAGTGTACTTTATTTCTATACATATTTTAAAAACAGCTGACTTGCAAAAGGATATAAATTTAACTTTAATGGAGGCGGCAACTTACTTTAAAACTTGCCCCTCCCTTTCTCCTTCTCTCTCTCTCTCTCTTTCTCCTTCTCCTTCGCTGAGCGGCAAAAGCGGGGAGTTTCCGCGAGCGTTCGTAAAAACGTAAATCACACGAATATCTTGCTTATATGTTGATCCTGTTAGAGTAAGAAATAACTTTGCTGGCGGCGGCGGCAGGCGGAGTTTCGTTAACTTTTACAACTTGGAACTTTTAATGCAACAAAAGTTCGAAAACGAAATTACTCGCAATCTTGCTTTCTCTCTATTGCTCTTGCTCTCTCTCTCTCTTTCTCTCAAACTCGTTTTTAAATTCGTGCTCGAGAAACGCTCCGGTACACACGTTTAAACGGCAACCGAAAAAAAAAACAAAAAAAATAACGAAGACTAGAACCGAAATTAGTTTCTTAACAAATCTTCGTACGAATCATTTGGTACATATGCATTATGGAAAAAAACGAGATGAGGAGGAGGAGGGAACGGTTGGGGAAATTTATCGTTCAAGCAAATTTAATTTGAGATGGCGCGCGCGCGCGCGCGCGAATAAAAGGCGCCGAAAGAGAGGCACAAGCTCGCGCGCGATGTAGAATGGCCCGTAAATCGTAGCCTGCTACGACGCTGACACAGCGCCATAGCCCATATCTCATAAGTTATCCAATTTGCGTTAAAATAGCATTTCGGTTATATATGCCGACACGAACAGTAATTTTGCTCTCCTTTTTTGTTTTTTTTTGCATCACACACGTGTATATATATACTAAACACACTCACCCCTTTTTACTTGACTTTCTTTGCGGCGTCTTTATATCTATATCTGTAATGACAGTGGTGCGCTAATTATTTCCTCCCGCGCGGTTCTATATATGCTTCCGCAAATCCTCATTACTTTTTTATGACGCGGATGTTATATACTCTATTTTCATATATATGTACTCCCGTCAAAACGCGCAAACTTTTTATAGTTAAAACGTATCCGCGCTTCGTGGGACAACAAACAGCGCGGATTTGATCGAACATTCGCGATATATCATTCACGCTAAGTAATTTGATTTAAGTAATCTCCCGAACTGTGTACACACATACTTTTCGGTCGAGGTATATTTTCATTTTTTCGATTTCTCTTGTACGTTCGACTGGCATTTGTTCATAACTTTACCTCAAATCGAATACAATGTAGTAGCAATAAGATTTATTAACCAGTTTGAGACCGTCACCGAATTGTGATTTACCGCACCACTTCGTAAAATTAAATTATTAATTTCGCAATTTCGACTGAAAGTAGAATCACCAGTTGTTTTTTTTTAAATTTCTGATCCAAATTACCTGTAAGTTAATTACGAAAACGAATCAACATATATCGACGACGGCTAACGATATTTATATTCGATTGGAAGATAATAAATTTAACGTTTTTGAAGCCTCGTTACCCATACACGCGCTCCCTTTACAAACACAGACACACACAGGCCCTATAATAAACCGGAAAGTCGAATAAGAATAACGACTCTTTGTATGTATATTGCCTGTTTTTATAATGAGCAAAGCATTCTCTCTCTCTCCCCTCGTTATTATCCCGCGACTAATGTTTTTCCATCAAATAAAAGGCCTCGGCAGCATTACTTATTCGACTCCGCGTTATGTAGTTACAAAATGCAGAGTAAATATCATCTGTGCGCTTGCGATTTTGAATTTTACGTGTTTTTTCCCCTCTCGGCCCCCTCGCGATGAAATATTGAATACGTAAATATTTTGCGAGACTCTAATGTGATGATGTTCTCTCTCGCTTATATAGTCACTCATGCTCAAATCGATCGACGTGCAAAAACAACCTCGCCAGCTCTCTTCTTGCCTTCAAAAACATACTCGACTCTCGATTATACATATACGTATATTAAATTTGTTAGGTTTATTCTCGTTGCATATCACCTATTTTTTTTTCTCTTCGTAATTATTTAAATTGCCCAACAACCGCCTCTGTGTTAAATGGACCGTCAGCATGAGAATAATTTGGGTTTACATAGAAGCTTCTTAATACCGTCATTAACGGCGCATCAGCTTTGCGCGTCTATAGTGCGTTTAATTTTAATGCGGATCGCGCGTAATAGACGCCCCCGCTCGCTTTACCAATAAACAATGTTTTATTCAATGTTACCGACTATGTATAAAATATATACGCGTTTGTTTTGACATAAAATCACGTCCATAAAATCCGCCTGAAATCCATAGAAATGTTTAAATTAATCGTGAATTCAGGTAAAATTAACAGTTTGATTTATACTTTCGAACGATACCATTTCGTATCGAATTGAAATTGATGTTATTTATCTTACAAAACCTATTTGATTTATCGAACCCATTCGTAACGAAATTTCGTAATAAAATAAATCGTTATTATAACATCGTACACCAGCAACAAAACAACAAATAACAATGAAAAATTACACAACCAAAATGAAATAACAACATGTATACATAATCGCCAATGTTTTTCTTTATCCATTACAGTTCAGCGTACAGCAGCCCTCAAAGCTCGTACACGACAATGAGTTCACCGGGCCAACAGCATAGTGGCCAACAGCAAATGCTTCTTATGCAGCAACAGCAGCAACAGCATCAAATGCAGCACATGCAATATCTTCACTCCCAGCAGCAGCAGCAGCAGCAACAACAACATCTTCAGCAACAGCAGCAGCAACAACAACAACAACAGCAGCAGCAGCAACAACAACAACAGCAGCAGCAGCAACAACAACAGCAACAGATGCAATACAGAGGTCAACAAGCTGGAGGTAGCCCACCAGCGATGCAGCAGGCCGTCGTACCCGAGAATACGACAACAAGCGAAGACAGCGACGACAGCACGCCTCACTCGGTGGTAAGTATAGTGTCGGCGTTCATAATCTCTCACTTACCGACCGACGAGACTTGAAGTTACTCTCTCTATATATATATGCTATGTGTATGTGAGTGTTTTTTTTTCTTTCAATATGTGAGTAAAGTGAATAACCTCTTTTTTTGGTTTGGAGAGGAAAAAAACAAAGGTATAAATTAGTTTGGATTTATTGCGTAAAACAACGGTATTGTGGTGGGGCCGAAGGACAAGGTGATAAAGGATGATGTAAGAAGAGGCCGTAAATTCTGAAGTATGTTCAAAGATAAAGTCTCTCTCTAGCTTAGCAAAACATTTGTTTTGTACTTTATGATTTAATGGTAAATGTTGCTGATAATGTTGATGATTCGTTTTATTATATTGCAAATTATTAATGATAATACATTATCATGATTTGATATTATAAATTAATAACGATAATACATTATTTAGTTTGAATTTCGACAAAGTACGAAGTATAATTAAGCTTAATCAGATTAAACAAAGTTATCTCGATAATGAAATTGTTATTTTATGGGTTATATTAAATTTAATATTGTAAGTAAGAACGTAAATTTTCGTGAGTATGTGTAATTGGCTTTGAAAAATTAATTCGGATTTGCTCGATTGAAAATTCCGTTGAAATTACATCAAAGGCAAAACTTGCAGACAATAGCCTTCAATCCCTTTAGAGCGTTTTTGGACCCCTCCATTACCGTAGGGAATTCGTTATGAAGTTTAACTCTAAAATTGCCGGTAATAAAAGGACTTATGCATTATTTATGACAGCAAAATTATTCAGGAATTATTACGTAAAATTATTACGATGTTGTAAAAAAAAAAAAAAATAATAAACGGTTAATGACCGAAAAATCCAACGCGAAATTGACAAGCTGACATTTATTTAGTTTTACAGTTGAAATCGCAATAATTCACTCGACAGTCCATTGTGCCCGTTCTAACATTTTTACGCTCATTGTCCACTTTACTATTGTACTCGAGATTGTTTACTTTACTACCGCTACAATGACACTTACAAAAAAAACTTGTTTCGTTAAACTTCAAATAGCTAACTTTATCTTTAAAAATTTGTTATATTTTTATTCTAACAATTGATGATTATGGACAATCGTATAAGAATATAAAACATACTGTGAAGAAATTAATATTATTTTTCATGTTTTACGACGTAAAATACGTTTTCTCTTTCCGGTATCATAGTGTTACTCTCGTGGTATAAATAACCGCTGATAAAAGCATAAAGGATGACGCGTCAAGGCTGTCGTATATATCTATAAAACTATTTATCTACATAACGTGTAAATATGACTTTGCGTTCTTGTAAAAATTCGAGAAATATTCTCCCGAAACGCTTTGAATACGAAAAAAGCCTTTTAAGGCCACACAGCTAGACGTGACTAGTTTTTTTTTTTATTCCGTCGAAACGAACTATTCTCTTCTTTTTTTTTTTTTATTCGTGCTTGGCGCCCTTTCTCCTCTCCGCTCGCATACCCGCAGTCAGTGCCAACTTTCACTTTTAGAGTTTCTTTTCATCTCAAACGGCCTTAGAAGTTAAAAGCGATTACGCTGACACAAATAGAGTGCCTTTGATTACTACGATATTCTTTTCGCTCGAGCACTTTGTCATTTTAATGTTCCGTTTTAAAATGACGCTCTCTATCGATCGAATATGACCGTATAAAAACAACAAAAAAAAAAAAGATTACTTATTGCTATATTACGTTCTGAAGTCTTGTCAATTATAAAAGCTTACGCAGATTAATGTCTTTCATTATTAATTCGTTCGTTAAAAGTAAATTGCCATCGATCGTTGCACGCGCGACTTTAATTAACGCTGACTTATATATATACATTGTTCTCATTTACTAAATTATTTCTTTATTGAAGCACTTAATGGAAAAGTAATGCACTATACACGTGTAACTAGACTGATACAATTTTTAAGATGTTATCGTCGTAATAGCAGTTCCTTGTATATATGAGTAATACAGTAATAAGTAACGCATTATACGATTCCAGGAAGTCTTTCATAAATACCATAATGCCGCGCGCGCGCGCTCTCGCTCTAAAATGAAAAGCAGATTACGCAATTGTCCGTTACATATACGCCATTCTCATTAAAAATCCTTTTAATACATCTGTTTACAACGCATACATACGCGCATATATCTTCATAATTAATCCTCTTGTAACAGTAGTATAATACCAACCGTTGACGCAATAGCGACAACGTTGCATCGTCGACCATATATGGAAAAAAGCTAATAGAAAAGAAGAATTGAAGTTCACTTATGTAGAATACATACACAAGCATACATATATAAACCATAACCAGCTCATGTATATATATATACATATGTCTAAACGCGAGTTTGTTTCTATTTCCTGTTGCAGATAACGGGTGTCAAGAGACCGTCCCCCGAGCCAACCGATACCATGAACAAAATACAGAAAAAACCAAAGGCCCAGAAGAAGAAAAAGAAGAGGGACCCCAACGAACCACAAAAGTAAGTATCAACGTAACAAAACAAAAAAAAGAACGAAAAACACCTAAATTATTTCGATCGCCGTTCTCGAAAGAGGGGAGCGAATCTCATTTCGCTCACTCTCCCTCCTCCTCTTATATGATTGGACGGTATAGACGAAGTTATAATTTATAGGGAGCTTCTCATTCCCTCCTGTCTCGAACCTTTCATCGACTTTGTCGTTTTTGGCTTGGTTTGTGGTCGGGTCTATATAAGAGGTCGTTTAATTCGACCGATCGCCTATATATATACAGGCATATTTCAGAAAGGGGCTTATATTATGTTCTTTGTTGTTTCATTTTTTATTTTTATTTTTCTTTTTAAGTTTGAATGATTCGATAGGTCGGTCGATCAATCTAAGTTAGAAGATGTATTTACGCTGTATAGTATAATTATTAGATTGAAACGTATTTGAGTGGAAGGGGTTATAGCAGCGATCTGTCGTAAGAGATTGGCATTCGTCGAAGTCACCGTTTATTGTGACTAATAATAAACGAGGTCGATTGTGCAAAAGTTTCCGGAGTTTGTATTATAAAACAATAGATTACGTTCGCTTACAAATCGATCAACATTAATATTATCGTTTATAATTGTTTTTAAATTTTATTGGAATAATTTACGAGAGTGCAATAAAAATATTCAAATAATTTAAAACGAATATAAAAAAAAATGAAACTTTTAAAAATACGGAAATGAGCTGATCTGATGGGAAAAAATTTTTTGTATAATGCGCAAAAACTCGTTTGAAGATTCGTTCTCTCGGTGTTTTTTTTTCGAGAGGAAGAGATCGTTTTGCAAAGTATTCCCGACGGGCTCGCTACAATCGCCATGAAAGATCTCATTCTTTTATTCCTCTTCTCGTCGTTTCCGTTGCCTCCGAAGTATTTTCTAAATTACTCACCGAATCCGTTTGCCGTAATCGAGTAATTGTACTTCCATTACGTTTTTCCCTTCTTAGTATGTTTCTTATTCCCGTTTTCTCTGCTTCGCTTTGTTTCCGCAACTTACAATGTTTCTTTTGTTCAGCTCAATTTTTTTCGTGTTACTCGTCTCTCTTTCACTTCTTTTTAAAATATCTGTTTTTTTTGTCGTCCATTTCACGGGCTTCTTTCATGCTTTAAAATGTAAAATAAAGTTTTCCTTAAAACTTCGTTTGGATTTACGCGCACGTCGAGAGAGTTCAAAATTATTAGCTAATTATTTCACGGTATGGAGCAAGACAACATTATATAGATTAATCGCGACTCTTTTTTTTTTTTCATTCTTTTGAACGAGCAAAATTTATGAAAGCCATTCAGCATAATGGGTCTATTGTGACGACATACCTCTCTCGGTACAATTCAGTACTGTTAAGTCATATACCTCGAGCAAGGCTTAAAACTGTTATATCACCTTGACTATTCAACTCATTTAAAGAATAAAAGAAATTTGCAATATAAAGCCATTGTTCTTTGGGCAATTTAAATGAAAATTTTCAACTTATGTTGAAATTGGCAATTGTCGTGCATTAACAATACTCGCGTAATTCTCGTTTCTCTCTCCTCTCTGTTGCTTTGTTATATTTGTTTATTCACGCTAATGACGCGTATTATGATGCACATAAGTTTGTGTAAAATTATTATATGAAAATTCAATGAAGCCGTGTTTATTGAGAAACTTCAATTATATACATTGTTTAAACAATTGACATAGCATTAATTAGAAGAAAACATTGCGAAAGATCAATATAACGTTAATTTACGCGAAATGTTTACCTTGGCAACGACAAGAAGGAGAGAGAGAGAGAAACAATTACTTCATCAATCGCAGCGAGGACAATGTCGTCACATTAGAGAAACCAACAATACTCCATTGTCTGTGCAGCGATCGCGAACTTCTCGTTCCTCATCTTCACATATCGCGCTGTTATATCCCTTAACTTTTCATCGCTGAAAACAGTCCTCCTCGCACGCTGATCCTTCTTTAATTGTCCCGACATCCTTCTCTTTTCTCTCTCTCTCTCTCTCTCTCTTTATTCCTGACTCGCCATTCGTCTCTCGAGCTTCGTACGATCGCTATATACATATACATATATAGTAGAGAAAGGAGGAAAAGGAGAGCGTAGTAGGAGAGAGAGAGAGCAGCGGGGGTGTGTAAGTTATTACCTCTGTGAATTGGCAATTACCGTTATTGTCGCGCGCGCTACGCCGTAAATGCGGCCGTGTGAGAGACAACGAGCAAGGGACAGAGTGAGAGAGAGAAGGTGAAAGAGAAGGTAACAGTATGACCAACCGGGAAATAGCATCCCCCTCCCACTCTCTCTCTCTTTCTCACTCCTCCTACGGTCCTCCCTCCTCTATCCGTGTATTATAATGATGGCGCAATATAGTTGAACCAGATTACATCGTTATAGCTCTGGATTAGCCGCATAACTATATTTTCGTTCATCGTCTGTCCGAGGATATAAATCTTGTTTTCTATATCGTTGAAAGAAAGTAGGCGAAAGCAAAGTATTCTTTGCATTTTTTTGTTCATACATATACACACATCGCGATGATTTCATCCAGAATGCGCGAAAAGTGTTTCACACAAGGATATATATATAGATTTCAATTAATTTTTATTGAGCGACCCGCCGCAGTGTACAACGCCGCGATCGTAATTGATTAATTCCCCTCGATAAGATAACATCCAATGGCATTCAATTTGAATGCTAAACGCGGTTAACTAGCAGTTGTTGCTCAAGCGTGCGCGTAAATAAACGAATGAAGACATTGTAATGATTGAAACGAACGGGACGAGCAACAATAACAACAACAATAATTTAATTTGTATAACGGTACTATAAGGGAGAGAGAACAACCAATGTCTCGAAACACACACCGTCAAGATTTAGCTACCTATATACGAAAAAGGAAAGGGCAGACGCGCGCGCGAGTGCAGATAAAATACAGTACGACTGCTTTACGACCATTGTGTGTCTCTCTCTCTCTCTTTCTCTTGCCATCTCGAACTCGTAAAAACTATACGGTAGCACTGTATATACGCGTTCACGGCTCTTCTCGCTTCCGCGACGTTCCATTGTACTAAAAAGCTCAATAAATACGTCCCGTTGATTTTCGTTTCGAAGCTTTTATACATATACGCGTACGTGTATATTATATTTCTATTATATATGTGTACACGGGTTGCGCAACGATTGTGGTTTACTTTAATTACACTTTCTCGTTCGTTATATATATAAGTGCTCGTGTTTTTCAGAGGATTTTACATCGTAATTAGCTGATTGTTGACCGTCAAAGTATGTTTATTTTTTTTTTAAAGTTCGCTTGGGCTACTTCAATTATTATTTACGAGCTCCTATATCCGATCGAATTATTCGCGAGAGAGAGAGAGAAGAGTAATTTTAGCTCACCGTTTTAAAAGCTTCCTCTCCTTCTCTATTCACTTATCCATTATTCCATGGCACCCCTCGTCGGTATTTACCTAGTCAATGAAAAAAAAAAAAAAGAATAGCTAGTGCTTCTTCCTCTACACCCGCGGGCATATTATGCAGTGTCAACGCTCGTCTCGCTCGCGTGAATCCATTTGCGCACGGTTCCTCTTTCTCACACTTTTCCTCGTTATATTTTTACTCGCGGTTTATTCTCGAATCCTCATCGATTGAACCTTTTTATCTACTCTCCTCCTCGTTTTTGTGTTATCTCTCTCTCTCTCTCTTACTTCTTACCTTCCCCTTCTATTTCTTATCTTACGCTTTACCTTTCCTTAGTTCTGTATATATATATATATATATAGCTTGAACGGACCTCCACGCCGCAGGGCAAAGTCGCCTTGTGCCGCCCATCAGTTTTAGTTTTAGAGCCTCGTAAAACACGTCGCTATTGCGCTCGAAAACTGTCGCCCATGATTCTTGGGCAGCCATTTAATTTGCGAACGCTTTGTTTTTCGCACCCCACCTCGTTGCTCTCTCTCTCTCTCTCTCTCTCGCTCTCTCGTTTTTTTTATCGCCAGGATGTAAAACGGCTATTCTGTTAACCGAAATTGGTCCTATAAAACGTCGATAAAACCGTTTAATCTTGACCGTTTCTTCAATATATTTTATAATACGGAAATGAAAAAAGAAAAACTCGATTATAGGACGTTCTATAAAAGAAGCTCAGCCAATATTTTGTATCTTCTTTAACGTCTGTTTAAACTAACCGTTGTTACTTCTCAGATTGTTGTTTTGCCTCTTTTTTTTGCGAGTTAATCAGAGGACGAAGCGAATTGCAATCCCGAGACGAGAGTCAAATGGTTTAGACGTAATTAGAGAGCTACTTTAATGAGAAGAAAGCGCGAGTGGAATCGAGTCGCGCGTGGTAGGGGATAGGGAGAGAGAGAGCAAGGGAGTAGGAGGAGAAACAAAGAGATGCGCAATGTGTAGCCTCTATATACCTCGTCGTTCTCCTCCGCCACCCCCGCGTACAAATGGAAACAAAGCGAAACTCAAAAGAAACGACGAGACTGAAAATCCATTCAGAGAGATGGGAAAAGAGAGTGAGAGAGAGCCTCTTCTTTTTCCCTTCGACTTCAATTAAAGTTCCTTATAAATATAATTAGTGAGCAATTATTATTATTACTTTTTTTATTCCTCTCTGTGCTCGCGTTCACTATACGAAACGTATTTATTAAAAAAAAAAGGCAAGAGAGATACGCAGACCTTCAATTTGCTATATTCAAAGTTACTTAATGAACGTTTTTAAAGTTTTAATGATATCATTTTCTCCGTAAACTTCGTTGGTAGTACGAGTGTAATTGTGTTTAGAATTCGAATGAGATAAGAGCCGGAAGAGGTGAGGGGAGTTGTAGCATGAGTGTAAATAACGATTTCCAACTTTCGAGAGAGGAGGAGGAGGAGCTTTTCTTAATTAGCAAATGTGATTTGTAAATATTTGGCGAACAAGGAGAGAGAGAGTGCGCGAAAATAATCTCATTAATTATAACAGTTATATATGAATTTTGTTTACTTCTACAAACCACGATGTTACGAAACGCATATAACTGCTTCTTATACGTAATGCATTTCCCTCGACCGCTGTATATACATACTCACCAATCGTCTATAATTTTACTAATTTCTTCCTTTTCACTATGTTTTCAGGCCAGTATCTGCATACGCGCTTTTCTTCAGGGACACACAGGCGGCTATCAAGAGTCAGAACTCGAACGCGAGCTTCGGAGAAGTTTCGAAAATCGTCGCCTCAATGTGGGACGCCCTCGATACAGAGCATAAAGACGTAAGTATACACATCACCCACACACACTATATATATACATATAAATATATAACACATGCGTATTTCGGGTAGTTTTGAGAAGAGCTTAGCAAAAGGTATTCATGGGGATTTTTTTCTCCCTCTCTCACGGAGCGTTAAATACATAGGGAGAACATTGTGCTGTCAGACCAAAGGTTCACGAATCCTTTAATCTTTGATGAGCACACCGCGATCGAGGGAAGGGGAAAGAGAGAGAAAGGAAGGAGAAGAATAATCGACTGGTGAATGAGCCGCCCTATTGATGGCAATCAATCATTCATTGTGATTGTGAAAGGAAGAGCGCGGGATGAAAAGCGGACGTTTTTATGGATTTCCTTATTATTAAGCACAGAGACAAGCCTGTTGGAAAGAAAAAGAGGAGAAAGAAGAAGGAGACGAGAACAATAAGGTGTAGTGGCAGTGTCTCGCGGTAATAGAAAAAAAAAACCATCAAGTTTTGGACGTGCCATAGCGATGTCCTTGGCTTCTTCGAGTACTCTATCTAAAGGGCGCGGCAGATATAAATTGCACAATTATTACGAGTAAAACTTATTATTTTTTATTACGAGCTCACAAGTAATGAGAGTACCTTGTAACTTTTTTCATTTCGTTCCCTATTACGCAGTTTATAAAAAAACTCGCCTCTGCTCGTTGCGCAAGTCTTAAATCTACTTTTATACGTATATAATTTTCAAAAGAGTTTAATGAGTGGAGAAAAGGGGATGAGGCAGCAAAATTTAATGTTTGATGTATAAGCAGCTCACTCTCTCTCCCTCCCTCTTTTTCTCTCTCTCTCTTGGCGCAGATAATGAATCCATTAGTCAGCTTTATTTGAGCTGCACGAAGAAAAATATATTCGTACACGTTACGCTCACTCTCTCTTCTTCTCCCATACCAGACCGCAGCAGCAAATTATTTTATCGGCACTCGTATAATATCGCAGCTCAGCTCGTTCGTCTGATTAATATATTGTCGGCCGTAAATGTTAGGTAAACCCCCCATTACTTTTCGTGAAAACCATTATTCTAAACTTATATATACCGCGCAAGCCCCTGGAAAATTTCGCCTACGCTATTGTTGTTTTTTTTCTGGTTGTTCTTTTTCGTTTTAGCGTTCGTGAAATTTTCGTGCTAAATAAATGCATAAATCACGGTCTAAAGTAACTGTTATACGAGCGCGCGCGCGTGTTCTTAGAGAAACCGTCGGAGGTCGGTTATTCATCTCGCCAAATTGTTCTTTACGACTTGTAAAAAGCCAATAAGTTATCGTTAATACTGCTGGCTTGTCGGGCAAATGATTATTCGTCAACGTTATCCGGCGGAATGAGGATTTTATATACCGTAACACACGTATGAGGCTTTCATACCGTGTATGTGTATATGTGGCAGAAGCAAAATGAACTGCGCGCTTTTATGTACATTCTATTGTCGTTGTAATTCACGTGCGTGCGTGTGTGTGTATATGTGTGACGTCGAGTGTAGTAAATGTGATTTTACATATATACATTTATTACGCTGACGTATTAAGTTTCGAGTGACAGAATACCATTAAAATGTATGAAAATTCAATGGTCTCAACGCTGGTAAAATTTACGCATTCAGCGGTTTCACCATCCCTTCATCTCTTCGTTCCCTTCGTGCTTTTGAATGAAGAGCTATATACGCACGGAAAGACGAAGAGAACGAGAGAGAGAGAGAGAGAGATGGAGAAAGGCACATACTATATAGCGTAATGTAATCCATCATACCTGATATATATTAAAAAAGTTATTAAAACTTTTGAATAGAGACTTGATTAAAAAAGTTTAAAATAACGGTAAAATAAGCTGGGTTGTACGCGCATGCGCATATACATGAGCGTGAAAAACTAGAACGGACGAAGTTATAGCGTTGCAAGTATTAGCATTTTTCGTCTTCATTTCTCTTTCTCTTCCTTCCTCCTCCCCCCTCCCCGCTTCTCGTCTATACACATAAGAGTCCAAACATCGCGACAAACGTCAACACGTACATTACTCTGACCTGCTTTATACGCTTTCTTATGTCGAGCCATAGCTCATATATACAATGACTTCTATATATAGGCAGCAGTTTAATTTTCGAACGAGCAGTTTGCCCCGTATCAGCGTAATTAAAAACACTAAACAATTTTTTACCCTATTATCCACGCGCGTGTTAGCAACGCGACCGCCTTGTTTTCAATGCACTCGTTCAATCCCTTTTTTTCCAGATTATCTATTTAATTAAGTTTCATAACGTTGGAAGGCTATTAAGCTGATTTTATCGGCGGTGTATAACTTTTCGATTAAAGCCTTTCACATTTAAATCTTTAATTAAAACGGATTCTGCGCATTTAGAGAGAGAGAGAGAGAAGAAGAAGAAGAGAAGGAGGGAACAAGCAGAGGCATTATATATATTTTAAAATCTAATTAAATTTATTTATAGAGAGGTAAAAATGTATTTTTACGCGTAATATACCGATATAGAGAGTATATATATATATATATACTATGTACAGAGTTCGTCATAATTAATCAGCGTACATCCTCCATGAATAACGGAATGGATTTCGCTTTAAAAGGAAATCCCCCTCTCGGATAAAATGGCTGATAATAGATTTGTGTTTTATCTTCGCTGGGTGATCGAAGAAAATGTTTAATTAAATTTCATTCAACTGATTCTCTATGGGAGATACTTAATTCGAACAATTTTAGGTCTCTCTCTCTCTCGATGGCCAACTCGTTTTCGAGGAAATAAAATTAAACGAGAGCGACTCGACTCGATATCGGTGTCGGTTATATTGAGACAAGCAATTAAACTTTATCGAACAATTATTATTAAAACTACGTTCTCTCTCCTCCCTCCCTCCTTTTATCTTACGAATTATTTAACGTTTAAGCGTTGTTTTCATTACTCAAAAAAAAAAGATTTTAATCGCGGCACACAACTATCTTGCAGTTTCAAACGTGTCCCCTTCGCAGTATTTTACGAGCGAAGTAATGAATGTTTACATTGTACGCGTCTTCAATCAAACGCATTCAAGAGCCCACATCAGCATCTCGCACAAACTATGTTATAGTTATAATTAAATCGAAACAGTAGTCTTCACTGTGTACCGTTGTACAAACACGATGAAATATTCCCATTATATAGCTCAAATAAATTGTACGCGCGACTGTGTATACTCTCGTTAAACAATTGCACGTAATAATTATTTAAACGCATTCCGAAATAGTAAAAACCAAAGAAACGGAAAAATAATATATTCATCTATAGCGCAACAGCATCTCTTGTCTGTCCACAGTACTCGCACGTCACGTGCTACACACACATCCGGTTATCGGTATTCGGCAGTGCGTTATTATGTAAATAGCGTCCGGGCGTTATCGCTACGCATCCCTCGTCTCTCACCCCCCCCCCCTCCCTCCCTCTCCCTTCTGTACGCACACAGTCACTGTCTCCCTGATAAGTCGGCATTATTAACGCTATCGGTAATTAGATCCGAAGTTACGTGTAATATGGGCCCTGAAGCAATAAACACTTTTTTGCGCGCGTTGATTAAGCTGTGATGATGTCTCTTCAACGTATAGAATCTTCCATCATACGGACTAATAATCGTTTTCCACCGCTTTGCCTATATATACATACGTCTAACTGTCATTTTTTCATTCGTCATGGTTAATTATCCCCAAGCTCCTCGCTAAATTACAATAATTATCTCAACGCGAACTTCCGGCGCTCGAAGGTCTCGCGCATGTCTCTAAATCTTCACGATAACAAAACTTGCCATTTGAATTCTGTACGCGCGATGGGTTGTATGTATAATACGTATACACCAAGAGAAAGAATAAGATCGTTTTTCTTCGTTTCCGCGTACGTTTATGTATATATATATCTAGACAATGTTTATATGGATGTTACACGTGTCATTGCGAGCATATCTTTTTTTTTTGCTATCATGGTGCGGGTCATGCATTACGATTGTCGTGCGGGATGTATATACGATCGTTTCTCTGCGCGTGCGACGAAACCTCGAATAATAGGAAGAAGAGCCCGCGTATATATCTAATCAGATGAACCTTGCGCCCGCGCTTTCGTGTGCGCGTTATATATATACATATGTACAACATCCGTACACCTATACCTATACGCACGTGCACACGTCACTCAATCCTTATTATTCATTCGACGTCGTTTAACGCTGATTAAGTTCGCTCGGAAAACCATTGCCATCGTCGTGTAGTGCCCTTGACAATCTTTCTCGCACGCGGCCCTGTATATGTTTTCGTTGTCCAAAAGCAACCTGATGCTGGTCTCATCGACAAGGGAGAGAAAAAATGTAATTGCATATAAACTTATCACAGCCCTTTATACACACATATACGCATATATTCATGAGAGATTTAAATCTCTTCCGAACCATCATCTGCGACTGCAGCTCCATGACTAGAAACATATTATAATAAAAATTTTCCAATGCTCGCGACATAAGTACGTCAGTAAGTATAAGCAAGAGATGTCCCCGCTTCCTTCACCCTAATCTGTTTTATCGCGTGGTGGCCTCGGGAAATTCGGTGTAAAACATCTGCGTGGTACGTCCGGGAGGGGCAACGACACTATCGTTTCTTTTCCACTGCGTGATTTGCTGCTTCCTATACACAGACACATAGTGTAGTAGACGATAAATCGTCGGGACGCAAGTGTCCGGAAGTTTTTACCAAGGTACACACGCGGCGACAGTGTATATATAACAGTAGTATATTCGTTACTCTCGCAAATTATATACGAATCTTCTTTTCACCGCTTTTTATAATAATTAAAAGCATCGTTAACGTATATGACGTTGAGTGCTTCAATTTTAATTATATACCAACCATCGTTTTTCAATTGTATAGCAGGTTTAATTTTGTATGCAAAGTTCTTGTACATTGCAGTTGTAACGTATCTTCCCTTATAACGACGTCTGGACTTCTTTAGCCGTACGGTGTGCTTGTATATATAATGACATTCTCTCCTCTTCGCTCTTCTTCCAATTACATTGAAAAAAGTTACACTCTGAATCCGTTGTTCGAAAAACCAAAGTCGGTCTGGATATATTCTCTCATTGCAGTGGAAAAATTGCACAGCTTACGGCGTGCGCGAAACGGCGAAAAAAGTATAAGAGAAGAGTAGTAAGGCAAAAACTCTCTATACTTCTTTCAGCTTCTCCCGCAGCAAAAAGTACTTTTCTACTTAAAAGGTTTCGCGAACACACATCCAATTTCAAGTGATTATCCCTGTCTCACTCTACCTCCCCCCCTATCTTGACTGGCAATTATCTCATTCATTGTAATTTCCGCGAGGAGTTTATGATTATTTCGCGAGTAATATACACAGTAATACACACATGCATTTTATTTTTTTTTTACTTCCACCTCCCCTTCTTTCAATCCTCCTCCTCTTCCTCCTTCTCCTATGTTCTCTTTTCTATACAGGAACGTTTTTGCGCGTGTATATGCGTTACTCTCGTGTAATTAAAGTGCTATTTGCAATTCAAATCGTCGCCACTATATATGTACCTCTCCTGGTCTCGTGTCATTACTTAATCGATCGCCCGACGCTGCTCGCCATTTGTCTCTTCCTGCTGGTGAAGTTTTAGTCGCCCCCCCCCCTCCCCTCCTCCTCTCTCTCCTCCAAAGCTCTTTGAGGATGTGGGCACGCTTTAGTAATATATGCAAACAATGAAGCGATGTAGCCTTAGATTGGTAATGTTATTTGGTTAAGCTTTCCAGTTGTCTCTTGTTGTTATGCAAAACTATAGTAAAATCTAAGTCGGAAATTTCAGGGAATAAATAATATAGTTATTCTAAAGTTGAAATAAAATTATTATACCACCATGAAAACTATGCTTTCATACATCTTTTTTTTTCGAAACACTCTGCAGCTGCATTACAAATCTCGCTTTACTTTCCGAACGATTTCCGGAGCCCACTCGAGTGCTTCGTTCTATTTCGATGCTATTGAAGAGGCGGGAAGAGAGAAAAGAGAAGGGGAAGGGGGGCAGCGACGAGTACATTACGCGTTCGATCGCGATAACTTTGAAGAAAAGAAGAGTGGTGGTAGAGAGTTTTATAATTTCATGAGCCGTCTATACTATGGAAATGAGATCAATCAAGGTTCTTTGTCTTTCTGGTAAAAGGAAGAAATAAAATTCTTTATATGACTATTTTTTTTTAATAATGGCTTTTTACGCTAACAAAGTTGGCAGGAGAAGGAAGGAGTCTGGTAATGTTAACTTTTCATCATAATGAAAATGTCACTCGAGTAATGAAATTAATCCTTGCGCTTTAATTAAAAGAGAAACGTTATATTAGAAATTGTTATTATTGCGCGCTTTAATTAAATCTCATTGGGCTATTTTTATTGCAACTTTCACGTTCCTTAATATTGTCGCTGTTTATAGCTCGCGTTTCAAATAATCATAAAGTTCTCTCGCCAGATGCATTAATTAACTTTTTCCATTTACATAATACAGTTATTGTAAACAACTTTAAAATGTAAAACGCGCACTGTTTGAAAATTTCAAATCATAAATATAATTTTTTTTTTACCGAATAATAATTATTTGTATAGAGGAGGAAAAAATTCTTATACTAGAAATACAGTAATTTTAATTCCGGTCACTTTTCATCCGCGCACTTGCGCCTCATTATTCTCATTCTTCGCTGACTAAACTATAAATTCCCACATTCTTACTCGTTTCCTTGACGACGAAGACGACCATTTTTCCTCACCACGTAAACTCTCGGGTCAACAATGTGCCACTCGAACTATAAATGATAAGAATAAAAGTTGCCATCTCAATTTTTCCACTTATAGAAACCGCTTACATAAGCGCGTACAAACAAGTTAATGGCCAATCGCGAGGTAAGAAGAAAAAACTCCTTACAAACATGTTTGCTAGAGTAAAAGAAATAGAGACGAGCGGGTACAAGAAATGCAGGAAGAATATAAATAAGAAGGTAAAGGAAGATCGAACATGCTGAGTTTGCTTCCGGATATTTTTGTTTCTCTGCGTTGAACGCGAGTTAGAGTACAATTTTACGAGAGATAAATAAATATAAGGGAGGCGAATGAGGAATTTGTTCTTTTGAAGTTTTGCTCTGATGCTTACTCGAAACACGCGTATAGGGGCTGGTTCTCTTTGAAGTGGCACGCCATCGATTAAACTTCGCGCGTTGTTACGCCGAGCAAACAAACTTACAATTCAACTTTCCTCAGCGTTTCGCGATTGGTAAGAGATTGAAAACGTGCTAACGTGCATGAACCGCTCAATTCAATCGTCAGCCCTTTATGTAATGTACAATAGATTGTTAAACATCATCATCGAAGTGAATGTTACACATACGTTGTTTCAAATTGCCTATACTTAAATCGAGAGCAACGAGTCTTTTCTATACAGCTTACACCTTGGAAAGAAAAAACAATAACAACCAGACCCACCCCAATCTCTTCTGCAGCGCACAATGCGCGCTTATACTCGAGTGTTACGAGCCTATATCCTGAGAGAGAGAGAGAGAGAAACAAAGCCGTATATAGTAAGAGAAGTGAGGCTTCTAGAATTCGCGATAAATCGGTCGAATAACGATGAGTGCTCGCTGCGTACGCCCGATAAACTGGCGAATAAAGAGAGAGAGAAAAGAGGGGGGAAATACGTAAAACAACAGTGCGAGATGGAAAAATTGCCTTTTCCCTAAGTTATTTTGGAGAGTCGCGTAACATATAGCAGTGTTATCGTGTACACTTTAGTCGGATATTCGTGCAAACATTTTAATCATATTATATCGCTTTATAGACGAGGATTTTACTCGTAATTAAATTTTGTTATCTAAAATATATGTTTTTATATTCAATTTACCGTAGAAAGTCATTATGTGAATTTGCGATTCTAGGAAAAACGGTAGAGTGGGAGGAGGTACTATGATTTCCAGTAATATTTAATGGAGTGCATAAATTTATAATAAATTATAATGAAATTTTCTCGGAAATGTGAAATTCCTCCAACGTTCATTAAATTATATAAGCGAAGCGTATATGAGCGGGCGGGCGCGTTTCTACGCTCTGGCAGCAACGTCAACTTTATAATCAAATATATTTCACTTTCCTAGTAAATGGTTTAACAATTAAATCGTATTATTTCGAAAATCAATAATCTCACAGAAGCAATACAAATTTATTCCGTTCGACAACGCAAACTAGGTACATACACACACACAGACAAGCTCGAATTTCTCCTCTTCGTATAGTTTGTAGAGCGTCGTGGCAGAAATGCTCGCACATATGAAATTCAAATTAACGTTTGATTAGTCGAATTGCTATGCTCTTCAAATTTCTAAGTACTCATATCCTCCGAGGTATATAAACGCCGAACGCGGTAGTATTAGCTTAGAATTTCCCTGAGAGTATGGCGCACAATCACGAAACCTTATACGCTTGCATATATTGTCTTGAAAATATATATATATAATACAAAAAGCAATTAACATGTTTTGTCTTTTCAACTAACGAAAATTTCCTTTTCTTTATGTTTCTCAGGTATACAAGAAGAAAACCGAAGCTGCTAAAAAGGAATACTTGAAAGCACTGGCTGCTTACCGAGCCTCTCTTGTGCAGAAAGGTGGCGAAGAACAACACCAACAACATCAACAAGCAGCTGCAGTTGCTCAGCAACAAGCCGCAGCTCAGCAAGCTGCCGCTCAGCAACAAGCTGCAGCAGCGGCTGCCGCAGCGGCACAACAGCAGCAGCAACAAGCTCAACAACAAGCAGCGGCAGCAGCTGCTGCTGCGGCTGCTCAACAACAACAGCAGCAACAGCAACAACAGCAGCAACAAGTTCAATATGCCCAGTATGCGCAGTACGGTGCGCCCAGTGGAGCACCTTATCATCCAGTCTATAGTCCCCAGCCCCCATCGCCTCAGCAACAGCAACAACAACAGCAACAACAGCAACAACAGATGGCACAAGCTATGGCTAAGAAGTCGCCTCACCACCTGTCGCCGAGCTCGCATATGCAAGCAAATCAGCACCAACAGGTTGGTAGTGCGACGGCTGAAGCGCCATATTGTTTCGACATGGACGCTTATTACCAATTGGATTACCTCCCTGTAGGAAGTTTTTTTAATCATTATTAATTATTTTAATTCTTTTATTTAATTATTTAATTTTTTGTGCTACTGGTAGTTTTAGATAGATGATCATTGATTTTTTTGTGTGTAATAAAATAAAGAAAAAGAAAAAATAAATGAAGATATTCTTTGTACTTGATTCAATTTGATCTCAATTGATTGATCAAATGAGAAAACTGACGATGAAACGTTTAGAGTATAGTATTATTTTTTTTCAACAAGGATAGAGTTTCCGTGTAGTATAAATTTGGTTGGCAAAATATTATGCTCAATCAAATGAACATTTATGATTCCGGAAAACGTTGGTTATGAAACTCGTGTTTTAATAACTATAGTTCGTCGAATGAATTAGAAAATTTCATACAAAGTTGATACAAAGCCGAGCGCTCTACATGTTACCCTTGCCGTGCTATTAATGAATCCCAGAAGTTTGAATTTAAAATGAAATACTTCTAGAAAAGTTTTTATTACCACGGCAGACTTTTTCTATTGAAAATTCCAACGTTGAAGGCGCATAATAAGGTGCACGATTGCATTCAAAATTCTCGAGCAAACCATCCGGAAATGAGAGAGTATACATTTACTTTATAGCGCGTTTTGTTACAATAAATTACAGCAGCAGCCCCGTGTGGTTCACTCATACACCCAACCCAAAAAGCATTAAATTTAATATTAAAGATCTCGTGTACTGTACTAACGACGATTTGATGCACTCGAGCGATGTCATACGTATCATGATGAATACAGACGAACTCGGTTAATGACAGTTATTAATATTTTCGCTACGTCCTTGGATGAGGATACGAATGAGAAGTAAAGTGAACTTACAACGAACGCAGGTGCATAGCTCTTAATTTTTCACGCGTGGTAATAAAATTTTAATAAAATCTTAATTTTTGCTGTGCTCGAACAACGCCACATGCTGTAAATGCTTTTGGGAAATTAGTACATGAGAGCCCGGTGTGTAATTTACAGTTGTTATTTCGATGCATAATAAATACGGTGGTGGTAGTATTAGTAGTAGTAGTAGCTCTCACCGCGAATTGAATTGCTCGTGTAAATACTAATTTGCCGAGAACTTTATCAAAGGAAAATGAAAATCACGAGGGCATTCGAAAATGGCTTATTCGTACGTTTAGATTTATGTTATAAAGCTTTAGAATGCATTTAGTTCATTTAATTATGGAAGAAATATCCTTTTCATCAATTGACGAACGTCCATTTTCATTATTACTAGAAAAGCCGGGTAAATATAAACGATTGACTTTTTGGGATAATTAAATCACGAGGGATCATCAATACTGAAATTGATCGATTAATTTAGTGAATGCCTATGACTAGACTATTTTGAATTGATTAAAACTTGATTGAGTTCTCTAACGAAATCGGAACCTTAATTTAATTTTCGTTTGGTTTAATTAAATTTTTATGAAAAAACAGATAAATCTTTCGTTATTTAGTTATCCAAAGTTAATATTATTCACTAAAATGTCAAATTTTATGGACATGTTCATTATCCGTTCGTTATTTGTTTTCCATTAACTTCTTTTTTGTCTAGAATTCTTTCAAACCTCTTTTTTCTCTATATAAAGCAATAAGGAAATATCATGCAGTTTAGATTTTAGATAAAAAAAAACTATTTATGTTCTTCATAGAAGTAACATTTACATTTAAAGATATATAGCTACGTCATGCTCCCAAAATAAACCCCAACAGAGTTTTTCTATAAAGTCCTGTCACTAACTATGTATAGACAGAAAATAGCCGCGTCACTTCCACGAAACGTTCACCATTTATTAAAATTCTATAGGCATGATTATCCAAAGAAAACGCGAACTCATATAATTACAATTCGAACAACTTTGCTCGACATCCTCGAATAATATATCGAGGTTCTCACAGCTACATCCTTTTTTTTACAGTAAATCCCCCCTCATGATATATGTAAATGCAACATTTTCCATTCGTAACTTGCTCGTTTCCGAGACAAATACACGCTAAATAAATAACACGAAAGCTAAAGATTATGCGGGTATATAATCTTTGCAGGAAAGTTTTCGAGAAAGCTAGACTTCAAAAATCCTCTTACATAATGCATATATCTTCTACCGTCATCTCCCTCGAGAACCCTAAGATGGATGCGCGCCGTACGATCCATTCCAAAATACTTTTGCAAAGAAAATTTCAAAGCTATCAGCATGAAAAATTGATTCGCGTTTTTGAGCGTAATCCAAGCGCCGCCCCCCCCCTCCCTCAAAAACTTTTAACTACTTTTGCATCGTTTAAGAATTTAAAAGCACAATTATATATATATATATAAAGGTGAAAATAGAAATTCTCCGTGTACATTGCTACTATTATGCGCCTTCTGAAAAGTGCATCGTTATACGATGGAAGGAAACAAAGTTTACCTTGTAAACAGAGCAACGCGCGGGCGCACGATTCGCATCCTCGTTATACGAAACTCTCGAATGCAAATTCAAAGCCAACATCCTTCTCTCTCTCTCTCTCCTCTCTCCTTTCTCCCCCCTCTTCTATACCTTCGATTTTCTTCGTCCTAAACCTCTGCGCCTCTCTGCTACCTATTGATCCACGCGCGCATCGTGCAGTTCTCTCATATCTCTGTAAAACTTGAACCTAAAACAACGCATATACTTATATAAATTTATATGAGAAAAAAAGAAACTACGAGAGAGAAAAAAACAACTAAACGTTTTGATATTTTTTCAGGGTCTGATGGGCAACCCAATGGCCCCGCCGCCTCACATGACGCAGCAGCACATGCAACCGCAGCAGCAGTACATGCAGCAGGTCAGTGAACTCACGCACGCTACATATATATATATACATACAACACACATACGCATTCTTTCACTACGCGAGCGCGCGAGGTACAATGGCATCGTATATACTCTCGACCTTAGCAAGCAACGCATTCGTGTGTCTCTTACCTTGGCGCTAAATTGCAATTTCTCACCTCATCCGTAACGCGTAACAATACTTTTTTGTTTTTTTTTTGTTTTGTTTTTTTGTTTTTTTTGTTCTCTTACACTACACGAGAGAAATGTGTTGATGAGAACGGTGCTCTCGCGTCGTAATGATGCATGCAGGGAGAGTGTGATAAATATGAATAGAGTTCTCTACATAATTATGTATTATTATTTTTTATTTTTTATTTTTTTTCAAACAACATTAACGAGAAATTTCGTTATATTTTCGCGTTTACATAGGTTAATAGTAATAACTTTAAATTAAACTTCTAATTGCGGTAAATGGCGAGGGTATAATAATAACGACGCGGAACGATAATAAATAATACCATTAAAAGGAAATAGTAATAGTATACAAGCGAGGCAGAAGGAGAGGGGAAAAAATGAAGGACGAGAGAGCTTAAACGACCGATCTGCAAATTAACGTGAAGATTGGATCAAATTACGGGCTCTCTGCGAGAGGGAAAGAGAGAGAGAGAGACTGTTATATGTTCTCTCTCAGCCTTTTGTATTATGCATTTGATCTTCGCTCATCTTCTTCTTCCTGCCTTTTTCAGAATAGCTCGCGCTTCGTTTTACTTACCCGGCTTTATATGCACGGGTAATGTCTAGTCTCGAAAAAGCAATTTATTTTACTCCGATAGCCTATACTCGCGCGTCTCTCTGTATATTTGACTAACGTTCTTAATACGACAGTCTCTTGTTTTTCGAAGGTCGACACGGTATATTATGTTCACGTATACTTGTTCCAAAATGACTTTTAATGACGCACACTTGTTTTATGGCTGCGTTGTTGAAAACGTTTTACAGTTTCGTTCGTCATTTTTTTCTTCAACTGAAAGATAAACATTTCCAATTACGTTCACATTCAAAACCTTAACACAATCATGCATTTTACCATCGTTACTATATGTATACTCATGCGAAATTTGAATCTTCAAACAGGTGCCACAGCAGCAGGTACCAGTTCAACAACAGCAACAACAGCAGCAGCAAATTCTACATATGAGCCCGCCACGAGTAGGAGGTGACTCGCTATCAAGTCCACCACCGATGAACAACTCACAAGTGTCTGCTGCTTCGATGGTTCAACAACAACAGCAGCAACAACAGCCACAGCAAACCAACGCATGCATTCGTCAAGGTTGCACGAATCCCGCCATCTCCAATACCGAGTGGGAAGACGAATATTGCAGCAACGAGTGCGTGGTTAGCCACTGCAGGTTTGTGTGAGCATATGATTTTTTTCCTTTTGTTTTTTTGTTGCCAATCTCTTCGTAGTTGAAAAAAAGAACGTTTTACACGATATCATGCGTGTATAGAGTTATTGAAGTGATGGTAATTTTTAAAGAAGAATACTTGTGTATCGTAATGTATTTAACTTGGATATTTAATTGTTACAGGGATGTTTTCCACAATTGGGTGCCGACAAAGCAGAACCCACAGCAGAACTTCTCGACGGTGAAGTAAGGACGCAGAGGCATTAAATAAATACACAGAAAGACGAGATCAAACAAAAAGCAAAAAGAAGAAGAAAAAAAAAGAATAACAATTACAAACAAAAACGCATTGGACTTTCGACAATTCTCGAAGGAGGTCCGTCGTCGACTGAGATAAACAAAAAAAATATATAAGTCTTATCTGGTATGTACATAGAAGAAGACGAGGAGGAGTGGAGGAGATTGATTATTTGGGAACGCAATCAAAACTCGTGCCCTGGACTGAAACGACTTGTACGAGCGAGCGAGCGCGCACGCGCGCGGCCTTCTTTTCTTGTCTCTGCTCTTCTATATACGCTGGATTGGCGAATAGAGCGTGAGCTGTTGTATTGTTCGAGAGCCCAATCGATGGCATGATCGGACGGGAAAACGGTCGTTCGACGAGAGAAGAAGGCGCAGACAAGAGAACGAGAATGCAGAGGAACGAGGACGACGATGTCGAGAAAGAGAGAGATTAGCGAATGTATTAACCTTAGCCGTTTACATAATTTTTTCGTTAATATATTTTTTGTCTATTTATTACATCATACGATGAGAGACACGTGAGAGCGTATACGGCGCTTCATTTCAAAGAGTACGGAAGTGTTAGGCGACAAAGAGTATACTATCTCTGAGAGAGAGAAAGAGAGAGCAAAAGGGAGAGAGGGACAGGGAGAGGGAGAGTAAAAATGTGAGAGAGTGTGTGAAACGAATGGAATGGAATGGAATGGAATTTGTATATCGAAAATACAAAGAATGCGAGAAAAACTCGGAAAACGATGATGTGTAAGAGAGATAGATAGAGAGAAAACGAGAAATGGCATGTAAATATGATAAAAGAGAGACACACATACACGCAAAAGTACGGCTGCATAAGTCTTTGTAACTTTTTTGAAAGTGATAGATACAAAGGTGGAAAAAAAAGAAATTGAGAAAACGAAAAGAGAGAATCCCTATAGCGATATTAAATTTATCGCGCACTCTCGTACGAGTAGTTAGGCATATGCGAGCGGACAAAGCTAAGCAAATAAAAGTAATAAAGAATTCTCTAGATTTAGGGAGAAAAAAAGCGTTGCAAGTCGATTGCTCGCCGAGCCGTAATGTACTAGAGCGATCGGGCTGTTTTACGTTGTGACGCATGTTGGGGAAAATGCGCGTGCGCGCGCGTTTATGTATACGCTAAAAAAAAAACAAATAAAACCGATTTAGTGACAGTCGAGTGGAGTTAATGATATTTACACCAGCGTCCTTGAAACAAAAAAAAGCAATGCTTTTATTTGCTCGATACGAAAGAATATTTATTTCAAATAAATATTCATCTGTATCGAGCAAATATGCGTTTCGAAGAAGTGGCGTAAATAATATATATTCTTCTCAGTGTACTATGGCGGCATTTTCAGGCGGGAGCGAAAGAGAGAGAAAGAGAAAAACAATGTATAACGATAATACGATGACGATTATTACGATGATCGATGATATATGTTCCTGACTGCTCTCGCCGCTCCCCACGGTGGCTCTAATCGGGGGTTATTATACATATACATACATAGATACCTAAATATATTTATGCGAAGAAGGAGGAAAAAAAAAAGAAGGAAAAAAGGATCATCGTGTAAAATAAATGATGCTTCGGGTAGTCGCAACGATACCCAAAAATACATATATACACAAACACACTCACACATAAACATATATATATACACGTTTCCATGTCGCACTCTCTCACCCTCACCTCTCTCTCCCCCCCTTAATTATGTCCCTCTCTCCCTCGTTTCCTCGCGATACCCGCCCTTGCGAACAAGTGTTTATCTTCGTGAGGTTGTGTTTGTTGGTCATCACTATCTCTCTCTCTTTCGAAAAGCGATTATTTTTCTATATTCAATAAGGGTATTATGATATTGTACGTTTTTGCAAGCCGTGCCCATGCGATGATCTATTGTGTATGCTCGCAGTGCCGACAAAACGACTTCTTATACTTTTATTTTGTTTTTTTTTTTATTACTATTATATTATTAATATTATTATTAATATTATTATTTTTATTATTTTTAATTTTATTGATCGACCTGATTTTTTGTTGCCAGTTCCTGAGTGCCAATGACTTTTCACTTTTGTTCGCGTTGACGATAATAACGCCTTTGATTTTATTCTTGCATTGTAGTTGTTGAACTGTGCAAGCTGTTGTTTCTAATACATAGAATGTTTGATTGAAATCTTTGAAATGGGATCAAATGTGTTTAAGTATATCGTTGATTACCATATTAAATATCTGTATATTTTTTAACTTTGAAAGATAAATTTTTTTTTTGTTTTATGTAAATTCAGAATATAATTTTATTATAAGAATGTAATAGTGATAGACTTATTGAAGATTTTATTACGTCTTTAATACGGAAGTGATAGCGCTCTGTTTCTTACAACTAAGTTAAAATTTATTAAGTAAACCAAATATTAAATAAGAATTCATCAAAACATTTCTTAATTTATAAGCACCGCGAAGTATGCAAATTGTTTGAGTGTAATTAGAAACAACTACTTTCACGCAGTGATTGCTTACTGGCACGCGAGCAAAGTTTTATCATTTACTATCGAAATTCTAGAAAGAAAAAAAAAAAAAAATGTATTCTGTTTGTTTTATTAAGTATACGACGTACTGACGCATGTTCTCGTCGATTAATGAACAGGTCGATTTCGGATTCTGAGACGATTTAACACAAAACAATGTTATCGGCGTCCCCTTTTGTATGTTTACTAGATTATTATATCTACTTTTTGTTACTACTTTAAGAATAACGAGTGAGACGGTCGCACGAACGGTTGTACGCGCGACATTTGCTAAGCGATGAAATGCATTTATTATTTCACTTGTGCGTGCGTCTCACAAGCATGCGTCGATGTTAAAAAGTGTCTCAACACTTTAATGGAAACACTTCACACCTCTGCAAATCATTCGCGCGTACAGCGAGTGCGTAGGCCCAATTATCTCTCGTGCGTTTCTTCTCTTGTCTTTTTCTTTTTAATTATAATAAAAAAAAGTTTTACATAGACTTACCACTCCTTTACCCCGCCCCCTTTTTTTCACATTCTTATTGTACATACATAAAAGAAATATTTGATAGGTATCTAGGTATAAGACGTAAGGAAAACAAATTATAGTCGATACTGTATTATATACCGATGATGATTTGTGGTATATTAAGAAAAAGCACGAAATATAAATATTATTATTCTATGAAAAAATATAAATATATTCTATCTCCGCGTGTGGAGTCCGTCAAGTTCGCTCGAGCGCCCTATATTGAATACAGGCCACTGGTTTCTTTTACTTGTTAAATTCAAAAAGAAAATCTTAAAAATTTTTCGCAATCGAATCAAAATGTAATACGAATATAATTTATGTTTTGTTTTCATTAAAATTCTATTAGCTATTGTTTTTCCATTAAAAAAAAAAAATTGATCTTATGGTTAGGCAATCAAAGCCCGTTGGGTATGGCGAGGAAGAAAAAGAAAAGAGATGACTTAACTCCAGCGAGCGAATTTCACTGAGCTCTCACGAAGCCTCCAATCGATAACTGCGACTGGCGAGCATAGTTATTATTGATTATTGATTATGGAGTACAGATTAAGAGAAAACGTTGGGTAAATAAATCGCCACAAGAGGCGAACATTCTTAAGTACGCAGGAGACATACTCGTACGTTTTCGCGATTAATGAAATTGGAGCGGACGAAAATCGCGAGCGAATCACAGACACACAGTTTTGACGGCAACGATATGCTAAACGGTAAGATAATGCCAGATGTGATGAAACGATATAGGCGGCGGTCGTCCGTTGACGAACCGAGGTCTATACGATGAAAAGCATAACGAAGAAGAAAAAAAAAATTGTTCTTCATGATCGTGCGAGGCTCTGTATACCTTATGTAGACGAAAAGTTGTTCTGTTTTTTGTTTCCCATGTACGCGTGCGTGTACCATATTTCGATGATGATTATTATGATGATGATGATGATGATGAACGCGATATAGAGCAGTGGAGATATATTACAATAAAACAATGCGTACACTCTCGAAGGATATACACATACAAAACAGACACGCTAATGGAAAAAAAAAGTAAATCTAGCAACTATCGAGCGTATTAGTAGCACTAGCACTACACATAAAAAGTTAACATATGATGGTGATTTGCAAAGATTTATGTTCGTTTCTATTGTTTTCTGTACAAAGACTTCATTATTAAACGATTTCAGTCCCAACATTGTGAGTTTTCATTTTCCTTATTGTTTCCTTGTAATTCTGCGGTTTTCTTCATTTTAGTGATAAGGGTTTTTATATATTATATTAATAAATACAAATATTATCAAAATGGAATTTTAAATGACTAATTTGGAAAAAAATAATTATTTTGGCATTATTAATATATTTTTTGTTGTATATTCAAATTCTGGTATATTGAACATTTCAAACTTAATTGTGATGTAAAACGGATCTATAAAGTATAGGAAGTGTTTAACTTCATTGGTTGTTCAGTAATATATATATATATATATATATATATATATAACATACGTATAGATTCATCCATTTTTAATAATATTAAAGTAACTGGCTCATCGTTAAGTACATATTTTTTTACATGCTTATTGATTAAAAAAATGTGGAAGTGATTCTAAATTACGTTTAACAGCAATTATTAATTCATTAGATCCGTTTTCCAGTTGCAACAATTTAATGTCGAAAACCTGCGATGCATATTGCATTATAATATTCGATAGCTAAGTGTTCTTATAAACATTTAGAAATAGTTGTCATATCTTGTGTTATTTGATTAATCTCAAATAAATTAATCACGTAACTTATTCTTAAATCAGTGTTTTTTCAATCATTTCTCGAATTTTTTTTATTTATCCTTTACTTTTAAATTATTGATATGTAGAATTTATACAACTCTTATAGAAAAAATAATTTATTAATTTATCGTCTGTAAATATATAAGTAAACAAAAATATTTAATTTAATTATTGATTAATAATGAAATAATTCGTTCAACATATAAAAAATTAGTGGCCCTGAAAAGGGCCGATTGGATGGCTCTGAAAAGAACCGATTGACAACACATTACATCACATTCACTATACTACATCATTACCTATACCGATTTTGAAGCAAGATACTTGGTGACGGCCTTGGTACCCTCGCTGACGGCATGCTTAGCAAGCTCACCCGGTAACAAGAGTCTCGTGGCAGTTTGAATCTCCCGTGATGAAATGGTAGACTTACGGTTGTAATGAGCAAGACGCGAAGCTTCACTGGCAATGCGTTCGAAGATGTCGTTAACGAAACTATTCATAATAAGCATCGACTTGCCAGAGATCCTAGCATCCGGGTGAACTTGCTTGAGCACCTTGCACAGATACATTCCGTACGACTGCTTCCTCTTCTTCGGTTTCTTCTTGTCGGGTTTTGCGACGTTCTTCTTCGCAGGTGGCGGAGTCGCGACTTTACCCTTCGGGCTTACAGAGCGACTAGGATGACGGCTAGCAGGTTGACGAGCCATGGCGATCTTGAATTCTTTACTTCTTCTGATATAAGAAATCGATGAGAACTCTGTGACATCCACAGAAAGAATGATTTTTTACCCGGTAACCGCCCCGCTTTTATACTTTTTTTGTCATGAGCGCGAGAGGAACAGTCGACTACCGGGTGGGGGTAACGGAGGGGGGCGAAAATTTCGCGGCTTGTTCGTAGGTACCCGATATACCGCAAAAATTGATCGTAGGGCAAGTAAATTAACAAACGTGTGTTACGATAAAACAAATGATTTATTATAGACTATTATTATTAATATTAAAAAGTTACTTAACAAACTGAAAAATAATCGCAATCCATACGTGTAATGAATAGCTTCTTCACTCGCGGCCGCGCGGATCTGCTCCGCGCCAATCACGTTTCGCGGCCGCGAGGTTCTGCTCCGCGCCAATCATGTTTCGCGGCCGCGAGGTTCTGCTCCGCGCCAATCACGTCTCGCGGCTACGCCGTTGTTTATCGCGCCACGATGCTGCGAGTACGAGCGCGAGCAAACGCGAGTCTATAAAAAATATCCGTTTTTTTGATTTTTCATCATTCACTCTCGTGCATTCGCATTGTGAACATCTAAGTATATCTTTCGATCTGTTCGAGCATCATGTCTGGTCGTGGCAGTGTCGTTACCAAAAGGAAGCAGAGATCCCGTACGAAGAGAGCTGGATTAACCTTCCCGGTTGCCAGGATTGCTCGCTTTCTTCGCAATGGCCTTTACGCTAAGCAGATTGGTGTTGGTGCATCGGTCTACCTCGCTGCTGTTCTCGAGTACCTGACTGCTGAAGTCTTGGAATTGGGGGGTAACGCCGCAAGGGACAACAAGAAGGCGAGGATCATCCCGAGACATCTTCAACTGGCCATTCGAAATGATCACGAGCTGGATCAGCTTCTTCAAGGAGTAACCATTTCTGAAGGTGGAGTGATGCCAAACATTCATGCTGTACTTTTGCCAAAGCGAAAGATGACAACGGCGAAAGCCATGAAAGAAATGTAAAAATCAGTTCTTTTTAGAACTAACTCTTACAATCGGCCCTTTTCAGGGCCCCATATTTTTTTATGATAGAACAAATATTCGAAAGATATAAAATATTTTTCCATTGACTACTAGATATCTTCGGCACAATTCAACGAATCGCGAAACCGTTACAATCGTAAAATACTGCGACAGAAAAATGCAAGTTTCAACACGTTCGAACTAGTTGGGTTGTTCCCCGTATAAGCGCTTAATAGCGGCGCGGCGGTGCGCCGCGCCGGCCGCCGCCGTTATGATACGTTCGAAAGTATATAACTAACGCGCTTAGCAGTAGAAACGTTGTTTTTCGTCGTACTCGCGCTCTAAGCAGACGTATCACCGCGGAAGTCGTTTTCTAATCTTTGCAATACTTACATTTTGATAGCTTATAAATTCATTTACAGCTGAAATTAAGACGTAGGACATTATATAGCTGTATTCGAATTTATTAGCCATGTACACGTGGGACAAACCTATATATATATAAGCCTTTTTCAAGGCTTTAATTTTACTAATTAAAGTTTTTCTTTCAGCTCATTGCAACATAGGAATTTATCTGCCCTTATTAGGGCAGTATTTTATACATATATATATATATTTTTTTTTATATAATTTTATATATCATATTTTACATGTAATCGGCCCTTTTCAGGGCCCTAAAGTTATTAAACGCAATACAAACTCATTTATTTGTTTAATAATGTATCTACTTATGAAAAAGAATTTTGTACACAGATGTGTAACTGTAGTGTCGTAAACTACTATTTAATCGTTCCAATAAACATCTAAATGAAAAAATTATTCTTTATTCTCTGGTGAATTTTACAACGAAAATTTATGTATGAAATGTTCTTCACAATAATTTTCATTTTCTAAAAAATCTTGTGCATTAACATACATCGATTTTTAATGAGTAGTGAAGGAAATTATGTGCCTTTTATTTTTTTTTTAAATTGCAGATTCAAGACTAGTTCAATATACTTATACAATATACATTGGAATAATTCATTTATTATTTCATGCTAAATCTCTAATTCAAAATTTATTAATCATAACTAATTTCAGTGACATTGATTTATTAATTATGATTAAGATGTTACGAGCTTCTTCAGTAATAAATTGAGTGAAAGCAAAATATTTTTTTTCACAAGTGAACTTAACATGCAACATGATTTAAAAAAAATATAAATAATTTTATAATTTCCAGATTATTTTTCATAGCCACCTTTATTGTGTTCACTTCGCTTGAAAATCAGTCACTATTACACTTTTCCATTTATGTGCTCTGGCCCATTCTTTTCATTTCTAGGTCTATAATAATGTATGTATCACATATCATTACCAATTGTATGTAATTATTACTTATCTTTATTGTATATTTACATTTGAATATTAATTTAACATGAATAATATATTTTAAAACATTGATCTGCAAATAAACCATAAGTAAATTTTTCTATTTATCGAATTCTAATTAATTTAATTATAGAATTGCTATATAAATATTATACTTATTTTAGATGCAAAATGAAATTTTGTAGAAAATAAAAGTATTCAAAAATCTCATTTAGCAATTTGTCGAGGGCTCAAATTGCATCAAATATGAATATAAATATATCTATAATCAATTGCTAATAAGAATATAAATATATATCTATAAAACTGATGTAATAATACATC
Source organism: Torymus tubicola (assembly GCA_035583055.1). Lineage (NCBI taxonomy): Eukaryota > Metazoa > Arthropoda > Insecta > Hymenoptera > Torymidae > Torymus > Torymus tubicola. Next base: position 14,069,516 of record JAWWEQ010000055.1, on the reverse strand, counting down.
ATACAGATCATTCTTAACTATAAAACAAATTAAATATATTTTACTTATTTTATTAATGAAGACGTATAATAATATTTATAAAATCAAACGTTTCCAATTTTTTTTTTTAAATATTTAGAAAATATTTTGGCTGCTATTGAATCAAATGGCACAGTATACATATATTTAAGTTTTGCAAGCTCCGTACTAAAAAAAAGTTTTTATATACAATAATGTTATACAGTAATGTTATATATAACATTACTTCATATTAAATTATACGATTAATCGGGTTGAGTCCATGACACTTATAAATTTGTACATATTAATTATATGCAATTTACTTTCATAACTTATAGGATATTTTCATATTTTTTTTTCATAAAATAATTTCATATTTTCATATATGAATTTCATAAAATTATATGCAATTTACTTTACAAATTTATTTTACTTTCATAACTTACATCAATATTTTCAAGTAACAGGTATAAAGTACTATTTACACGTAAGGAAATAAGTACATCCATACACCCATTACGCCTCCTCTAATTACTCGATCTGTTTCTCTCTGAGGTTGGCACTCACTTCATAACAAAAATCACTGGGGCGCGAAAACGCCACTTTATCTCTATCACTCTGACCTGTCAATAGTACTTTCGAGATACATCTAACTTTACCAAGGACAATGACCAACGAAATAACAACAAGCGAGAAGAAGAAAACTTCGGCGAAGAAGGATGTCGAGGAAAAGAAGGCTCCTACCACCAAGTTTCATCCACCCATGGCTGAAATGGTGAATGAAGCACTAGTTGCTCTCAAGAGCAGAAAAGGCTCGTCCCTGCAGGTCATCAAAAAGTACATTGCTATATTCTTGATATCGAGAAGCAAGCACCTTACATCCGCAAATATCTGAAGAACACCGTCGCCAATGAAACCATCGTGCAAACAAAGGGTACAGGAGCTTCAGGTTCTTTTAAACTTGTTGATAAGTCTGTCGGTAAAAAGACAGCTTCTAAGAAATCAGCTGTAGAAAAACCAGCTGGTAAGTAGTCACCTATGAAGAAGACTGTTGTGGAACATGGAATGGAAGTGGACAAGCATCGGCTGCGAAGATAAGTTGCCTAAACCGAAAAAGGATATGGTTAAAACCAGTAAATCAACGAAGTAAAAAGAAAATATAATAAAAAGGCCCTTTTCAGGGCCATAAACTTATTTAAATGTATATACAAACTATTTGACATTTTTTAAACATTTTTCGACAGTTTTTCCACACAAAATTTGCTAACGTTTTTTTGTAATATAAGTATATACATTGTCACGTTTGCTAATTTGAAAGATTGTGACTTTAATCCTAAAATATTAAATTGGATTAACACTGAACTGAAAAAAAACATACATAAAATTACACATATATAAATTACATATTACATAATTTATTTTTTGTATGACGATTTTCTTTGGATTTCATTGAAAATGATTTTTAGATAATTGTGCATTCATAAAGAAATGTTCATTTTTAATTCATAATATTTTAGAATATATCATAATCAATGTATAATATTTTTAATGTAATTAATTATTAAGTATTCAGATGAAGTCAACATAATATTAGTGTAAATAAAGTGCACGTATTTATTGCAATTTTATCGTCGAAATTGAAGTGAATTATACGTAAGACAATTATAACCAAATAAAACAATGAAAAGTTGTTTGAACGTTTGAAAAATATTGGTGGCCCTGAAAAGGGCCGATTTGTTATTAAAAGGGTAAAATCAAATGTTTCTAAGCACGCTCTCCACGAATACGTCTAGCCAACTGAATGTCTTTCGGCATGATTGTGACGCGCTTGGCATGGATAGCGCACAGATTGGTATCTTCGAACAAACCAACGAGATAAGCTTCGCTGGCCTCCTGGAGAGCCATCACAGCCGAACTCTGGAATCGCAGATCAGTCTTGAAATCTTGAGCGATTTCACGCACAAGCCGCTGGAAAGGCAGCTTGCGGACGAGCAACTCCGTACTCTTCTGGTAACGTCTGATCTCGCGGAGAGCGACTGTTCCTGGCCTGTAGCGATGGGGCTTCTTGACACCTCCGGTGGCCGGGGCGCTCTTGCGAGCGGCCTTAGTCGCCAGTTGTTTGCGGGGAGCCTTTCCTCCGGTGGACTTGCGAGCTGTCTGCTTTGTACGAGCCATATCTGTCGATACTTCGGAGATGCTTACTGAACGTGAGAGAACAGTGAACTGATGCGCGATCTGTTAAGCGCCCCTTTTTTATGCGCTTTCGATGAGGCGGAATGTCGCGACTGATTGGGTGGCGGAGCGGTGGTGGGGATAATAGCAACATGCGATTTCGAAGCGAGTTGCCGCCTCGCGGCATATATAATGAGGGCGCTTACCGGTCTCAATCATCAGATTACTGTTGTTTCTCGTACAGTAAGCATCTCTAAATTAACTAAAGATGACTGGCCGTGGCAAAGGAGGTAAAGGACTTGGCAAGGGTGGAGCTAAGCGTCATCGTAAGGTTCTTCGAAACAACATCCAAGGAATCACCAAACCCGCAATTCGTCGTCTGGCTCGTCGTGGCGGTGTGAAACGCATCTCTGGTCTAATTTACGAGGAGACTCGGGGTGTTCTCAAGATTTTCCTCGAGAACGTTATCCGCGATGCCGTCACCTACACAGAGCATGCGAAAAGGAAAACAGTGACTGCCATGGATGTTGTCTACGCTTTGAAGAGACAAGGACGTACTCTCTACGGCTTCGGCGGTTAAATATAATAACCTAACCCTCGTTTAAAAACAATCGGCCCTTTTCAGGGCCACTAAATATTTTAACGTAGATTATATCTATTTTTATATTTTATTTGTATTAATAAATTAAGATAAAGCACTGCACATAAGTAGGTACCAAAAGTTCTATTCGACTGATTTACGAAGTCTAATAAAAATCTTTTAGATAAACAAAGTTCGTAAATAATCGTAGCATTTTATATATACTATGCTTTATTCAAATGACAATAAAATAAATATTTAGTGCAATAAAGTTAGCCAAAAATTATAAGACACGTAATAAACAATTAGGTACTTGGTCAATTTTTTATTGTGAAGACACTGAATAATTAAGATTGACCATGATAAACAACGATAATCTTTTGCAATTAGAGATTATTGATCAAGGAGAAGTACTCTTTAATTCGTTTTCATTAAGGCTTCAAGGTTATCGAAATTGTTGGTTGTTACTATAGTAATAGTAAACAGATACATCTAGAAATGTTTTTATAGAAATATTTTTCGAGAATTCATAGATTTTAAATATTAATTTCATAATATGATTAGACGATTACACGATATCTACAAATTATTTTTTTTAATTTGAGCACAAAAACTAGTGCACGACATCCATTTTTTATATAACTATGTGTGGTAGTCGTGTTATTTTTTATTTAATGTAAGTAGATCCAAGACACGTCAAATTTCTAACCTTCAAAAATACAAATTAATCCGTATTGAAAAATTGATATGTATATGCCCTAGTGAAATCCTCTAGGTAATTAAATAATTTCATGACTTTTTGACTGACTAGATTAATGATACACTTTATAAATTAAGAAATATTTTTATATAAATTTTTCATTAGTTATGTATAATTATTTTAAGGAATTACTAGATGCACTTTTTTATTTAGTAGTAAGTACATAAAAAGCTACTTTTCTAAATATTCGAATAATTCTATTATTAAATATAAGTATAGTATGTATACAAATTAGAATAAAAATGTATAGTTTATTATACGTTTTAATTAATTGATGGCCCTGAAAAGGGCCGATTGTTTAATATATCATGGGGTCAGTCGATCATCATCTACTTGGAGCTGGTATACTTGGTCACAGCCTTGGTGCCTTCGCTAACAGCATGCTTAGCGAGCTCACCAGGAAGGAGAAGCCTGACAGCGGTCTGGATCTCCCGGGACGTAATCGTCGACCGCTTGTTGTAATGAGCAAGGCGAGAGGCTTCCGCAGCGATACGCTCGAAGATGTCATTGACAAAACTATTCATAATGCTCATCGCCTTACTTGATACACCGGTGTCAGGGTGGACTTGTTTCAGCACCTTGTAAATGTAGATACCGTAAGACTCCTTCCTCCTCTTCTTACGACCTTTCTTCTCGTCCTTGACAATGTTCTTCGTTGCCTTGCCAACTTTCAGCGGAGCCTTACTGCCAGTCTTCGGTGCCATCGTATAGCTTGTAGAAATGTACTAGTTAACTAGACGACTGTCGAAGTCGGAATAAAAAAATCCGGATTTCAATTTTTACTTAATACTTAGAGCGCATCTGCTCCGCGCCAATCACAACACAGAACCCGCAAGCTGCGAGAGAGCAGTCAACGCTGATTGGTGCGGCGCAGTCGCGCCGCCGCTCCCTCCGCGATCTATAGCTATAGCATACACCGATCGTCACGCGAGAAACTCGCGCGCTGATTGGCGCGGCGTAGCAACACCGAAGTATATAAACAAACGAGCGTGGCCCGCGAAAAAAATATTCTTTCTTATGATTTCGTTGAGTAAGTATCTATTGTCGAGACAACGATTATCAGACATGTCAGGACGTGGAAAAGGAAATAAGGGCAAAGCCAAGACATCCCAAACTCGTTCTAGCCGAGCTGGACTTCAATTTCCAGTTGGCCGTATTCATCGGCTATTGCGGAAGGGGAACTTCGCCGAACGTGTTGGTGCTGGTGCACCGGTTTACCTTGCAGCAGTCATGGAGTATCTGGCCGTGGAAGTATTAGAATTGGCTGGAAACGCTACAAGGGACAACAAGAAGACCAGGATCATTCCTCGACATCTTCAATTGGCCATCCGCAATGATGAAGAATTGAATAAACTTCTCTTAGGAGTCACCATCGCCCAGGGAGGTGTCTTGCCCAACATCCAGGCTGTTCTTCTCCCGAAGAAGACCGAGAAGTCCACTTAAATTTCGCTTCTGATTAATTTTGCTAAAACAATCGGCCCTTTTCAGGGCCACTAATATTTTATTTAAACGTATCAAACATTCTATCCTTCAAAAAAAAAAAAGTTAAATTGCATATTTTGTTCAAATATATTTATAATTAAAAATAGCATTTACCATAAACATCAAATTGTATAATTTATAAATAGTGCGCTCCTTAAGATGGCGCTTTTTTCATCAATATTCGCGATACTAGCGCCTTTGATAAGCGAATACACCTTGGACGCTGATTACAGACTGACCACGCAAGTTTTTTTCGAACTTTGAACTTGATGACATTCGTGTATTCATTTGCAAGTATCGTGAATCGACAGATTTGAATAAAAATTAGCATGTTACGCTTTGCAATGGATCAAGTTGTTCGCGGTTTGGCGAGTTCCTCTAAAAATTTGGTAAAATGCCGAAGATTAGAAGGCAAAGTTGCAATAGTAACAGCCTCCACTCAAGGGTAATTTTTCTTTTATATTTAAACGTTTATAAAGTTCTTATCTTGCCTACTGATAAAAAGTAGAAAATTGAAAATCAGTATTACTTGCACTTATTTTTTCAAAAAATAAATGCCATTTTAAGTTTTCATAGTCAATACTTATCATTTATTTAAGAATATAAAGCAATATAAAGTTATTTATTTGTATATCTACATAGTTTCTAGTTAATTCCAGTTTCAATTGCATGAAGTAGTAGAAAATAATCAAACATGGTTATATGTTGTAATTGTAAATAATCTTTTAATTAATAGAATAGGATTTGCTGTTGCACGACGTCTAGCTCAAGAAGGAGCAAAAGTGGTTGTAAGTAGTCGAAGAGAAGCAAATGTAAAAAATGCAGTAGAACAACTCAAATCTGAAGGACTTGAAGTCTCTGGACTTGTTTGCCATGTTTCAAAAGCAGAAGACAGAAAAAAATTGTTAGATGAAGTCTGTACAGATAAATTTTATTTATACTTTATTACAATCTCCTAGTCAAATTAATTTTGCTAAATATTTGAAATTTATTTATAGACTGTATCAAAATATGGAGGTTTAGATATCCTCGTGTCAAATGCAGCTGCAAATCCATCAATGAGTACAGTATTAGAAACTACTGAAGTTGTATGGGATAAAATCTTTGAGATTAATGTAAAAAGTACATTTTTATTTATGAAAGAATCTTTACCCTTACTCAGAAAAAGCAAATCTCCATCTATTATTATTATGTCATCGATTGCTGGATACCAACCGTTTTCTGTAAGTAAACCAAAAATTTACACTGTAAGTAAATTTAATATTTATAGTGTGATCCATAATTTATTACATTTAAGAAAAATAATTTATATTCAATTTTTATTCAGGTACTTGGTGTATACTCTATTAGCAAAACAACTTTACTATCACTATGTAAAACTACTGCTGAAGAATTAGCTAGTGATGGAATACGAGTAAACTGTATTGCTCCTGGTATTATTAAAACAAAGTTTTCATCACCGGTATTTATAATTTTTGTAATTTAAAAATTAATATTTGATATATTCAATCATAATTTTGTATATATTTTTTTAGATGTATGAACAAGAAGAAGCTCGTGAAGCATCACTGTCTTTAATTCCACTACAGCGATTTGGTGAAATTGAAGAAATTGGATCAGTTGCTGCATTTTTAGCAAGTGATGATGCCTCTTACATTACTGGTGAAACAATTGTTGCTGCTGGAGGAATGAAATCGAGACTTTAAGAAATTTAGGTCGTGATCATAATATAATTCAAAGCTTTGAAATTGCTTGTTATCAATTTATTATGGACTACATAAATGTGATCACGACCAAAAATAAATATTGTATGTATATATGGGAAAGGGTGCATATATAGATGTTTATATATATAGTTGTATGAATCTTTTGTAAAAATATTTTATTTTGTATTTTTAAATTAAAATATATAAAATTGCATTTAACTTAAGGTTACGTCAGTTCTCCACAAGAGGATATTACAACTTTTTGGGTTGGGGTTCCACCTTTGGTACCATATTTTTCCATTTTTTTCAATACATCTAAGCCACTGAGAACATGACCAAATACTACATGCTTTCCATCTAGCCATTCTGTACGTGCTAATGTCAAAAAAAATTGTGAACCATTTGTATTTGGTCCAGAATTAGCCATTGATAAAGTTCCTGGACCTGTATGTTTTAGCTCGAAATTTTCATCTTCAAATTTATGTCCATATATTGATTTACCACCAGTACCATTGTGATTAGTAAAATCTCCACCTTGACACATCTATTTATTAATTTATTAAGGAATATAATGTTTAAACTTTTCTTTTTTGTTTGTTATTAGTATATTAATATTTTTGTTCAGTTTTTTCAAATTTTTAAAAAGGATACAAATTCTGGAATTATTCGATGTAATGTGCTGCCTTGATAGCCATATCCTTTTTCATGAGTGCACAGACAACGAAAGTTTTCTGCAGTCTTTGGTGCAATATCTGCTCGTAACATCATAATAATCCTACCTAATTCTTGTTTTCCAACACTTATATCAAAATATACTTGAGGATTTTGTTTTCCCTTTTTATTAGAAACATCTTCATCAGCTTTAGCTGCTGTTTCTTCATTTGTATTTAAAGTTTCTCCAGCATGTTCTTGGAGCCAAGCATCATCAGCCCAAACAGGCTTAGATGAACCTTCTTTAATTTTTTGGGGCTTGGCTATATTTACTCTGATTGTACGTCCAAACAGTTCAGAATCATTCTACAGAAAGTAATACAATGTGTCATTGATAAGATTTTGTAAGTATCATCAAATTAATCTTGTGTAAATTTACCATGTTATCTATAGAAGCAGCGGCATCTTCTGCAGATTCAAATTCTATAAAAGCAAATCCTCTGTGTTTTTCTGATTCATAATCCAATGGAATTTGGACATCTACAATTTCACCAAATGGAATAAAAGCTGCATTTAATATTTTTTCATCAACTTCTTCAGCTAATCCTCCTAGAATCATTAAAATGTATGTAAAAAATTTTTCTTTGTATTAATCGTAATCATTTTAATGATTAAAGAATCAAAGAATTTAAAAGCTATGGTATAAATATACCAACAATTTTGTTGATAAGCTAATTCACATTTAATGAGGACAGTTTAAATAGCATAAGATAAAAGTTTATATCATAATAAATGATTACAGGAATATTTAAGAAAAAAATATATTTCAACCATTTTAATGCACATAAATTCATATAAATTAATTTATTTTCTATTTCAAGATAGTAATGTATTTGTAATAAAATTATTATTACATCTGTGTATAGGTTATAATTGTTAACACAAATTATGAAATTATACCATAAAAATAATGTTACAATTTTACAAGTTTGAAAAAAAATAGAAATTAATATTATTTATATAATAAACTGCTTTCGATTTAAATTAATAAATGTCGAATTGACATACTTATCTACTTTATCTTTTAATTCTTCTTAACATTAAAACAAAAATAAAATTCAAAATACAATATAATCTTTGAAATCATGAAAACTAAAATGAATATTATTACCCACCCACGTAAATCGTTCTTTTTGCATTTGCACTCATGTTGCTTTAAAAAGCGTAACAACTAAAAACGATTATTTATTGTTTACTGTCGTCTATCTTTATATACATCGTACTTCTTGGCGCCGGCGTGTATACGAGGTATCAAGAAAAAACAGACGGCTTAGGTTAGCTAGCTTTCCGACTACAGCGACGCTTTGTCAATGTGTATTATTAAGGTAGATATATAAGATAAGACTCGCATGCGCGCGGAGCGCAATTGGTATCACGATAAGCACAGTGATAAAGTCGTCTGCTTGTTTTGTTGACCGACAACAATCAATTCGCCCGAGGCTTCAGACGTGATAAACAGCTTCATAAAGATTAGGTGGATCCTGAAACATTCATTCGCAGAAAAACGACAGAACTGTAAAGATCATTTTTTCTTCTTTCCGGCTCACCGCATTTTGTTAGAGAGCGATAGGATTCGCCAATTGCTAAGGTAATTGTTATATTGATATGACATTGTCAATTGACTTTAAAGTTCGGTACCGTGATTGCTCGGCATTTAACACTGATTTATAGAGTTTCCTCTTTTTGAACGTAGAAAAACACAGTTTAATTTTGTGCGCTTATTGTAAGTTATTAAAAAAAATATTGATTATTTTTTGTTTATAAAATTTATGTATTAAAAAAACCATTTAAAAAAAATATAATTCACTTAAAATTCATGTCATAATGCTATTACATCATTCAACTATTATATTTATACTTACAAGAAAGTTACTCCATACAAAAATCAATAAATGAGATTTTGTAAGATGATGAAAGAAAAGTAAAGCAGATATATTTTTATCATCAAATAAATTTAAAAGATTCTATTCAGATATAATATAGTTTACCTGTAGTTCTAAAATGATTCTTTTTTTTTTTATTTGTTACTAATTAAATTAATATTTAAAATTTTGTTATTTAAAATAGAATGTATTATCAACAGTTCAAAATAAAAAATAAATCTTAAATCTTATTATTACAGAAAATTACAATTTATTAAAATGCTTGCGAGACTCTCAACAATCAACTCTGCTTTATCAAAATCACCCAATGTTATAAGTCGATCAATGAGTGCCAAGAAGAATTTGGCATATGTTGATGGAAAATGGGTGAGTGCTACCAGTGGAAAAACGTTTGCCGTTATAAATCCAGCTGATTGTTCAACTGTAGAATGTGTCCCAGATATGGATGCTGCAGATACTCGCTTAGCCATAGATGCTGCACACAAAGCATTCCAAACTTTTAGCAAAACATTAGCAAAAGAACGTAGTGAATTGTTAAGAGCGTGGTATAATTTAATGGTAAAACATGGAGAGGAACTAGCTGAACTTATGACCAAAGAAAATGGAAAAGCTTTAGATGAATCAAGAGCAGAAATTAGATATGGCAACTCCTTTGTTGAGTGGTTTTCTGAGGAAGCAAGACGAATTAATGGTGATGTTCTTCAGTCACCATTCAAAAACAGAGAATTATTTTTAATTAGACAACCAATCGGAGTTGCAGGCTTAATTACTCCATGGAATTTCCCACATGCTATGATTACAAGAAAAGCTGCTGCTGCTATAGCAGCTGGTTGTACATGTGTCATTAAACCTTCAGAAGATACTCCATTAACTGCTTTAGCTCTAGCTCATTTAGCTGAAGAGGCTGGCTTTCCTGCTGGTACTATTAATGTTATCACAACAGGTTGTGATAATTCAGTGTCTGTTGGTCAGGAGTTATGCAATAATCCAAAAGTTCGTGCACTGTCATTTACTGGTTCTACAGCAGTAGGAAAAATTTTATACCAACAGTGTGCATCCACTATGAAACGTTTGAGTCTCGAACTAGGTGGTAATGCTCCATATATTGTTTTTGAATCAGCAGATATTAATCTGGCAGTTTCTGGAGCAATGGCCAGTAAATTCAGAAATTCAGGACAAACATGCATATCTGCTAATAGGTTCTTAGTACATTCAAAAATATATGATGAATTTGTATGTAAATTTTTAACAAAAATAGAAAGTGAAATTAAAATGGGTGATGGAAGTAAGAAAGGAAATACTCATGGACCTCTAATTAAGGACAGTCAGTTAAAGATAGTCAGTAATCTTGTTAATGATGCAAAAGCAAAAGGAGCAACAATCCATTGTGGTGGTAAAATGTTACCAGAACTTGGTCCTCTATTTTATGCACCTACTGTGATAACTGATGTTACTAGGGATATGGAAATATATGGAAAAGAAATTTTTGGGCCCGTTGCTGTAATACAGAAATTTGATGATGAAGAAGAAGTTTTGCAGAGAGCAAATGAAACACCTGTTGGATTAGCAGGATATTTCTTCTCAAGGGATGTTTCACAAATCTTTAGAGTTGCAAGGAAATTAGAAGTTGGAATGGTAGGCATCAATGAAGGATTAATTTCTTGCACTGAAGCAGCATTTGGTGGTATTAAAGAATCTGGAATTGGTAGAGAAGGATCAAGACATGGAATTGATGAATATGTTGATATCAAATATGTTTGTATTGGAAATGTTCAGCACTGAAGAATGAAAGAGTTTGAAATGCATGTGTTTTTATGAAATGTGAAAACTCAATTGTTCAAGCATAAAATTTTGGGACAGAATATTTTATCATATGCCTGAAATAGATTTAATATATTTTTTACAGATGATTTTTTAATTTATTAAAAGTGGTATTTAAATTTTTGTAAAATTCTGGTCAAACGTTAAAATTATTTCTTTTATTTTTTCAAAAGTTTTCTATTCATAAACTCTTCCAATTCACATAAAGAATTTATTTTACATAAAAAAGTTTTTTCAAGATTTACGCTTTTTTTCTATACAAAAATCAACAGCATACCTCATCAGTTTTTATCTTAAATTAATCAAACATAGATAAAACAAAAAAGAGATTGATGTGTGATAAGCAAATTAATGTTTACAGATATATCTTTGAAACGAAAAACAGATTATAAAATTTCAAATAACTTTCTACAAAGTTATTTAAAATATTCTAGTTCGTCATATTAGAAATAGTATCTAAGTTTATTTGTAGAATATAAGTTATAATGATTGTCTGTGTTAAAACTACTACATATCTTGCAAGACAATAATTATACAATTTAATTTATCCTAATGTTTAAGATGAGAAATTTGTTCAAATTAATAATTTTGTTTTGTAATTGTAAAGCAATTTTGTTATTTTTAGTCATGAATAGATATTGTTAAATTGAATATGAATATTTTCTCATATTCTACTTTAACTAAATGATGTTTGAGGGGATGTGAAATGTATTCAAAATTTATTTTATTATCATAAATTTATTATTTCATAAAAATAATATATTTTTATTCTTATGGCTATTTTATAATTTCTAAAATTGATTGCTTAAGATACTTGTATTGAAAAAGTTAATCAAGTTTGGTATTATTATTTCTAATATTTAAAAAAAAGTATGATTAACTTTATGCAAATGAAACAAACATTTAAATTAAATGATTTTTCCCTCTTATGAGAAAATTACTAATAAAAACATATGTACATATCAGAAAATATTTTAGAAATTATAAAATAACTCAATAAAATTGTTTGAATTCTTATATAATAGGACCAAAAAAGCATATTTCACATTCCCATAAATAAAAATTTTACAATGAAAAAGAAATTATATATCTTAAATAACAAGGTGTTCAATCATCGTCTTCCATGTACAGTCTTCCAAACAATAGAGGACAACCAATTCAATATAAGTGTAAGGTTCTTAAGCGATTTAAAAAATTGTTGAATTACAAATAAGAATATTGTATTCGTGAGACGTATTAGTAAATACATTACAGCAAAAACACTTATTATACACTTGTTCTTGATTATGACGCAGATTTTACAGCGTCAACAGTCTTTTATTCCATGTTTTTGTATATACCTTTCCCTTGCTTCAGCAATCATTTTTGCTTTCCTCTCTTGGAACGTTAACACTGTTGTACTGGCATTGCTTGTTTTTGGTGCAGACACTGTAGGTTTGCTTCTTGAACTGCTTGGTGTTGAAGTAGTAGGTGCTGACTCAGGTGTATAAGTAACTATGCCATCAAGAATGTTTGTTATCGTCACATCAACATTCCTAGTTTTCACTGAAGTATAAAAGAAAACAATTTACATTTTTTGATAATGTTATGTTTTATTTATGTTTTATAAATATCTCTAAGAATTGTGGATAATACTCAATACTGTGCTTGCTAAAGGGATATTAAATATTGAGATATTATAGTAGAATGTGTCTTTTTTTTTTTAAATTTTATTTTATAAGCAAAAAGTTTTATTGTGAGTTATTAAGTAATTGTTTTTTTATTAAATTTTAAGTTTTGAAATACTCAGTTTTATTTAAAATATATTGTATATTTTATTAATTATACTTACAAAGATCTCTAAGTATTACATTGTGCGGAACCAACGGAAGAACTTCACTAACTTGTCTGGCCATTCTTTGCATCTCAATGCTGGCAACAATTGGTGAATTTCCCATATTTGAGTTTTGAGGAGCTCGGTTATGAACTTTCTCCATTATGTAGCGTTTTTCATATTCTGTTTTGTCTGAAACTGTGTGCATACTTGTCTCAATTCCTAGCACTGAAGCTATCTCCTTCTCAACATCCCTCACTAGAACATCAGCATCTGAGTTCCTTTTAACTTTTAAAAATTTTACAACAAATATAGTATATGGAACAAACATGAACCACATTACATCCGTCCACCAAGTTGAGGCAATGGAAGTAAGTCGTATATCAACAAATTCTGATCTCCAAGCTTTCAAAACAACAGGCTGAACAGCTGGGTCTATACTGAAAGGCCATGTATTGAATTTCAACAACGCTTTACGGCTATTAGTTGAGCCAAACTCTGGTTGCAGAGCAATGCTATATTTAGAATTGGGCAAAAATCTTTTAATTTCCTCAACTAAAGCATCTTTACTACTCATATCCATCTTTTGCAGTCCAAGAGCATTGCTCAAAGAATCTGGTAAGTTTGAGAGACTTGGCGTGACTGTCTGTGCAGCTGAGGAGAGAACCAAGTCATCCAATGCAGAAATATTATTGGCAACCACAATACGTGCACTTGGATCTTTCTTCTCTCCATCCTGGTCAATTTTTACAATTATGCCAAAAGCAAAGGCAAGGCCACGGTTGAGAAAGGTGCGTAAAGTTTGGCAATCAGGTAGAATCGTAGCGCACAACCACAGTTGCAGACAGATCAGAAATCTAAGCAAGACAAGTACCAGTCCAACAGGTATGTAAATCAGTATAGACGCGAGTTTCCATCCACTGGGAAACCTGAAACAACAATAATATAATAATTACTCTATGCTTTCCATTACAATAATCCTTGTATACTGCAATTCACTGTTTACTGCATCATTGCCCTCTCACCAACAAGAACGGAAAAAATCAGATAGGAAAAAAAAAATCGCTAAATAACATGGCGCGCGTTGTATAAACAACCTCCACTGTATTCTGGCACTAAATAAAAAAAAAATCGTAGGTCGAATGAGAGAGCGGAGCAATGATACACCGCAAATTCGGAAATCTGCCAGATCAGCGTGGTCATAGATAAAGGTGAATTTAAATAAAACTCATCGCGCGTGACGTCACGGCTTGGTACGTGGTTTCGCTGGCTCTCTCACCTGCTCTCGTCGAACAGCTCCTTGATATCAATTTGTGACATTTCTCACGAGAAACATCTGTTGCAACGGACGACAGACGGACGCGGGGGGCCGACACAGCTCTCACTTTCTTCGTGTATATATATATATGTGCGTGTATATAAATCACACACGCATTAGTCGAGCGAGTGGCTGGTGCTATCTTTCCACCGCCTCTCGGAGAGACTGTGTATCCTCGGTTCGGCGCAATTTTCGCCCGATGAGTTTTCGAAAAGCACTGGTGTGTGTTGCTGCTACTACTGCTGCTGCTGCTGCTGCTGCTGCTGCTACTACTGCTACTTTATTGCTGCGTGTGTGCGTGCGCGCGCGCTGTTGTGGCTTTTCGTCACTCACGCGCCAACGTTCTATGACCTTCCATTTCCCGATCAGCTGTTCAAAAGCGTCTTGCCACTCGCGCGATTTCACCACCACCAGACCAGGGCTCTAGAGGGTGCCGAGCCGTGTGCTGGTCCTCGCCGACTATATAGAAACGGAGTCTATTAAGGTGATCGCGCGAGAGAGGAAGGTTGCGCACTTGGGGCATTGGTAGCCGTGATGTACTACACAATTACGGCAATACGGCATCGAGCGGCACTCGCGGTTCAGTTGTGAATTTATGATGTGAAGAGCAATGCATCTGTAGGTTCAAAGAAGTTTCTTAAAGTTTTAATTCATATAATGGTACACCTAGAGGATTACTTTTAGCAAAAAGCATAATTTTAAAAACTATGAGGCTGCCTATAAAAAGGATTTTAAATAGTTAAGTTTTACGTAACTTATGTTGATATTGTTTTTTATTCCTGTTATCGCGTTTTGATTCATTTGAAGTATCGCATAATATTTACTATTTATTTTTTACTATTCAAGATTTTAATAGTAAAAATCGTTTTCACTATTAATTTTATTGCGTAAATTAAAACATATAATCATTTTTTTTAATATTATACTTGTAACTTATAATTTTAAAAGTATTTTTCAAATCCACTGCTACCACAAAAATAAACCTTTCTTCGAGAACTTACTGTCTTGCTTACCTTGAGCTTTCTATTCTAGGGAATTTTCATACTCGTTTCTAACCTTAAATTTGTTTACGGACTATATAGCAATTTTTCATAAATATATGTAATAAGTTATTATCATTGTTTTGCAACTCAGGCCAAAACATATACACGGCTATATAAGTAGAAAGTATTAATGTAAACGTATTTCAATGAAAAAAAATAAAAGTATACACATTTTATATTTTTAATCGATCGTACTTTGACTCATCGGGAGACTAGGGAATTTACGTACAACAACAACTGCGGAATTTCCCCAAGAATTCGTGAGATAAGAGAGAGAGAGAGAAAGACAGGAATGGCTTCGCCCATGCCCATGGATAAAACACGGGCGAAAGTATCTCGATTTAGGCTGTTCGAGTGGAATTTTGCCGAATTTACAAACACGGTAGTGTCTCGCGCTCTGTGAGGCAAATGCCATGATGAGCAGCAATAAGCGTCCGAAAAAATTGGAACAAGTTAACGTCGTCTTAGCCAAGAATCTCGAGCGTGTGCTGCGCAGCTTTTTCGTCCTCGGCATGCGTAAGCGATAATATATATAAAAAAAACACGGCAGACGTTTTTCTCAAGAACGGGAGAGGGAGAAAGTCGAAGAGATTATTTTGCATGTTCAGCCGAGGACGCAGAATCCTTGCTCGGAACGAGACACGTCTAAGTGAAAAAACATTGCGGTGAGATGATAATAATTAGTTGATAAATTTGCGAATGACAGCTGTCAGTCACGTGTATGCGTGAGTCTGTGTGTGTGTGTATTCATTTATCATTTGACTCTGTTGTCTTCTTTATTTTTCCTACGCAGAAGCACCAATTATGACAAATAGGGGTTGTGGACTCTGTTGGAGCAATGGTACCTTAAGGAGACTTAACATGATCAGTAGAAGGTGAGCAACTTCATTCGTTACCATGAAAACTCCTCCAACACAAACCCAGAATGGTGGAGGTGGTACAACCACTACTGCCATAAGGAATGGAGATGACAACAATACTCGCTTTTCACGTACACTCAAATCCAACAATTTCATTAATGGAGCTCCAAAGATAGGTAAGCAGCAGTTAGTTTCTCTGAATGGTGATTCAATTTGTTGCAATAGCATTGAGAACGATGAAGCTCTGGCCTGTGACATTGCCCCAGTGCCAACTAAAACCAAAACTAAGGCACTCTGTGTACATATCAGAGAAAATAAGTGGTACGATGCTGGCAATGTTGTTTCTGTTGGTGTGGCTGGGACTAGTTTAAACGAAGCTCTGGAGAGCATGTCCTTGGCTTACAGCCCCACAACTAAGCAGATCTACTCCCTAGACGATAGTCCAATTGCCAACGACAAGGATTTTTCTCGATCCGGTGACTCTCTTATATCTCTGGGAACTCGACTAGATGGAGACAATAGCTCAGGTAAAGAAGAGCAAAACAGTGGTAACAACAGCCCCAGAGGCAGTCTACCTCGTTCCTGCAGCAGCACAGTATCCTCTCTGAGTGAATGCTCAGCCTCCAATAGTTTTCTAGCCAATGAAGAGTCCCCGATCTCCCCGGGCAAGTCCAGCAGCAAACTATGGCCCCTGACCTCTGGCTTCATGAAAAATGTTTTCCCCTGGAAAACAAAGGAACAGCCTCTTCAGCAATCCCAGCAGCCATCCCAGCAAGCCAGTCCGTCCCGGAACTCCGACAAGATTGGCGGTAGCCTAGCTTTAATTCAGCAGTGCCGGCCGGCAAATCTGCCTGCAAAGAGCGCCCTCGAGGAAGAGAACCACCGACGCCAGTACAACGCCATCCTCGAGGCGGCACGTAAGCGCGAGCTGCGCGAGGAGCGCGAACGTCGTTTACAACGCGAGATGCAGCTACGCGAAGAGGAACGTCTCGCCGAGGACTCTCAAACGTGGACGGTCCAGGTATTGCCCCGCTTCGAGGCGGTCAGAGACACGCGCAAGGTGCGCGATCTCTGGTGGCGGGGCTTACCGCCCAGCATCCGCGGCCGCGTCTGGAAACTCGCTATTCATAACAGCCTGAACGTGACCGAGCACCTGTATCAGCTGTGTCTGGACCGGGCATTGGCAAATCCACATAACGAGGCGCTCGCAGCAATCAAGCTGGACGTGGCCCGCACCTTCCCGACACTCTGTGTTTTCCAGGACGGCGGACCGCTCTCAGAGAGCCTGCAAGGCATTCTCGCGGCCTATGCGGTCTACCGGCCGGACATTGGCTACGTCCAGGGTATGAGCTTCATCGGGGCCGTGCTGTCGCTGAACATGGACGCGCCCATAGCATTCATGTGTTTTGCCAACCTGCTGAATCGGCCCTGTCATCTGGCTGCCTTCACGCTCGACCAGCGTCGCATGAGCGCCTACTACAAGGCCTACTCGAGCGCCCTGGCCAACAAGTTGCCCAAGGTCTACGCGCACTTCGTTGCTGCGGGCCTTAGCCCGGACCTCTACCTGCTCGACTGGCTTTACACTATCTATGCGAAGGCCATGCCATTGGATGTGGCCTGCCGCATCTGGGATGTCTTTCTGCGTGACGGCGATGAGTTCCTCTTCAGGACGGCCCTAGGCGTGCTGCATCTCTACCAAGACGAGCTGCTGGGTATGGACTTCGTGCGAGGCGCCCAGTTTCTCACCCGGTTACCCGAGAATATGCAGTCGGATGCGCTGTTCAACAGTATTAGCCAGATGTCGACGGTCGTCGGGACGACCAGCTTCCAGCAGATGCTCGCGCAGATATCAGCGGGCACGTAAGAGTCGTGTAGAATCTTCTTTGGGATAGTTTAGAATAATGCACTGCATTGGACAGTGTAGGAAAGAGGGTGAGAAAGTTCCATTGAGAAGCGAGCAGCAGGGGCTGCACTTCTGCCTTGAGATGAGGCATGCACTGATGATTAAATTTAGCTGTAGATAATGTTTAAACTGGAGCAATAGGCGTATCTTTTTAATGATAATAGTTTTTACGCTGATGGCATTTAGTTATCAAAAGCCAGTTTAAATATTTTAATTTATTTATGTATAGACAGTAAGGAAAGTCTGAGCTAAAAATTTTAGTTAAATCAAATTTTAATACTTCATAAAAAAGGGTTTGAAAGAGAAATGTTCTGCTACCTAATTTAATTAAGTGATAATGAAAATGTATCAACATTTAAACATATCCTAATGTCAAAAATAAGCAGTAATATAATTCAATTGTATATTAATATTTATACTGAACTTGGCTATGGAACAAATTCATTCCATCTTTTATAATAGTTTTAAAAATATGTTTGAGAAAAATTCAGAGCCATATAGAATATTAAGAATAAACTTAAAAAAAAAAATTTGACCAGATTACCAAGTGAAAAAGTTTTAAAAACTTACCTGAAATTTAATGGTTGTCTATACTCGGTTTAGAAAAAAGCCATGTACAGCAATAAATTTTAATTAATTTGTCACTATACGGTTTATTAATAGCATTTCCGCTTACTAATCAAGTATTTTTCTAAATGACATATTTTTATGTACTACAAGTGATAGAGTAGGTTTTATAGGTTGCACTTTAAAAATGAAATAAGGTCTCTATTGGCAACTTTTTTAAATACTATAATTTTAAACATTTTCAAACACCTCTAATGGAACTTTCTGGCCTTCAAGATTCAAATAATAAAATGCTAATTGATTTTTGCATTATGATGGAGGAAATATGTACTGTATAGGACTCATTTGGTGCCAAGTTTCCTCTGCGTACACACTCTTATCACTTATATTATGGAAGGGAATCTCGGTAGTTTTTTAAATCTTTACACGTCTTTTTTAAAAATGTGATGATGAAGAATACAGAGATTGATCTGAAGAACCCTAAGGTTTTAAAAATTTGTATGCGTAGATTTTACTTTATAAGAGAGTCATTTTAAAAATGATTTCACATCTTTGTTCATTCGCCAACTCTAGCCACATAGAAATAAATTCCAAATGAAGGTGATTATATTTGGAATGGGTCGATTACAAATCACGCTATGAGCCAAAGAGTTTACTCTAAAAAATTTATGTGCTGTGTCTTTGATACAACAAATCTATGCAAGATGAATGTTTCAATAGTATAATATATTCTTGAAGGATTATACGTAAGCTATAATTCAAAACACATGCACTATATTTTTTTATGCATATATATTTTTAATCATATAGTGATAAAATTATCAATTCTTTTTATATACAATGTAAGATAATTTTTAAAATATCCATATCCACATGTTATAATTCAGTTCTGTGTTAGAAAGTGCTAGAGATTTCTCATTTTACTATTATATTAGAAAAGAGTATGCAATAGTAATTTTAGAAGTTAATTTATATTTCTCTCTATTTCTAATTATCCATATTTATAGAATTTTAAAGTAAAAACTCAATGAAAACTCCTTGGTGGGAATTAGATTTTGACTATTGGGACAGTCATCTTATTATTCCTGTAACAAATGAAACATTCGTACGAAAGCGAGATAAAAACAAGTAGGAAAGAGGGAAAAGAAAACCGAGCACACAGAAAAAGAGAGACATACGTAGTTGAGATTAGACTGTCATTTGATTTTTTGTATCATTCAGAGGGCGAAGATATTTTTGTAAAACGGTAGCAAAAAAATGCGGTAGTTTTTTGCTTGACTCGAGTTGTGTAGCGCTACGAAACCAACGGAAGGAAAAGGAGAAACAGCAGAAAAGGAAACTCGAAAACGAATATACTCGAGACCCGGGGAGCGATAGAAAATAGAAAAAAAAAAGAAAAAAGAAATGCCAAACGTTCTCCGAAAAACCGAAACATGCTCTTGTGCTGTTAGCTGAACGTTTAGCAAAATGCATAAGGTACGCGCATAACTATACATACACAACTTTATGCGAGCGTACATAATATAAACATATAATATATATATTTATGGAAAAAAAGCAATGCGAAGAAAGTAGATAATTATTTTCAAGTATCTCATTGGTGTAAGAACAAACCGAGAAACGAGTATTGAAAAGAAAAGAAATACTAACAGATCTGCTTCAGAACCGTCCTTAGTTTAAGAAGGTACACTGCTACAACATACTCGCACTGACACAGATACATTTGCGAAAACAAAACAACAAGCAGAGGTGTATACTTTCGCTAAAAAAAAAAAAAGAAAAAAAAATAAGAAAAAAACGCAAGAGAAAAAATAAAAAATCTTTCTCAAGCAATATTATACGAGCTCCAAGAGCATGTCGTGCATAAATTTCGTTACATCTCTGTATATATACTCTCTGCGTGTGCAAAATATTAATTTAACGCACGCTCGCGTATAGCTTGCACCAACTCAGATGATTAGCCGTTATATTGCTCACGATATAAACACGAAAGTCGTGTAATACGTTCTGTTGCGCGGTGCTACATATACTCATCGATTTCCTCTATCTCTCGTCGATTTGTTCGTTATAGTGCATTATTAGAGTATCCGCAGCGCGTGCAATTATGTCTAAAATTAAATGTGTATGAAAACACGTGGGGACGCCTCGTGTGCACACATGTACATATATATATATATATAGATTAATAAGAAAGTTTATATCGTAACTATTTATTAATAAAGATGAGGATGTGATCCTATTATAGAAATGAAAAGGAATAATAAAAGAACGTATATATAATGGTAAAAAACAACAACAACAACAACAACATGTCTGCAACGAGGTTCCTCGCCGCTTTTTTTCTATAACATATATGTATATATATCTCGTCATATACTTTGGTACTATTCTCGCGAATCTCCGCGGTGATTCTGTATTTTTTTTTATTAATGTATAGCAACGAATCGAAATGTACAATGCGATTGCTTCCGAGACGAATTTTAGCTTAAGCGTCGTCGGTTCCGTTTCGGGAGTCTCGAGACTTTTTTGGCACGCGATATACCCTCTCCTCCCACATCCCTTTTATACTCCTCCATTCACTACTATATAGCGAAACATAAATTTTCAACCGAATGGAGGCAAAGTATTCCGATTATTGGGGGGAGGGTTACCGCTATCGCGAAAAAAAAACTTTAATTTATTGCTCGGCACGATATATTACAATGTAGCGATGCTCTGCGGATAATACAAAGTTTAATTTTATATAGTTTTTGTGCAAGATGCCTAAAGACTATTTCTCTTTAATTCGTTTCGTTTAAGAAAGGGAAACAAAACTAAACATTTGTAACTCGAGATTCTCGAAAAAAAAACACTGCGATAGAAATTATCGTATGTACCTGGTACTGTATCTCATGGTATATCTGAAGATCTCGTGAAGTAAAGTTATCTGTACTCATAAAGATTTGATTTTACTTTATAAAAAGAAAAAAAAATTACTCGGTTCGTTTGATGATTATTAAATTTATTGTTTTCTTCTTTATTTTTTTGTTTAATTTAAATCAAAATATTCGTTGACTATTATTAATTATAATTGTTGTTTAACTATATTGTTTTGTTATATACGTATAATCTACGAAACAAATGGATGAAATTATTTCGCAAGATGTTCGCTAACGAAAAAAAAAGTCATGCTTCATTCAGTGATATAAACAAACTTCATGGTACCTACTCAGAGTTTATTAAGGAAAAATGCTTCTACACGAGGGTAGAAAAAAAATGAAGTAAAAAAATCGCGTTATCGTAGATCATCACTAGCAACCAGAGAAAGAGATAAAACCTCGTATACTAGAATACGATATTTTTAAAATAATAAATCACCGGACCCGTAGTACCGGCCGATGGAATTGTATAAAAAAATAAGAAGAAATAACATCTATTATAATAGAAATACGAACTTTAGACGAAGATGAAGAAAAGTATTTTTCCAAAAACTCGCATACAGCATTTCTCCTCGCTAAACTTTGAACTTCGTACATCGACTATATACTGTTAATTTATAAGGCGCTCTCGATTATAAGTCCTACACCGATGCGTGTACGCTACAGATAATATATTATATATATATACATTCTATAAAGAAGAAAAAAAAAACAAACAAAACAAAAAATTATATACATATGTAAATAAGCTTCGTTATTCTTTTTGTATTGAAGGAGAGAAGAAGTCGGCGATATACAGCCGCGCGTCTCAAGTTAAAGTCGCGTCTTATATTGATTTAGTTCACTCACACATTGATATTGTCATCGTCATTGATATTTATATATTATATAGTTAAAAACTGTTCGTAATCTCTTCGCGTTTGCCTGGCGAACGCGCAGCGCGCGGCTTACAATATGTATCCGTTCCTAATATATAGGCAGGGATTAATTAATAGCGGCAATGAATGAAAAGAAGGGATGGGGGGGAGGGAACCGCGAATGTGCGACGAATAAATAATAAAGGGTATAAGGGGGTGGGGGAGGGAGGGAGGAATTATGTATTGTACTTTGTAAATGATGTGTGCCTAAAAGTTAAAGAATGAATAATAATAAATGGAAAATAAGAAAAAAAACGCGCTATAATAATACATAATGTGAATTGAACTCGCTCTATAGGTTAGCTAGCGAGAGAGAGACACACATACAACGGCGCAACTCTGTATTATTATTATTATTATTATTATGATTGTTGTCATTATATTTTCCAAGGATGCAGCTGCGATAACAACGTCGGGGTCAAAGTCTAAAAAGAATACGTCGTAGTAGATATAGCCAGGCGATGATGGGGGGATGGTGCGGTAGTGTGTGCCGCATGTATATATACATCCGACGTATTATACAGAAAGACGACACACACATACACATATATATATATATATATATACACAACGGACAATACTCGAAATCCAGCCAAATTTCGTGCGATTGCATCTCGGTTATAACGGCCAATCGTAAAAGCGAACGAGTTCGCTCAGTGAGCACGTATATATATATGTATAGACACATACACATACACGTTCGTACGTATATGTATATATATTAATATACTCATATACGAACGAGTTTTGTTTCTCCTTTCTTTTTGTGTCGGACTGAAAAGAGTCTTTTGCGTATGGAGCAACGCCGTCTTCCCACATCGCGCGTTATTACATTCAACTTGCATATTTACATATTATCCGCTTGGGTGTATATATATATAACTATACACACCGAATTCTCGTACTAATGCTTTTTCATTCCACGCGCGTGGTTCGCGCACTTACGTATATACGTGCAATGCTTTAATTTACTACGCTAATAATACTGATTCTCTTCCTATTGTCTGACTTCTTTTTCGGGTAATTCTACTTGTTTATCAGTCATTGAATAGAAGTGCAATTTACGAAATTGTATAGTCAAACGTATATTCGTGATATTACGAGATTGAAATGTTGTCGCGTAAGACAGTAAATCGGTTGAAATTTATAAAATATTATTTAATTATTAAGATTAGTTAAGTTATTAAAAATAAGGAGTCTATAAGTTGATTATGTTATTTAAAACGAAAAATGCTCTTGAGATATATTGTTATTTTGGGTTTAGTCAAAATTGTTGTGTGTTTCTTAAATTTTATTATTTTATTTTATTAAATATTTTTATATTATTATACATAAATCCTAACAAGCTTTAATCAGCAATCAGCTGAGCGAGCAATTTTCGATAAACGTCGCGCACCTGCCACGACTTCTCATCGCACGCACTCACACTCGATCTAACGGAAATTCATTATTCCATCATCTCCCCTCTTTTAAACCACTCTTCACTCAATTATCACGGTTTCTCCAAACAACAAAAAAAAAATCATCATTCGGCCTCTTGTCTACCTCAAAATCTCGCATGTTTACTCAACGAAAAATAAAAGAAAAGAGGAACGCACACAAGCGTGCGCGCGCGCTTCTACATACTTTCGAAAAAAAAAGAAACATCGTGTGCTTGTCAAATTCGAAAGCTCGTCTACATATATAAAAAAGCAAGTCCGTCCACCAAGTCGTTTTTTCTATACATGTATATATATATACACACACATACGAATCGTGTATATTCGCGGCCCAACAACATATAAGGCCGTAGGCCAGAAAAAAAAGCGCGCGCGCACGGCCTCGCGTGTATATGTATATATTTAATCAACGGCTGTCTAGTCCTTTATCTGATCCTCGTTTTTATATATATATACCCACACAGATATATACGCGTGCATGTGTTATACCCGAACACGAAGTTTTTTCGTCTTCTCTCACCATCTTGTTTCTTCATTCTGGAATTTCGTGTGGGAAGATAGCGTCTTTATAGAAAATAATAGGGCCCTCCTCATTCTCGTGTAAAAAAAAAAAGAAAAAGAGGAGGAGGAGGAGGAGAAGGAGAAAACGCTGCACACGCTGCGTGTGTCTATGTATATATATATATATACGGACCCGCGAGCGCAAGAGCCGAGATAACGGAGGAGAGGCGAGTCTTCCTTGCGGCGAAAAACATGCTTCTCTCTCTCTTTTACTCTTACTATCTGTCTATCTCTCTCTCTCTCTCTCTCTCTCTTATGCTCTTCTCTCTACGGAGTTGTACCCGGAGTTATATCTAAAGTAAAAGTATAAAGAAGAATAAAAAAAAGAAGAAGAAGAAGAAGAAACGTACAGACGCTCACTTTACCTGTACACACATATACGCATACACTCAAGTTATACACGTATTCGCTTAACCCCGCGCAGAGCTGGAAGATACGGAGTAGAAGAAGAAGAAGAAGATGTAATGAGAGTTTTCAGTCTCGATTATATAATAGGAATGACGCTTTGAATTTTTTTCCGAGGGAAATACATAAAAACATATAATCACGTCGCTTGGATGATGTAGCCGCATATTGCGAACATGCGCGCATTATCACACTCACACATATATACACAAAATTGATATTACATACCACGCATACACACAAAAATTATAAAAAACGATCCGCTTCGAGACGATTGGGATATGACTTTCATATATATGTATATACCCAATAAGCGACAAGTCAAGCACAAAAAGCCAAAATGTTTGTAATGATATCAGATCGCTCGTCGATTTATTTAGAAAATAATACGTATACTCTGCAGCGCTGAATCAAAATGGAACGACGAAAGGGGGTTGGGGAAGGGGTAAGGGGGTGGGATGAACAGGGATATATATATACAGCTGATGATTATATCCTTCTCATATAAGGATGTTTATATTGTATAAGAGATAATAATAAACGCGAGACGTTTTTTCCCGCGCGACGCGCGTCGCACATATCGCCGACAAGGGAGGCACACACATTATACACACGCGCCTGTGGCTCGTTTGTTTTACGTGGGGATAGTGAGCGAGTGATGTTGAATTTACTATAATATGCGAGTCGTTTCAAATGTCATTGGATTTTAATTATCTTCAAGTGAAATTTTAAATATTATAATTGTTTACGTAGTTTTTCTTTACTGCTTATATTGTATTTCAATTAAACTAGAATTGATTAAAACTGTTTATTCACTTATATATATTTGGTTAATATAATTTAACTATTATAAATGGTGCTCACATAATGATTTTCAAACAACTTTTTATACTAAATGTAAGGATGTAGATATATGTAGATTTGAAGACACAGTTGATTCAACCACTCGCCTACTGACCTCGTGGAGAGAGAAGTAAGATTCCTTTCGACTTCCAAAACTAAACATATTTAAACAATTTTTGTATTAATTAAGTGCGCGTTAAGATAATTGAAAAAAAAAATAAATAAATAAACAGAATAAGCACGAAGAGACGAGGAGACGCTTTGATTGCGAAGTCCGAGAAACACTTCGACTGTCGAGGACCATTGTAGGGAGAGAATAAAAAAAAAATAAGAATTAACGATAAAACACTGTAAATAATAACGATAATATTATTGCGATATATCACAATTATGTCGTACGTATGTATGTATCCTGAAAGCGAGTATGCATCGAAAATCGCTGAAGCAAGTTTATTCTTTACTCTGCTTGTGAATGAAATTATATACCGTGTATTTTACTATGTTGATTCATTAAAAAGCTGGGAAATAACAGCAACAACAAATTGTATGTTTACTATATCGATTATCTCGATGGCGCAGGTATCCTGCGCGATCATCCAGAGAGATGGGAGATTTTCGAGTGTGATTATGGTGACGATGAGAAACAATAAAGGATAAGCGAAAAAAAAAATGATCGTTGTCTTATTTTATTAAAATCTATAATGAATTACCTTACCTCTTTACCTAAAGATATATATTTATTCTTATAATAATTTCTCTTGATTGCACATTTTGGGGCTAGTATTACCACATTCGTGTATTTATGGTTTGTCAATATTGTTGTATTTTTGCTCTTACCTTACCCAATTTTTTCTTAATTATTTTTTGCTTTTTATATCATGGACCGAATATATTGCAATTAGAATTATAAATAAAAATAAGATACTATATTAGATTAACGAAAAATAAAATGTAGGAATCTGTAATTGGTATGGCCTTTATAAAGGTTAAATCAATATACAACAATAACATTTTCTATATGTATAACAAATAATAATCATTAATAATATCGTTCTAAGTTCAACATTTAAGGTACATGTGTTCATTATACGTATATACTTTGTTACTCGGTCTATCTACAGCTACTTATCCCCTAAGTTCTGAACTAAGAGTTATGGTAGTGTTCGAATTTCACAAGAGAGTGCGCCACGGTGACGAACTTAAAGCTTCGTAGTCATAGTGAGTATTTTTACTATATCTTAGATTTTTGCTAGCATTAAATTTTCAAAAGTTTTAGTAACAATTTTACAGTTATGTATGAGATGTATAAAAATAATCTTAAAAAATTAATTTTTCTATAAAAAGCATATTTTGGGTGTTCATTTTCCGTAAAATGTTTCTTGAATGTTTGATTATATATACACTATTTCACTATTTAATTTTGTTGTAAATGTCTTATTTTTGTGAGTTTAATAATTTATATAGAAATATCAAATTTTACGATTGAAATATATACCTATCATAAAAATATGTAGGTCTGCAAAACATTATCAAAAACTATTATTTTTATTGTTATTATGTATATTCAAAGCGTTACTCTGTCATATATATCAATCATGATATACATATTCATACACGTATACATTTTATACGAATCAAGCTAAAAATTTACATTATACGGGTACTTTTTGTTTTACTCGATATGTTATACAGGTCCGCGATCGTAAGTATACAGTAATTTATTGGTATATCAACCAAGAGTCGCGAAACCCCGCTAAATAAAAATTATTACACGTCAACCGCGCATCATCAGCATTGAAGTTGTCATAACAGTCACGTACGTCCCAGCATATATACCCATTATACATATGTACACACGTATATAATATATATCTATATTACAATGCAATTTGAACGAGCAATCCGAGCCGCATGATCTCATGGTAGTGCACCTTGCTCGGAGGCCAAATTACACGTCGCCGATTCGTCGAACCAGGTGTGCTGCCAGCACATTATACACGTGCCCGCGCATTCAATTCCCTCGAATATAACGCCTCTAATCAGCTTATAACGCAAAGTCGATATATCTCTATATATATACGTGGCGTACGCGTATGCGCTTATAATATATATATATCAGGCGAGCTTGCGTCGAGCCTATTACATACATATCCGGATATGTATTTTATAATAGGTAGAAAGAGAGAGAGAGAGTGACAGGTATAGGTATACGTACGCGAAGTGATTCTCTTAGCAGGCGCACATGCAACGAGCGGACTATATAGCGATAAGAGGAGGCGAAATACCGGGGAACGAGGAACAATTCAATAATCGACGTGCGTGCAGTGCGCGCGTCCGATAGCTATATATATAGTATATATATATAACGAGGGCCGTGGGCCTGAGCGCATCGCGAAGCTTGGAGAAAGCAAGAGAGAGAGAACAGTTGGCCCTGTAATTACGGGGGATAAACAGAGAGGGGGAGAGCCTATAATCACGCGCGGGGCAGGTCCGCCCCTTGTTTGCTTGTATAATTACCCTCGGCCATCCTTCTCTCTCTCTCTCCCTCTCTCTTCTTCGTCGACGTCGTCCTCGCTATCGTCTTCTTCGCGTTCATGTGTGTATATATACATATACGTATAGGCATCGGGTGAACGCGAATATTTCACTCCCCGAAGCGGAAGGTGGAGTTTTATGGAGATTTCGAGTGAGCCCGGTGGTCGTCGCCGTTGTCGTCCTTGACGCAAGGCCCTGTCTTTAGAATGACACACGAAACGAGCTATATTTGTAATATATAAGTATGTGTGTGTGGATGCGGTGTGCACATATGTGTATGTGTGTATTATTGGCAATTTTCGGTGGTTTAAAGGTAGAAGCGAATTATACTGCGGGCACACGCGTGAGGGTAATTAGGCTGTGTGTATAGTTTGGAATTCGTTCCTGAAAGATACGGTGATATATATAGAGAGGGGAAACTTAAATGGTACGGTTGAATGGGGAATATTTTTTCTGGAAAATAAAAAAAAAAGAAGTAAAGCGGTATATGTGTATGGGTGTATATATATGATGTGATATGTATATATACGGACGTAGAAGAGTCACCTGTTGCCGCGAGCGACGACGTCGACGTCGTCGTCGTTTTTCGTCGTTATTTTGTCGTATGTAGCAATACAGTATATATATATATATGTGGTCGCGGATATGGAGGATAAAGGTT
Source organism: Torymus tubicola (assembly GCA_035583055.1). Classification (NCBI taxonomy): domain Eukaryota; kingdom Metazoa; phylum Arthropoda; class Insecta; order Hymenoptera; family Torymidae; genus Torymus; species Torymus tubicola. The sequence continues at coordinate 14,040,618 of JAWWEQ010000055.1, read as the reverse complement.
TAGTAGCCCGCATTAAGATATAGTAGTTTTGCAGGTTTAATGAGTGAAATTGTTGATATTTTAAATACATATTATAAGATTTAATTCGTTCAGGTTTTTTTCTTTTTATAAAATCATATCATATAGGACTGTAGATATTTTTACCCAATTCATTTCGACGAAGCAAGAAAAACCAGTGTTACCAGCGAATTTATTGTTGTTTTTTATTACTCCTATTATATATATTAGCTATCCCGTTGTTTCAATGTTTTTGATTTGTTTTATATTTATACATACATGTTCGCTAAAAGCATTTCATTATTCTTATAATATGCAGCGATTCCAATTTATTTTCATTCAGACGCTATATACAAAAAACGCGTTTGATATTTTCAATAATTTAAAAAAAATAAATTTTACGTATATACATATAAACGAAAAAACACTTTTTTTCAATTCTCCACAAATGGAATAAGTATAATACAAAATGCCAAACAAAACCCCGCATCGTCCCTAACGATTCCGTCATTATAATTATACATCACTGTACGAATTAGTGGCAAAATTTTACTTATAACCAAAGTAGCTTATAGATATATATATAAGGCTCCCAGCGAATTATCGAACAACTCGATCGCAACACCACTTTAGCGCATAGCTCTACTATACATCTCGGCTCTAGAATATACAGATATACCCAGCACCTTCGGACAACGCAACGTCAATTCAACCAACGTATATACAACTTCGATATGCTTACTCGCCTCCCCCTCTTGATCCCTATATACTCTAAACAAATAAAGACAATACATGATCCATTCGAATTCCCTTCTCCTCTTCTCTCTCAATCTTCCTATTATTCGCTCTCGTATACAGCCCATCTTCTCTTCTCCTCCTCCTCCTTTTGCGCATACGTATATATAAACCCGTGTGATGCACTACTCGAGAAGATACGTACTTACGTATATATATATATATATATCTACGCTCGCACGGTTAAAGCCAACGCGCGCGATTCGCGAAAGGAAGACTCGCACGTGTGTACTGTGTACTTGCACGCCGCCGACAGCATAAGGAGGATCGGAGAGAGAGAGAAAAAGAGAGTCGAAAGAATGCACACACACACGCATACACGTATATATGCGCGTATACATATATATATATATACACAAGGGTTCGGCCCTTATATCCCCTCTGTATATATATATATACACGGCGGGGCGATATCCGATTAGACGAACGATTTCCCGGGATTATTGACATAATTGGCTTATTTGCGAAGCGAAATTCGCCTGCCTTCCCTCTCTTTCTCTCCTCCCTCCTTCTTCACCCTCTCTCACTTCCAGCCGATACGCATCGATGGCTTGTCGACGAGGCAGATCCGCTCGAAATTCTGTCGCTGTATAAAGGCCTTATACGCTTCTTCGAGCGCGCGCTTCTCCTTGTCTTCGTCGTTGTCTTTTTGTTCGTATACCCTCCTCGCTCGTCTCTCTCTTTCTCCTTCCTTCTGCTTCTTCCTTTTCTGTTTTTTTTTTAACATCGCTGCTGTGTTGCTGTTCCTGCGCGCGCTACCTTTGCTTCTACCTATATAGCTTATATACACGTACATATATATACCTATATACATACGAGCGTTCGGTTCCTTGTCATTGTTTCTCATTGGGAGAGCCGGTCGTCGTATAGTAGACGTTGCTGCTGCTGCTGCTTCTGCTTTATGAGCCGTGATAATGAGAGTTCCCGGGAACGAGACGACGACGACGACCGGCTCCAAACGGTCGACGATAATTAATTTGGGCGGATTGAGGCACGATGAGAGAGAGTGAGAGAGAAAAAAAAAGTGTTAGTATATATATATATATATATATATATATATATATAGAAGCTGAACCTGGTGCACGCATCGATGAGCTAACTCTATGCGCGCGCGCACCCGCTTAACCCTTTAACGTCAAGATTGCAGAGGTGTATTATATTTATATATAGTCGCTTGTTCTCTTCAGTGTTGCGATCTTAAGTTGAAAAGACAAAAAGATTTTTAAATTAATCGAGGATCTGACATAGTGTGAAGGATATTATTATTCATTGAACAAATTTTATTCGTATACAATATTATCCTGTCAGGTAAAACGGATTACGGAAAAATATCAAAATTCTAATCGATTTAAACGTAGCTTACCTTTAAATATAAATTACTTCATAGACAATCATTAAAAATCGACCAATTACAATAATAAAATAATTTTGAGATAACGTAAAAGAGAGATCAATATATAACTGGATTTTAATTGGAGTCATCACATATGGTAATATCAGCTGTGTGGGAATTAATCAGTGTTTCGCGAAAAGACACTTGAATTATTCTTTACGTAATTATCAACACCTTCAAGAAGACAGATACTGTTTCAATTATGGCTTTTATTTAGCTCTCAATAAAATGCGAAGACAGCCAAACTTGTCACTCCAAACTCACAAATAAATCATCTATCGCACTGATTTTATTACTATATTCACTGTTTATTTAATATTAGAAAAATAGTTTTTAAAATTATGAAAACTCTTTTCTTTAAACAATATTATTATCAAAATTAAATCCTTTTGACATAACAACATTAATTTAAAAAGTTTTTTTAAATCAATTAGCAGAGCAAAATCCTAACGTCTGTACTCGATAATGTTCGTTAATCTGTAGTTTTTTTTCTTTATATATATAATCATATATATTTTTAGAATACTGAACTTTTCTTAAAATTCAAGAGAAAAAGTAATCGTAAATATTTTTCATATTCAATATCAATCCTTATAATTGTTCCTGAACTACCGCGTAATTGTTTCGCTTTGCGAGCGCAGTTAATTGCCACCTTTTCTATTTATATTGCAGGGCGCGTTCAGGCGCACGAGACACACACATAAATAGACACACGACCGACAAAGGATATATATATATATATGATGTACAAAGAGCAGACGAGAATTCTTGAAAGTTCAAAAGTGCGTATATGTAATTATCGCATGACACCTGATCTCTTGACATACGCGCGCGACGCGCGTTAATTCGCACGCACGCTCGTGTATATACCTTTAAATCTGAGATTCACACTTTGTTTACTCGACGTTGGGTTTTGCGTTATTTTTTTTTTCGCGTAGTTAGTCAACTCGAACGAGGTCTAATTATTTCATTAGCGCAGATGTAACGAATCAACACTGCGCAAGTTGTAATTTTCGTAACAGGTGTTTGGTTATATCCACGGTTTCTATACTTTATATACGTGTGCGTGCGTATATAAACAACTGCGAGAAAAAGAACGAGAGAATTGGTTAATTCCAGATGGTATCGTTGTGCCAGCTGTGTTTTTTTTTTATTTTAATGTAGATAATATTTTGATTCTAGCCGAGAGAGCTATAATATAATAGATTCGAGAGCAATAAAAAAGCCATCAATTTTCTCGAAGCAGTTAAAATTAATTAAATAAAGATAAAGCCATGGCAAGTTTATATCTTATTGAATTATCTATTAGAGGAAGTTTTATGAGCTTCGCGTATGAATTTTTAATAGAAATCCGTTTTTCGTCTCTCTCTCTCTCTCCCTCTCCCTCTCGATCGTTAAATAATATTAAACTTTGAATCATATAATCTGGGACGATAAATGGTTAACTTTATACGTAAATATTTAATATATATTGTTGAAAGTTCGAGTGAACGACACTGCTATGAGTAATATTAATTTTGCTATACATAATTAACAGTGCGAAAATGATGAATCTACAATACTACTTGAATATCAAGTGTTAACGGTTCCATTTCATCACGCAATTGTATATATCTGAATACACAGTTGTACCCTAAAGTATACCAAAACTACACGCTGTTTACAAATATACAATTATATAAAAACCTTTTTCTATACGTCGGTGCGGATCCAAGCGCGTGAAATTTCAGCAGACCGTCAAAGGTTTAAATTCAATTTAAAGTCAAAGCGCTGGAAAAATAACCGAAGCTGTCTGTCGCACTTATGCGGAAGACCATTCGGAATGAGGCGAGGGTGGAGAGGCGCGCGCGACTGTTATTCAAATAAACATACCCGCGAATCGGTCTATTAGGAAGGCGTGTGCCCGCGTGTGTCAGCATATATATACATCACTATACGGTAAAACGTTAATTCGAATGATCGCTTGAGTTTCAACAATTGACTTCTCTAAAATAAACACTGGAAGTTTTCATCATGCTCCGTGTGCGCCACGCCGGCATAAAGCCGTTTTCGTCGATTGACGCGCGAGTTGCTGCACGCCGCGCGGATGTTTGAAATTTCAACACTCTTTTGACGTCTATACGTATATATACATTTATGTGTGAATGCGTTTGTATGTGTATATATATCTGTTTCGTCGTAAAAATATATATCCAATAGAATTAACATTTTGTTTTTTCTCTCTTCGTTCGAGAAAGCTCGCGCGCGTGCCAACCGCCTACGACAACCACTAAATCTTCAGGTTGTTTATTTTAGTGTCACTCGTTATAAAAGATTCGAATTTCTCGATGAATTTCAATGAGATGTTTTATAGACGATATATATTATGTGCTCGCTGACGTGTGAATTTGAATTTAATTAATTTAAACGAGAGATTTGTGGAACGATCGGTTTGCCTGTATTAGTGGTTCTTGCAGGTTTTTGTCGGTTTACGATTTTTGTTAAGACCATCGCGGGATGATTTCTTTTAAAAAGTTGTTTGAGTTGTTGTTTAGTATATGATAAAATGGATGGATAGAAGGATACGTATACAAATGAAAGCTTGTTTAGTTTTGCATTTTTCTTTTGCAAAGATCAGATTTTCTTATCAAATAATTTGCGTGTTTCTATTCTTAAACATTTTTTTTGGTTGTATAGTGCTTATGACAAAAAATGTTTCGTAAAATTTTACTAAGGGTACTTACTTCAAGTGTATATTACGATAAATATATTCAGATCGAATCTAAAATTTGTCGCTTTTGAGTCAAATTATATAATTGTTTTAAATTCATAAAAATCTATCAAATTCAAGTGGTTTTCAACTATTCAATAATGTTTCAAAATCTTATGGGAAGCAAATTCCTATAACATTCCATACATAAAATCCGCCTTCTTGTATATTTTAATTCAACTTTCTTATAAACCCAGCATATCCATTCTCCGTTAATCACTACACCTACACCTATATATACATACTACACAAACCTTAGCTCTAAAAAAACCACCACTACTCTCGTTTCGAATTTTCGACATCACCTCGCACAATATGTACAAACCAAATATCTTCCGATAACACGAGAACAAAACCCAAAAACAACCATACGCTCTCACCTTGTTCTTCCACATTGAACAATAATCCAAAATCCACGCGTCTACACACTTGGCGTCGATTAGCATTCAAATGCCTATACTGATCTGCAGTCTCAGTTGGCGGCAAAAAAATCGCCAACGTTGGCGGGAGAAGAGAAGAGAATCGCGAGCAAAAAAAGAATTAAACCCAGCGGAAAAAAAAGATTTCCTGTGCGCGCAAAACTCGCCGCCGCTGGCACGTGCGCGCGTAACGTCTTCTATTCACTTGGTAGATGAAAGGGCGCCCGCCGAATTAACATCCGCAATTGAAAATCCGCGCGGCAGAATTTAATAAGGACCCGAAACTGTCTCGGCCGCGGCATCTGATAGCATTCAGGCCCGCTCTCTCTCTCTCTCTCTTTCTCCTTCTTATTTCCAACCTTCTTCTTCTTCTTCTTCTTCTTCTCTCCTACACTTGTAACCACGCATAAACACACATACACCTAACATTCTCCTCTCTACACACACACATACGAATATAATATTCCTCCGCAGAAGCTTAGCGTAAAAAAGATCGCGAAAAGCGCTTTCTCCAAAACAGTCAATCAGCTCAGAGTATATAGGTATGTGGTATACGTCGGTGATTAATTATATCACTATATATATATGCGCATGCGTATATCTATCTATATACACGCATTCTTATATGTGTTAGTATATACGCGTAGATATGTATATATGTATATGCAGTGAGGCGCACACGCGAGCTTCGCGATTTTCATCGCCCTCGCGCGCGCGTGCGAGTGTGCCTTCAAAGAGCGCGTGGGATTCAAATTCAGCCTTATATGGGAGGCGCGCGCAATATCGGCGCGGTCTATATTTGGAGCGCGCGGCCCGCTCTGTTGCTCTTCTCTCTCTTTCGTTCTTGCGTTCGCGCGACTAAACTGGTTTTTAGGAGCCCGTGCGCGCGTTTTACGCATAAAAATCTCGCCACCGCTGCGGCAAAGAGGGAGAGAGAGAGAGAGAGAGAGATAAGAAGCTGCAAAGAGAGAGAGAGAGAGAGAGAGGTTGGCGCAGTCGTGTTCGTTACACTCTGTTCTCGGAGAGAACCGCGCCAGGGTGAAGTATATGTGTGTGTGTGAGAGTGTGCAGTACCGACCGTCGTGCCAGGATATATCTCGAAGTCTATTGTGATTGTTGCGGCTGCAGCACGCGCGTGCCGAGAGAGTCTTGTTAGTTGCTCATCGAAGACTTGGTGATGTAAACTTTTAATAAGGGGGGGAGTGAGAAGTTTTTACGAGGACGAGGAGAGAGAGAGAGAGAGAGAGTTTCGTGCGAGGTAGTAAACTATATAATGTGTGTATGTGTCTGTGAGTATAGGGGAATGGGAGGAGGGTGAAACTTTAATTATTTTTTGCCAGAATATTTTTGGAGTGGATAAAAAGGTATATAATTTGAATTTTGTCCACGATTCGTGAAGGTTGTTTGAACATTTTTGGAAAAGGAAATGAGATTTTTGGATCGAGTTTATTATTGGACAGTGGGGGATGAATGGAGAATTTCGTTTCAAAGTATACTTGAGTAGCGAAAAAAAAAATAATTGAAATGAATGAAATCGTTGCCGATTAATTGGGGCTTAACTTTTATACAGGCTTATAAGCAGATATCGTATTCTGGGGAAAATGAATTTAAAGATTGGATATTTTTGGAAAATAATTTTTATGAAAAATTTAATGACCCGACGGATTAGAGCTACAAAGAGATGAAACGTTAATAAACTGGAACACTTTTAAACTCGTAATTATATAATCGCTTAAAAACCAAAAAATTAGAGTCTAAGTAATTATTTTGTTCGCAAAAAATATCTGAGTTGAATTCTTTTCCAGTTTTAATTCTATTTATTTTTGCAAATACGATAAACAGACTCAAAGTAAAAAAGTTCTTTCCTTTTCAATAAATTCATAAAATGCATATCAATATTTTGTTATTCATTCAAAGATTTAATCGTAAATATATATGATTCCCTTTTTTGGAAAACATTTAAATTTCAAATTATCAAAAGTCATACGAAACACATAGCACAGAAAAATAATAACGTTTGCTTTTAATCTTTTCTTGGAAAACGATGACAAAATATTTCATTGCAGGAGAAGTGCCAATACAAATCTTTTGCTCTTCCGATTACACGAACACAATGGTTGCGACGATATTCGACAAATGCAGTCCTTGCATCTTTTAAATTTGATAAAAACAATGGCTGTGCCGATAATTATGCGCATTATTCGACCCGAAACTATAACATTTGTACTGTTACATCGACCAAATCTTATATAACAACTTTCCTTTCATACAAGTATATCGTGATCAAAATAAAGGATGATTCTCCTGCGCCAATGACCTTTAATTAATTAATCCACGAATCATATAAAAGAAATGTACCAGTAGTTGAGTTTCCGTTCGAATTTACCACTTTGCAGTCGAAAGAAGCGGACTTACGAGACAGAGAAAGCGAACTAGATTTGCGAACGACTTTTTTTCTTAAAGAAAAGCAGGGATGGACAGAGAAGAGAGAGACAACGAGAGTATTTCAACTCTCCGTATAGCATTGTGATCTGTCGCGCGCTTGTACAATTGTGTTATACGACAGTATTTCCCGTACTTACTTCGCAATAAATATTGTCGACGACGTTTTACTTGCGAGAACAAAGCCTTTTGAACGCTCGTATAACTGGAAAGAGATAATTGGAAAAATAACTCTTACTGCCGCTGTTACTACTACTACTACTGTGTTATACACAACGTTGGCCGCTCTTCCGATTGCCAGCTTTTCGACGTATCAAATTATTGCATTCATATAGACTTTGAAATAATCCCGCGCGCACGCGCGAATTTCAATTGTAAGATAAATTAAGAAACTAAAAGCTTATATATAATATACTTTGTTACCAAGCACTATTATACTTTTTTTTTCGTTTTGTTATCTTAACAGCCACATCAGCGTATATTCTTCATTTGTTCGTTATACAAAGTGAATTCCTATGCATAAAGCTGCACGTCTTTTTTTAAAGCGTATAGTATAGAGTTATCGAGGTGAAGTTTCTTCAAAGTGAAAACTTACACCCGTTTATAGTGACAACGCGATTGTCGACGGAATATATATAGTAAGGGAGAAGAGATAGACGCGAGCCCGTGCGCGTGAGAGACAGAGAGAGAGTGCACAAAAGAATTTGAAATCGCATGCATACTTTGATCTCTTCAGGGGGACTATGCTAACGGTATGTAAGTAGGAAAATATTGTTTTTCATATATATAGTGTCGCATTGCTGTTCCTTGACTTTTTAAGTCTTTGAGCAAAATTTCATTGATATAATATATATTTTTGGGTAATAATTTTAACTAGAATTTTATTCATAATACTATTAATAATATTATTAATAATTGATAGTCATTAATTTATTGATATCTATTATCTATTTCTATTATATAATATTAAAAAGCCAAAATGTCCATCCGTCCGTCTGTCCATCCGTCCGTCCGTTCTTCTTCTTCCCAATAGTTCATGTGTATAAAGGGTTGGGTTGTGTAAGAAAATAGAAATTGATATAAAATATTGAAAAAATGGTTAAAAAGGTTTTTGTATTACTAAATTGATTATTGGCCTCAGAAAAATGATACCCTTCGATGAACTTTGTTCAACAACAGATATCTTTTCTAGACATCCTAACCAACAAGAAAAAACTAATTTGGAAGGTGTAGTCGAAAAAAAAATTTTGGGGTCCATTTATCGAAATTTTTCGCAGCGTTTGGGAGATTTGCACATATGCGCACAAATAAGCTGTTTGCTCCAGTTCCAGTGAGGAAGCTTTAATCGATTATTTCCGAGAAACGCATGAAAGGATTATGGTTAGTTCGATCAAACCGCGTGATTCAATACGGAAATTGTACCACACATCGTTCTGCGAATATTAAATTTACTAGGAATTTTTTATACTATCTATATAGATGATTAATTAGTTTGACTATATTACTGTCAATCGTTGAGAAACTAGTTTTTTTTTCTTCAAAAAAATTTATCGCTGCAATGCTGTTGACTTGCCGAGCGAAGCACAGCAAGTAGCTTCAAAGCGTTAAAGAAATACTGAAGAAATACATTGCGTAATTGATATAAGCCTGTAATAAAGGTCACTACGAGAGAACTTGTAAGGGTACCTAAAAAAAATGTTCTTTCCCAATGTAGAACTTTTTGTATGGTTTATATGGCACAGGTATTTGTATATATGCATCGGACATAGCAAGCAAATAGCAGCGATAAATTGTTGAAAAAAGAAAAAAACGTTTCACCGTAGTTAAATATATATTGTTAATTTACTTAAATACATATTCGTCAATTTTTTTTATATGACAACTACGATTCTCTTTACATTCAACGACCCCACCAAGCGTGTACTTTATATATATGCGCGCTTCGTTCTCCTGCCATTCTCCTTGCGCGAGCTGTGGGCACGTGTTTTTACAGGGCACGCGATAAAAGGACGCCCAACCGACACTTTACACGGTATAAAACGTCGAATTTTCGCGAAAGTAACTTCATACGTCTTCGTCGTGCTCTTTGAGCTCTCTGCTGTTACTCCTGCTGCTGCTGTTACTGCTCCCTGGTTCTGTTCTCTTTCTCTCTCTCTCTCACTCACTATTACACTCGCACTCGCTTGCAGCGCGCGCGCGCGCGCCGGAACAAAAGCGCCCGCTCGCGCGTGTGCACGACGGAAAGGGAGAAAGAGAGAAAGAAGAGCAAGGTACACACGTATCTCGGATCTATTGTGATCGCGCTCGAGTGCCGACTCCAAGAGGAAGAAGAAGAAGAAGAAGAAGAAGTAGAAGGAGTAGGAGAAGCAGAAGAAGAAGAAGCGCATGCAGCAGCGGGAACGTCCGATTCTTTTTTCGCTTAAAAGGAGAGAGAGAGCGAGCGAGAGGGAATGATAAAAGAGTGAGAGGAGAAAGCACAGAGGTGCGGTATAGAGGTGGGAATAAGAAAAGCGAAGGAGAAGCATTATAAGATAGAATGAGAGGGAGAGAGAGAGAACGGATGCTTATCTCTCCCGCATCAAAGGAGAATACGCTGACCCTCGCCGTGCGCGCATCCGTGTTCCAACAAAGTGACGCCTCGTTGTAATCCGGTGGGGGTGGCGCGCCAAGCTACACCCACACTGCGCGCGTGCGATCGTATCCCGGTGAGAGAAAGAGGAAGCGAGATAGAGAGAGAGAGAGTGAGAGAGAGAGAAGGATAAACAGCTCGTTTGACGGACGCGTGAGAGAGAACGAGAGAAGCGTTTGATAGTTTAGTCGACGTGGGGAGAGAGAGAGAGGGGAGTTTTAATTAATAACGGGATAAGAGGCGAGTGAGGCGACGAGAGGTTGTTGCGTTTTTTGGTTGGAACGTTTTAATTGAAAATTTCGCGTTTCATTTTTTTTTTTTTTTAAGTTTATAATTTTGTAGACGAGGTTGGGGTGAAATGAAAATTCGGTGATTTTAATTAAAAATTAGCCTGAATAAATGTTTATTTAAAGGTGAGCGGATGGTTTCGTTGAGGGTTTTTTCTTTTTACAAGTGAAAATATATATTTTGGTATCGGAATTAAAATCGTTCGGCAAAGTTTGATGTTATACGATATTGCAATTAAATAAATAGAAGTTTGTTTATAGGACGAGAGTATGGTAAAGTTTTTGGTATAGAGGAGGTTCGAAAAAGATATTCTGCGAACGATAAGACTATGTCTATTTGTTTACTTGAACGTACATTGAAAACTAAAAATATATTCTATAAAGGTTTCCTGTAACGAGGATTAATTCCACTCTAGATAAAAATAATAAAATATATATAAAAATTTCGTATAGTTTTCTTTCACTGGTATACCCCTCTAAAAGTCATATTCGTTTCTCGGCAATTGGAATTATTCTTCCTGGTATATCTTTTAGCAAATATTAGTTTGACGTATTTTTCGATAAATATTATTGATGAAATCTATAAAAATAATATACTGTACAACATGTACATGCACGTGTACAATAACTGTTGTATCTATATAGTTTTAGAGAAACACGTATCCGTCTAATACAAAAACACTGTTCTACACCAATTTTCATATACATACCTAGAAAATAGAGTTTGTTAAAAATTTGCAAAAAATAGTTTCGCGACAATAACGTTTCTCGCAAAGCTTACAAAATAAACTGTATAAACATCCGAAACATTGCCACACACTTTACGTGAAATTTTCCAGCAACACTAAAATGCACTTTTCAACTAAAAATTGATGGCTCAATAACGACAGTTAATCAGAAACAAAAACAGCTCGTTTCGATAAATTTTAAAGCGCGATTTATCGGCGCGCTTTCCTCCCTCTTTATAAAATTTGGGAACCTATTTAACCCGGAACTCGCATGCAATTTATAGTACAAGTTTGAACAGTTATTAATGCACTGAAGAGAGAGAGAGACCATATCCCATATAGCCACGCGCAATGCCAAATTGCACCAGAACATTACGGTATAATGAAGGTCATAACAGAACTTTAATGACTAATGACTTTTGCGCAATTCGCATCCATACACCCCTCTCCTGCTCTCTATCTCTTTCTCTCTCTCTGCGACGTTCAATCCTCCGACAAGAGAAAAAAGCTCTGCGCTGCCCTCGCGCGAGGCAGACAGAGAGGGAATGAGATCTCGCCCAGAGTATTTTTGCTCCCTCCGCGCGCAATTGACTTGTAAACTACGTACAATTTATCGAGCTACAATATATCATTGTACGCGCTCGGCTAAGGGTAGCTTAGTAATAGCTGCGCGGTATCAAACGGCAAACATCTCAGCCGTATACGATGCCCGCGGCCGCGCGCTATGGAGCATATACACATACAGACACGTGTACCATGTATATATAGTTTATAGATCTCGACTGTAACTTCCACACGTGGGAACGTAATTTCGTCTATACGATGCTGCTGTGCTTGCTATTCGATCCAGTGCAGTTGTGAACGGGTGAACTTACGATTTTTCTCCCCGTGGAATATGCGAATTGCCGATTGATTTCGGAAGTGCGCATATAGAATTCGTCAATTGAAGACTGAATCAAATATATTTAAGGCATTGAGTCGAGATGGTTGTTTTAATGGAGAAGTGTCGCAAATGAAGAGTTCGGAGAGTAAAATCGAATATGAGAAAGGTTATTTACAATTCAATGTTTGATTTAGTACGGTGTGATAGAGAATTTCTTTTATCATAGCGTTAAAGGTTGCATTAGAATTTCTTATTTTGGCTTTTTAGCACTGAAATGAATTTTGATGCCACCAATATATTTTGAAGCATAATCCGTAATATTATTCACGATAAAAATGATTTATTCAACAATCTGCATAATTGTCGTTGATTGATATTAATATGGAAAACAACGAATCCTTGAAAATGAATTCTGAAAAATAAATAATACTTCGTTGGATACGTTCAAATGATGAGTGAATTTCTGCGTGTATAACGAATAAAATACACAAACGTTATATAGTAGATAAATATAATGAATTGAAAATAAATCAAATAATTTTTATTGGTTCACTATAGGGCAATTATAACAAATTCTGCGTTCGCATCGACGAGTATATATTACTCGTGATCGCGTGAAACCGTTGAATTCCTTTGCTTCATTGGAGTATCGTCGATTCATATAAATAAGCTCAAACAAGGAAAGACGTTGTTGGAATTCCGTCCGCTCTTGTCACGATTGAGCTGATTGATGTATCCTGCGGCATATAAGATTCGGCACTTACAATTGCCGCAATTTAATACAATTACAGTAAACTGTTCTTACTTATCGGATGTTTTCTTTTTCGAATAAATTGTAGTACATAATATATATAAACGACAATGAAATCAATGAGTTCAATTAATTGTTACACTAATCTAAAATGAACTACGTTTTCGAGCTATAATATATGAAAAGCATTTTTCGCTTACACGACAAGTAACGATTATCCGAAGTGAATTGTTAATCATTTTCCAATAGACGGAAATGAATTTATTTAGCATGTTATATATCCCAGTAATATACAGATTATTTTATTATATTATTTCAAACTTTAATCATATATCAATTCATTTATCGTATATATACCGTAAATAAATTAAAATCCTTTGATCATAAAGTATATTATTTGCTCGTCGATTTTAGTTGAAAAATAAAAAATAAAAATGATAACTTTGACCCCTGAACTCGATAAAAATCCAACTCATTGCGACGACAGCATATAGAAAACGTAAAAATATACCACGGCTTTTTAACTTCGAAGTTTGTTTTATCAAATTTCACCTGTCAAATCGAATAAATCTCGACGAGCCAGACGCGCGGCCAGAAAGAGAAGGAGATAAAGAAAACAAGGGAAGAAAGAAAAACGATGACGTGAAAATGAGCAAGTGTAAAGGAATGCGAGACGCGCGCAGAGAGAGAGAGAGAGAGAGAGAGAGAGTGAGAGAAATAAAATAGTACAGGCACGCGCGCGCGCGTTTGCGAGAGTGTGGGAGGAGCAAAATTGATTGATCGACTGACTGATTGACAATCCATTGTGTATACACTGTGAGTAGCCCAATGCAACCCTTAAGAGCTTGTACACGTATGCGTATGTGTGTATATGTATATATACGCACGTGCCGTTTGACGCTTACACGTATATGAGTGAAAAATTTGTTACCTCCGCACACGCATGCGATTCGTGTGTGTTACGAGGTTGGCTGATCGAGAATGATTTATGGTTCTGAAAAATTGTCCATGTGAAGCCTGCGGTCGTGTTTGATTCCTCGATATACGTGCGGCGACGTGTATTTATAAATGATTTCTTTGGAGGAAAAAAAGAACGAAATTATCGAATAAATGTCTGTGTATGATTCTTATTATAGTACGTATTGTTCGTTAAATTGGTCTACTTGTGTAATTAAGCGAACGGTTTACTGTCGTTTGAGTTTTTTCCTTAAACAAAAGACCTCGATCTGTCAGAATCCGTGGTTATCTCTTGTCGATATTTTCATTGGAAATTTAATAAGGCAGCTTATAATTGTCAAATGATATGGAAAATAAATTTCTTTATCGTATAAACTGATTACCTGTTCTTTTTTTAAATTTTTATAAATATTAAGAGCGTTGCATTTTACTGCTTGTTAAAGGTTTTTAAAAATTAAGGCTTTCTACTTTGGATATGATAATTTATTCAGATTTTAAGCTGAGAAAAATTTTCTTTTTAGAAAAAACAATCGATCGATAATAGCATGTTCGTTTGGGAAGGAGTGGGTGAAGGTAGTTCTCGGAAAGATCGAATTTCTTCTCAAATCTCTTGTATTTTAAAATAGTCGTTATAATTCATGGATATTTTATGCATGACTATAAGATTTCGATACCCCTTTTCTATCCTGAAAACTCTGATATTTTTCACTCTGAAGAATTATGTTCTAATAAAATTTGTTAACATTTTTATTAAAAAGATTATTTAAGAAATTTGATATACATAAAAAATTTAGAAAAATTTTTAACTTATTGTGGTTTTAAAATTTGTCTTTGAAGATTTACCTTCTGGTAACGTTTTTTCCCTTTTTCTGATATCACAAACTAATGTAGAAAAATAGTGTATAATTAAAAAAGTTTTTGTCTCATTTTATCAAAAGTGGCAATACACAAAGTTTATATGTATTACAAAGGTTTCAACAAAATTTTGATCATTTTGAAGATCGTGATAAATGTGAAACTATTCTAGATTTCTTCACATAAGTTCTAAAATACTCTAAGGCAATAATCAATAGCAAATGCAGTATTTATACAATACTAATTTAAACTTAAGAGCATAATATTATTTTATCACCTTCCATCTCTTATCATTATTTCAGAATTTATTTTTGTTAATTTAGTACTCCAATAATATAATTAATCCTCACACTTAAGAAAACCCCAACACCAACCACAACAACAACAACATCAGACACTACACACTGTTAGTCGTACAACTCTACCTTAAATTTACGATCGCGACGCGCTCGTGTACACCGCGGGGCCATTCGCACCCGATAAAAAACTCGAAAATCTTAATTTTTTTTTCCTTCTAGAAAACGTAGCATTAAATTTTTACACGACTCTTCTGCCACTCCATGTTTTTTCGTCCCGACACTATACACACATATGCACACACACATATATATATATATACTCTTCCTTATAAATTTCGATCTCTCGAGATAAATTTTATACGAAATCACAACTCTCGCAACTTTGATCTTAGCCGTATGCTCTTCCGCTCTCTCTCTCTCCTCTATAGCAATAAAAAAAATGCTCGTAAACCCTTGTAAACCATAATTTCGTCAAAAGCCCCGTTAACACTTCCATCGTCGAAAATCCCGCGAGAGCATATATACATACATACATATACGTTGTTGTATCTCTCACACTCGCACATATACTCGCTATCGTCATTCGCCATCGCGACTCATCGAGCAACAAGCACATATATACGCGCGAAGAGCGCCAAGTGTGTGATATGATACAAGCGCAAAAGGAACGCGTACTAAGGTGAACAAGACGTATATATATATATATAGGTGGTAAGGAAGAAGGTAGACAGATAGACGCGTATAACAACTCGCAATGATCGAATGCGATGTCGAAAAAGCGAGAGAGAGAGAGAGAGAGAAAGAGAGAGAGAGAGAGAGGAAAGAAAGAGAATATGTGTATGAGTGAGAGAGAGAGAGAGAGAAGAGATGATGGGATGAGAATGTGTGCAGGCGTATCCTATATAGCGAGAAAGAGAGAAAAATAACAAGCGTCATACAATACGTACGCGAGACGATGCGGAAGAACTCGTTAGAAATCTGTCTTTCTAATTTTATCCCATCTTACGATGCTTTATCGGAGTTCACTATCGATATATGCATTATGCCGTATACGTATATCTACATTGCGTGGGCCTTTTTTTTATTCCCTCATAGTTCCTCCTTACACAGTCTCTCTCTCTCTCATTTTCGTCTCGTCTCGTTTCATTTCCTGTTTTATTCGACTCGCGAGCAACTACGTAGGTGTGTATCTCTCTCTCTCTCTCTCTCTTGTTGACTCTCTTCAATTTTTATTCCCCGCGTCTTCAGATTCTCTCGCGCCTCGTCATTGTATGTTCTGAACATTCTTCGTTATATATATATATAGGTATACTGTTTAACGAGTGTCAGCGTGCTATATAGCCGCGCACACGATCGTGAGAGCGTCATACCTCTATATAGATATATACGAAAAACGTGACTTGTCGACTTTTCGCGGGAATATACTTACGAAAATATAATATACCTCATATGCATATGTGTGTGTGTATGTGTGTGTATACATGTATATGCATGCACGAGTTTGCGCGCGCGCGTTACGGTTTTTCGTCGCCGAAACGATGAGAGATCCTTGCCGATATTGTTCTTGCGGGACTCTCTCGTCGTTGTGCCTATATATATATATATATATATATATATATAGACATGGTCCCGCGAGAAATTGAATTTTTAATCCCTTGGGTGCACGATGCAGAAGCGAAGGTGAAGAGAGTGAGAGAGAGGTATTACGGTACGCCCGCGTATATACATATACCGTGGGAGATAATAGGCAGCGAGGGCTAGATTTTACGAGAAGATATTTTAATCATCTTGCGCGCTGTATTAATTCTCGATAGTGTATAAGGTTTCGGGATGGAGTGTATTTAATCTGGAAAAAAAACGGCGTGGTCCCGTATTAGAGACATCGGTGTAATAATGTAGATGGGTCACAATGTAGTTCAATAAAATAAGGCTAGGGTTGGCAAGTGTTCTGTAGGTTCATGTTATATATACTTATGTATAGTGTTGTTTGATAAGTGTTATGGATAATATTTAGATTATTGATTTGATTTTTGCTTGGTTTAGTTTATAGGTCACCTATACTAAAAATTGAAAAATGAACTAGCTGCATATATATATATATATATATATATATATATATACTAGCAAAAAATAAAAAAAAATTAGTAATTACAAATATATGCGTGGTTTCGAGGTATAATCAGATAAGCTCACTTTTTGAGTTTTCGAGAAAAACGGGTTGGATTTTAATGTTCAAAAACTTATACGTATATGATTGGAAGAAATGGGATGAGTCTCGATACTTGACTATTATAGTTAATTGACACATTTAACATTTATTTACACGGCGGCTTATCAGATAATTCGATATTCCATAGCAAGTTTATGGCCTGAAGTTAGTTAAGAAATGAGGGTAATTATCATAAGTTATTAAGTAAATGTAAATATGATGTTTAAAAAATATCTTATCTTTAATATTACCGAAGAACATTATGTTCCTATTTACATTCGCATAAAAGTCAATGCACGCGTAGTTAATTAAACGTATAGTAATTCTTTGTAATTCCTATGAAGGATACTTCATTCTATTATTTCTTTATTCGAAAAATAACAATCCAACTGATAAATAATAAGATTGCCATTTTATCATTCAACAATGTTATTTTCAACATTTTCTATTAAAATCCTTTACCAAATCGTTATTTACCATTCGCGCGCGTCTCTTTTCTCCACAAACAGAGCCGTTCAATTCCAATAAATTTCTAATCAACCCGCATCAAAGCACCGCTGCAGGCTTTAGTTTATTTATATTTTAACTGACTCTTTTTATCAAGCGCTCAAAAGCTTCATTTGGATTAAAGGTATATTTATATTCGTTCATCCGATAACCTTAAAGTGACAATCGTGCGCGAAACAGTTACAATGAATTGAAATTCGTCGTCGTCGTCGTTTTCAAAATTATGATTTGTTCGAGTGAATAAAACATTCTTTTGTCGTCATTTTATAAGGCTCGTTCATGCCACATACCCATGTCATTGTAACACAGGCTCACTTTTATATATATGCATTTGCACGGTAGTATATACGATTGCGGATCCTTTTGGATTGTTAGCTTATACTCATTGCGTTCTCGTTCATTTTTATTCTAGCAGTGTATAGATATCGAAAAAATGTTGCGCGTGTATGATGAAATTGGTTGCGAATTATGGATACACCGTAAAACAACGGAAAAAATATAGATCAGACTATACGAGTTTAAAAAAACATGACGTCCGGTAAGCTGATTATATATAGTAAATAAAGTATGAATTTCCCAACATATTTGTATATCTATTAAAAAAAATCAATTTATCAAATCAAAACTAATTTTTCTTCTTAACGCTCAGCAATGAAAATTCGCGCTACATATATCTGATCGGAATAGTTATAACCATCCGGAAAAAACCCCTATCCGCTTGCGCACCAGACAAAAAGTAAATTAAACATAGCGTACAAGCGTACGGAACCTCATGCGATATCGTACCCTCCTCCGTTCTCATTACGCGATTGATAAAGCACAAAGGTGAATCGTCCTCTCTTTCTCTCTCCCTCTCAAACCCTTTCAGTCACCGCCTGCTAATTCCCATTCCACGTGCGTTTCCCTGCACTCTCGCTTCTATATATATATAAAGGTATATTACCTTACACCCGGCCGAATTTTAATCGACTCTGAATTTAATTAAACGAAAACCGTCCACCGTAACTCTCACAGTCGTATCCTATTACCTCCACTTTTTTTTTATCCCTCTTCATTTCTCTATATCTATCTATCTGTATATATTATATATCCTTTACGTATATATCTATGCGTATCGCTTTATACGAATTTCGCAAACATACGCACTTATCATATATATATAAACACATATATACACGTACATGTATTTGTACGCTAGTATTTTCGCATCGCACTTTCTACTTCGCGGTCTCGACGGGCTGCGTGCGGCGGGAGAGGGTGACGGACGACTGTACGTGTCGGGCACTGCAAACAGCAAGTATACAACGTTCTATAGCTATACACCCTGTGGTATAGAAAGGGAGAGAAAAGGGGGAGAAGAGGCTATCGACGCGAATGGTACACACACACACACACGGTTGAGTATAGTTGCAGTGTACATATAGAGGTGTTAGCTTTTTACGTGAGGATATTCTGGTTCTAATTTTACAAGTAGAGAAACGATATGTTATGGGGTTTATATGAATGGATGGTTGGACAGGGATGTGGTATAGTTTTTTTTTGTCGGTGGAAATGGTGCAAAGTGTTTAGTGTGTATACGTAAAGGCTTGGAATTTGGTAGTTGAAAGATGTAGGATTGGATATGTGTATAAGATGGGGGGTATAGGAATATTGTCAATGGTTATTGGGAGATGGTCAAATGATGTATTGATAAAGTTATAGAAAATGAAACGGAAACGCCAATCGCAGGGTGAAAATTTATAATTTAGAGGTGCCGTCCTCGTTTCCTATTGCAATTAAGTTTTAACTCTCTTATTAGTGTATGTCTTTCAAATGTTAAAGAGAAAATGTTGTTTAATTTACATCTCAAAACACGATATTTAGCATACAACTATATAAAGAACCTATCCCGTATCGATCGTTACATATTTTAAGAATTGCAACGTTAACAAACTACTTTAACTTTCGTTAACCGAAACATTCTATAAAAATAAAAAAGGTTCTGATGAGGTTTCTATATATATTTTCCTAAATCCTTATTTTTCTCGCATTTCCAGCATTCAATACCACTTAAATACGATATCACACGTACTACAAAAGAATTTTTCTCAAACCCAAGAATTTCGGAAAGAATTATACAAATTTAACGAGTTCTAATTCCCCTTTAATCATCGGCTAATATATATTTAATCGGTTCAGCTATTTCAATTTCGCCCGTTCTCGCACGTGTTAAAGCTCTCGGTATATATAGAAAGAGAACCATAGATACATATATATAGTCCACAAGAATCGGCCGGCCTCCGGGAGGATTTATGCGACTTGGGCGGGTACTTCATTTTTTTTTTCTCTCTCTCTCTCTCTCTTCCTAGCTACGCGCGGGCGACCTCAATCCCCTTTCTCGTGCGCTCATGGATCGCTTTGAGCGCCGCAGTGATTATTGAATTTTTAATTTTACGTTATACGTAGAGCGTTCGAGGTTCTCTCTTACTATCCCTTCCTCCCATGTTCCTGTAATTGGCAGTAAATTATTGGAAACCTCTTAATTTCGATATATAAAATGGATTATTTCGCCCTTGCGCCGCACGTCAAAGCTCTTTCATGAATTATATAAGGGAGATTTTTTCTTCTTCTTCTTCTTCTTTTACTTTCATTCCTCATCGTGCACGTAATTAATGGCATTTCTTCTCGACGGGGAGGGTTGCGCGTAGAAAGACTTATTCTCCGGTTCGAGTTCGCCCTCGTTCTCGTTTCTCTATCTTACGCGGCGTACGGATACACTTGAATCGACCTTTCGATGTCTGTCAACTTTCGTTCAAAGATCTTCGTTAAGGGTTTCGCCATAGAATTTTCGAAACTGAAAAGCCAAGATGATGTATTTTTTTTATCAGAAAAAAGAGAGCGTTCTATTAGATTGATTTTAATTTTGAAAAAAGGGAAGGTAAATAGATCGAAAAGCTGATATATATAGACGATTTAAAGTGGAAAGTACGATGAGCAGATTGTGAATAATACATAAATATATATTTATAGAATATAGTGATTTTATAATGCGACGCAATTACATAGAAAATGCATAAGACAAATGCCAGTTATATATATAGAAGATAACCGTAATTTTTTCTATATTAATGTATAGCATTTTTATTATTCATCTTATGAATTTCTATAACTGCTCCTTTACGTACTTGGTGTTTTTTATAATTGTGGTGTAGTATGAAATTATTATATTTCTGCAATTGATATACTTTATTGTAGTCTGCTAATTGTGATTCAGATAATAAAGCACACATGTTCAATTATTGATTTTATAAAGGGTAAAGTTCAAAATAAAAACAATAATAATATATATTATATAATTAAATATTATTTTATTATATTTATGTACGCGGGCTTATAAAAATTTTAATACAAGCATAACGTGAAATGGAGAACATTGTAATTACAATTACGTAGTCTAATTGCGATTAAATCTAAATAGTGTAGTTTTTACTTTAATTTTCTAAAAAACAATTCTCCTATAATTTGTATTAAATAAATTATGTTATTACAAACTATATATAACGAAATAAAAAATTTAATACACACGTTGCACAACAATTGCATCAAGACTGGAAATTTTATCTCTCCTTATAAAGAAACATTTTGAGAACGTTTGTATGTACATCTATATAAAGCGCAACAACGCAATCTCATATCTCTGCTCGAAATCCGAAAAATCAAAGGCTGCTTAACGGCACGCAGCGCGTCTCCACATTAACCTACTTACCGAAAACGTAATCACGATATACGCCCACACACATATTATACGAGCATAAAGACACGTACACTCCTTACACCTGCGTCTTCTCCAAAAGTCATAATATACACCTCGCCTGCTGCATTTTTCTCGTCTCGTGTATATGTATATACAAATAATCTCGATTATATATACTTGCATATTATAAATATATATACATGTAACATATACGTATATGGCCTCGGTGCTCAAGAAGAAGAATAAGACGAAATGAAAAAAAAAAAGAACGATGGCCCCGTCGGAAAGAAAGAAAATTCCCGTAGATAGGGATCGATATCGCGGACCACCTCTGGCTTGGATTTTTCATCGGGGTCTCTCTCTCTTTCTCTGTCTTTCTCAAAGAGGCGTCTCAAAGGGCCCAATTACGCTGTACATCAAGCGCTCGCGCGCAAGACGCAGGAAAGCCGATAGGCTTCCTCGAAGTATGAATGCCGAATGGTAAGAGTGAAAGAGAGAGAGAGAGAGAGAAAGAGAGACGCGGGAAAGAAGGAGAAGAAGAAGAAGAAGAAGAAGAAAAGGGAGAAGAGAATCGTGGTATTTTAATTTATTCGAGGTCGCGAAGTATACGAAAATTATCGCGCTATATATGTGCGAATGCGCGAGTTCCTTTCTTCGTCTGATTCTTTTTCCCTCCTTCTTTCTTATTGTTTTCTTTTTCTTTTTTTTACATTTAACGTTGTTTATACGCATAAGACTCATATATATACATACACGCTTTGTCGACGAGGGTGCGAGTCGAATACTCGTGCACATATATATATGCGCGCGGATATAGTCTTTGTCGTGGATTTACAGTCGACACGTATAATACGCACGCACACGCGCGGCGTATATGTCTTTTTATATCGGAATTTTTTTATTTTTAAAGTGTCGCGACGTGTGCGTTTGCTATATATATATGTGTGTGTGTATATACAGCATTGGTAATGTAGAACGGTTTTAAATAGAGCCCATAATATATATATATATACGTACATACCGGCCGCCGTGGTAGCAAAGTTTAGTTTTGCATGAATGATGCAGACTTAAGTGAACGCTAAATATAATGGCCTCTACACACCTTCTCGCGAGAATAGCTTATATATATACGTACGGTACAAGAATGGAGGAGAATCGATGTAGAAAGAACGTATAGGGTGTGTATATATACGTACGTGGAGAGAACTGTATGTATTTTTCGCACTATACGGTATATATATAAGGGTAGAGGTGGCTGGCCGCGTGCGAAACTGATGGTTTAGTTGGTAGGCACTATACGTTATTACTTATATGTGGTGTAAAGTTTTATAGGTTGTTAGGGTGTTAATATTAATGCCAAGGTTTTCGCGGACGAATATTATATATATATATGATATTGTTTTTAATTTCACGGAAATACTATATATATAGAGATGCGTTTTCGGAGAATTTTATTTTCATTTCTGTGTTATTCTGTTGTAAATCGTTATTTGAGAGATATTGGATCCCGGAGAATTCATTCTCGCATCAGGTGTATTAGCGTTAAATGAACAGAAGTTCAAAAAGAAATTAGCTAAATTTAATCGCGTTTCAGTTGGGGAAATTACGCGGGTGGGACGTGTTGTTTTGTTGGATTTTACTGCTCTTTTAGTGAAATTGTGCATAGTTATTTAACAATGAATAAACGAAAGGGAATATTAAATCGAATTTTTGTAAATAGTGAGATGTAAATGTTTGTAATTATAGTTATTATTGAATTGTAGAATTACGTATTTATCTACTTTATGAACTATTTTGAATAATTAGCTCGTCTTTGTTGCACCTTGAAACAATATATCACGATGCTACCATTAAAAGTACATTTTCATTATTACTCGTTATTTGTTTAATAGAACATCAATAATATCAAATATTGTAACTTGCGTCTTGACCTCGTCGTTAACTTATTAACAGACACGAGGGCTAGAATATTATCCTTATATGTGCAATCTTTTTTCATCTCTTAAGAGAGTGTAATAATCTCACTTTAGTGTATAACAGTATTTTAATAATTACATTTTTGTTAGTATTTCTGCAATACTTCACGCTCTACAAAGTTTCACAACAAAACAAAAAGATATGACATCTTTCTTTGTTTCTAGAAGGAAAATTAATGCTATTTCTTTCCAAGAACAAAAAAAAGGTGTCATCGTTGTTTTACCTCGAAACTTTGTAGAACGATATGTATTACTAGGTTATGCAGGGTAACGCACTTCATTTAAGTCGGCAATCAATATTTATTATTCCTTCTAATTATTGTGTGCCTCAAGTACTGTATGACATCTACGTAAATATACCTGATTTATAAATGTGTCATTTTTTCTGGTTGTTTTCATATTGATCTAATTGTCATTAAATTTCAACTAACACTTTTTAAAAAGTACTAATGATAATTTTCTAACGAGAAAGTATTTATTTATATTTAAGACGTAAACTAAAAACCACAAAATATTAAATATTATTAGCTGAAAAATATACAAAATAAAAAAGTTTCTTTTCATACTTTTTTTACGATCAAATTGACAATTTGCGCATTTTCAGCGTATCATCTTCTTCAAAAGTCTTATTTAAATTAAAAAAAAATCCATCGAACCATTTTCAACGATCCTTAAGCTCCACTCCAGAATCAAATTTCGAAAATGCATTTCATAAAGTCAAGACAAAAATGACATCCCACACACACAGAGAGCTCAACTTAGCTATATGCATGGTACGGAGGCTCGCGCTATAGAAGTATAAATTTTTGTTTTACTTTAGTAGCATGGACTATCCATGTGTAAGCGTAGCACAAATTTAGACTTTAAGGGTATATAGTTAGTATTAGTTCTACCGTGGCATAACACACGAAGACTACGAATTAAGTATAACATTCATACCAGTAACGCAGTGCCACCGCACGGTAATAGCGCAGGAGATACTTCCATATGTGCCGAAAGCGCAACGAGTCCGCATATATACCACGAGAGCATGCGGAATTCGTGCAACGCGCAACTCTTCGATTGCAAGAATCTGATACCACCGTCATGGTATGATCAACTCTTGCTATTGACGCGTGACAGTTTCTAAGCTATACGATGGAGCTACCCTTCCCGCGTATACATTGTTTACTGCATGTAGCGGCGAGGAGTATATCATGTTGCGCGTGCTAAAATTCATACGCTAATAGTATATATAAACCAACAATGCTTTATTAGCGTGCATTATATAACTTTATGCTCTCATAGCTTAAATGCGCTCTCTCAGTGGCATGCACTACTATAATTATATATCTAGGTACGCAAAATTCAACCTGAGAAACGTTTGCGCGCGCGTCCCCTATTCTTCGAATGAGAAAATAAGTCGCGATGATAACCAAATACTTAAAGCTCTCTCTCAAAGTATATATACGTACACATGCATCGCATGCACTTTGCGAAAAATGAGCCACCACACCGTATACACATATAACTCCAGCGACGCAGCCACCCAACACCAATCCTTCTCTCTTTCTCTTACTCAACTCACTTCACACGCTCGTAATTTCTAATTTCTCACCCCCCACCTCCTTCTTCGAAAAGGCAAAACATACTCCTCACCGTCAATTTTTCCAGCTTATATATATGCCCTCGTACATATACACACACACACACACATACATACGTACAAGCCAACAGCTCTTTTCCTAGTAATACCCCCGTGCACAGTGCGCGTCTCTATATACACCATCGTCGTCGTCGTCGATAATGCATGCACTGCGCGAGCGCGCGCGCGCAAGCACACGTATATACAGAGGGGTATAAGGCACACCACGTACACGCTCGAAAAAGAGAGAAATCTGCGCGAGAAGACAACCAGAACGACGACGACGAGAAGGAGGAGGAGGAGAAGGAGAAGGAGGAAGACGACACGGCTCTCTCGCTCGCGGATGCAAAAGAACGAGCGTTAGCTCTCTGCGCTGTGCACCAGCGGTGTATATGTATATACAAGAGAGAGATGCAGCAGCAGCAGTAAAGAGAGAGAGAACAAAATGCACGCGAAGAGAGAGAAAGAAAGAGAGAGAGAGAGAGAGAGAAAAAGCGCTTGGGCACAGTAGCAAGAGAGACGGAAAATCAAAGAGAGAGAGAGAGGGAGAGAGAGAGATAAGCAGAAGAAGGTTTCTTTCGCGAGAGAAGGAGACTCTCTCTCTCTCTCCTCGCGGCGATAATTTATCGTGACATTACTCACGGACGGACACCTCAATGGGAAGCTCGCTTGCTGGCTGGCTGGCGCGCGCTTATATGCGCCTGTGTGTGCTGTGCACATAGTCTCGTGTCCGCGTGTGTCGCGTCGCTCGTCTCTTTCTCTCTCTCTGGCTGGCTGGCTGGCTGGCTGCCTCCCCCTCTTTATTTAACCTTTTCCCTCTCGGCCTTTTTAAAGGGCCTTTTTTTCGCTGCTCACGCCGCGGCGTGCGCGCGCTCGCGCGCGTTTCCTATATGTCCCTCTGCCCGCCGGCCGTGGTGCTGTGTTCCTTCTCTCTTATATATACCTTCTGTCCTTGGCTCTCTTTTGCGACTGTAGCTCGTTTCGTTTCTTTCTCTCTCTCTTTCTTTCCTTCTCTTCCTTCTTCTCTCACTATATGTCTGTGTATATATCCGTCGCCGCGTGTATAACACTATGGCACCTTAACCCCTTTGTGGATCACAGTCTTAAATTCGTCAAGCGAACCATTGTGCATGAAAAGAGAGAGAGAGAGAAGAGGAGAGAAAGAACGCGCGCGTATATAAGTGTGTAGGTAGTCAGACAGGGGGGTAAGAAAGAGAGAAGGTATAGGTTATATGGTTGGCGTCGGCTCGCGGTTATACGGTATAAATTAACTTTGGAAGTATGTAAATGCATCGTGTGCGTTTTATTGTCTTTAGGAGTCGACCTCCGTATAAGCATTATATATATATATATGGTTTTTTTATAAAGCTTTTGCTACGAGCGCAGAAATTGGTATATAAGTTATGGTTTCGAAGAGTGAGAGGTATTTTGACAATGATAATATGGTACGTGATTGAAGTGATTCAATTGAAAATGTGTGAAATTGTCAATTGAATTATATTGTTGTAGATGGGTTGTGTTGTTTGATTTGACGGTAATGTCGAGCTTTCAAATTTATTTTACCCGTAACATACGCGCATATATTATACACTCAATAAATGTGTGTGTCTTGAAATGATAAAATTGAATTATTTTATTGCTTTAAATTTTTTACAGTATCATCTGCTAGAAAATTCACGTACATTATAAATTACCAAGAAATTGGTAAAAATGGCTACGATGAATCTAACAATTTTCATTTTTCTGCGTCAAGCTTAAATTAAATTTTTGATCATCCATCGAATGTTTTATTAAAATGTCGAGGATAATCTCATTAAATGACTACATCTTAAAATCACAATCGAAACCTTTTCAACTATATTATATATTATGTACGAATAGCATTGAACTTAATTGGAAAATACGATTTGGAATTCGATTTTCGACAAATTACTATCCAAGTTACACGTCGGTCATCAAGGCTGCTCACAGGGATAGAGAGAGGATAGTTCATTACGACTTTGAGGACGTGAGGGCGCTAACGACTCAACGGTCGTAAATGGATTAATGAAGTAACGCGCGTTGCAAACTTCTGTGTTTGCACTTTCGAATAATAATCGAATGTATATCTATATATACGTACACACACATATATATATATGTACCGAAAAGTTTATTCGCAAAATGCAAATCCATATGGCAAATCATCATCCCTTTGTCAAGGCTTTGTTTGTTCGAACTGTATGTATATAATGGATTGATTTTATAATTAAAATATCAATTAAAAATATCTATATATTCGATTTAATCAATTAGTTTGAAAATAAATATGCAGAGAATCCAAAGTAAAATCCTCTATTATTATAATATATATATATTCCTTAAAATAATTTCTCTTAGCGTTTCAAAATTAAACTTGCTTTTGTGACTAACAAATATTTCAGTTCTGATATTATTACGCGCACCAAATGTACTACTAATATTTACAAATAACTTTATAACACAAAATCTCTGCGCTCATTGTATACGAAGTTCAAAGTAAACATTTTATCTAACTTCTGCGCATGCTTCCTATATATATATGCGCGCAGCAACTCGTACAAAATTCTATTGGACTCTGCGTGCTCGTACTGCCCCGAAATCTCTAGTTCGCCAATCTCTCTCATTCTAAACGTATATATATGCCACAGGCTAGAATGTCGGTTGAATCAATGAATACCCAGTAACTATATAAGCAATTAGAGATTACGATATATCCATAGAAAAACTACAAATTTTGCTAATCTTTTCATTCAAATTCCTTACTCACGCTTGGTATATATAACAATCGCAGTCGCGCAGTTTAACCGCATGAAAACTGAAAAAGTCAAGAGGGTTTAAACCTCAATATCCCATATAACCACCACAGACGTCAAACTGGCAATTAATTTCATCGTCCACTTGCAAAAAGTCAAAAACGTCATGTCACGTGTCGCTCAAACTATACGAGGGCATATACCCACACACGTACATATATATACCTCTCTCTCGTCTTTGTTTACCCCCCTCTCGTTCTCTCACCCGTCCATCTTTCTCGGATATTGTTTAGCCTCTCTCTCTCTCTCTCTTTCTCTTGCTACTATACTAAATCCGCGAGAATGCTTCTCTCTCTCTTGCGAGCGCTCGAGTCACGGAAGGTCATCGTGACCATAGATCATCGCCCGTTGCATTCTCTCCGTTGGTTACTTATATACCGGTTTGCGGCTCGCGGCGGGATATTCTTATTCTCTTCTCTCTCTCTCTCTCTTTCTATACTCTCCCTCGCGCGAATATTTGCAGATTGCACGCGGCGCTTCGAGGCTCGCGCGCGTTGCAGCGAAATGACGAACGATGTGCCGCGACGACGATCGCACCTTCGTTCGTTCTTGTTATACGAGGGTATACCTCTCTTCTCGCTCTCTTGCTCGTTTAACCTGCGGGCTCTTTATAGAGGGTCTATCGTTTCGCGCCCCCTTTGCCTTTTTTTTTAAAGTCTCTTTTTTCTTTCTCTCTCTTTCGTGCCTCGTCTTTTTGTATATATGTGCGCGCGCCCATCGAGAGGGAAGCGAGTATTGGTATAAGGTAAATTCACAGTAATTGACACTTGACCCCTCCGGCACCGGCCCCGGTTGAATTTTCTTTTTTTTTCGTTTTTGTTGTATATGTACACCTTGCGAGTATATATACAGTGTATGCGTGTACGTATGTGTAGCTTTTGCACCTTCACCACACCTTGCAAGCTTCGTTTTCTTCTTTATTACACGTATAAGACGCGTTCGCCGCGGCTGCAAGGATTTTTTTAATCTCCTGGCGATAATTACCGCCTCTGATTCTCTCTTCCGATCGGTTAACCATCGTATATAGCATATACATATACATGCACGTGTGTGTGTATATAGGATCTCTCGTTCGTTTTAATGAAATTTTTGAGAAAAGACTTGTACGAACGAAATTCCAATGC
The DNA here is from genome assembly GCA_035583055.1 of Torymus tubicola. Lineage (NCBI taxonomy): Eukaryota > Metazoa > Arthropoda > Insecta > Hymenoptera > Torymidae > Torymus > Torymus tubicola. Next base: position 14,011,427 of record JAWWEQ010000055.1, on the reverse strand, counting down.
TGAAGGTAAAGAAAGAGAGAGAGAGAAAGGAGAGGTTTCACATTGATTTCGCTAAATGTAAAACGAAGTTTACGAGAAGTCGAGGGTCACCTAAATCGTGAGAGGGGGAAGAAGAGAGAGAAAATGAGATTGTTTTCTTGAGTTACGCGAATCTGATATATGATTTTTTTGTTCCTTTATATATGAAATAACTTTTTCTTTAACTCGATGAGTTAAAGGTTATGCGATATAGATATGTATATAATTGACAGGGGGATTTAATGGATTTTGGATCTCGTCGAAAATTGGACCGCACTCGTAAAACAAAAACTTTACGAGCGACTATGTTAGGATTGTCAAAATTCAAACTTATATATACCTATTTCTGAATACCAGACGAACTTCGGCCACTCTTAGCATTATTAGACGTATATATATATACGTTTTTGAGCATAATAAAATATCAAAACTTCGTTATTCTATACACAGGCACATTGGGAGGTCTATGTCATCTATATATGATCGTTGTCTATATAAATTTACGACTTCAAGCTATCACCAACTCAACGAAACTGTATATATATACACGCAAAAAAGAAGATATAGGTAAAAAATTAAGATAGCTCGCTAACTGACTGCGATCCAGCTGCGGAAACTTCTTATACTATCATTTACATAGTCAACTTCTTGCATATATATATATATATATATAGATATTTTTACGCTGAACCATACAAACTGAACCGCGTCTAACTGGATCTGGCCATTTTCCACTTTTATGCACATAAATATTCATCCCATGTAAATGCACACGCGCGCGCGCTGTGTGCGGTTATGCCGAGTGTAACCGAAGGGCCTTCGAGACTTATGATCTCGCGAAGCATACTGCAGCTTTTTGACCGACACAAAAGAGGTCGAAAAGACGCACGCGCACGTGTGAAATTTTCGCGCGCTGAGAAAATTCAATGCCCCTCTCCTTTTGGCACTCTTATTTCTTAGGAGGAAAACGCGCTCGATCGTGGAATTTATGCTGCGTATATCGAAATATATAAAAGTGGTGCGGCAGCTGCTGCTGCGCAGGTTCGGCGAATACATTTAAAATGAAGTATATACGTGAAGTGTATGTGTGTGTGTGTGTGTATATATATTCGACATAAAAATTCTTAAAGCGCGGTCGAAGCTTTTCGATTATTCTTTGCCTACAAAGGTGCACGTTTGTGAATATGTGTGCATATATATATGTACTTATATAGTTTTTTTATAATTTCGTATACATATAGATAAGATATAATTCCACCTGAGGTTAAAGTAAAATAAAGCATTAGCGTATATTTATGAATAATTAACGTTTCGATCGTACACGTAAAAATTCTTATAGATATAGAACCATATACCTAATTTAAAAAGTTTATGGTCTCCAAGCGATAATTATACTGTTAAACACAACAAGCGCTATATATATATATATAATAGGATAAAAGCGCGAAAAACTGCCACGTGCGCGACCGACAAAAAAACTCACTCGTGGTATCCTGTGACTATGCTTTTTGACCCACATACCGCACCACACAACGTCGTGTCGACTCGATCACTCGCAAAAAAGGACACATGAGAACCTATACGTCTCTCACCTCAACTCAAACATATATATATATATATATAGCGCACCCGCGCATATACATGCCACGTCACATATATAAAGATCTCGCGAGATCAAGTCATCATCAGCCTCTCACATCTTGTATACATATATATATATATACAATGTACACGTGCGAAAAATCGGTCATAAATTTTCACCTCGTGCAGCAGAGACTTCTCTCTCTTTCTCTCTCTTTTGCGCCTTGCGGCAAGCGCAGTAAACCCTTGGTGTGTAT
>JAWWEQ010000055.1:13965454-14009471 GCA_035583055.1 Torymus tubicola | reverse complement strand
TGCCGGGAACTTGGACTTATCTAATAGTCCTGTTCTCGTTTATTTTTCGATCATTTTCGTTAATTTAATTATAAATTTGGATCAAAATTAACAATTAATCAACGAATAATTATGATAAAAATAATACAACTTGAATTCGCGATAAATTAAAAAGTATTTTTTTTATTTCGTAAAACAACAGGTATTATGAACTAATTTTCAAAACTCTAACGTTTCTGCACTTAACGTTTGTAAAATTATAAATTTTATATTTAGTTATTATATATATATTTAAAATAAAATAATTTTCATATTCAATTTGGTTGGATAAAATAAATTAGTGCTGGACTTACGTCGTTATGCCACGCACTAAATTTGAAAAATGGACTTATGTTGTTACGTTTTCCGTACATCGTAGCTTTAGGGCAATATTTTAGCTAGTACTGACAGTTTTAATTGAAAAGGCCCATTTAAAGATACAAAATCCAAGTTTTTTCCGATTTTCAAAAAAATGGACTTCTGTCGTTATGCCTCGGAGCCACAGATATATCTCTCTACGTGCAAGAACCTCAACCAATCGTGATGAGTTAACGTAAACTAAAAGCTTGGGAAACACCTAAAGGACAGCTATACGATAACGTCAAAAAATCACGAAAAATCTCTCGGAATCACGCACGTTATACCTATATACCGTCGCTCTATGAAATAAAAAAACCGCAGTGCGACTATACGCGTATATATATATACATACACTGTCGCGGACAAAAAGCCATTAGAAAGACTCTTGCGCTCTCTCTCTCTCTCAAGCGCGCGCGCGTATGTAAATATAAATAGAGAGCGAGAGACCGGAAGGGGCAGCTGCGCTCACTGTAAAACGGAGCAAGGCGCGAGTGAGCAGCGGCTCTCTCTCTCTCTCTCTCATACGTGGGGAATGAATTTCCAGAGTTCCGCGAAATATCAGGACGACTCGCGGGCCGGAGTGTACGACTTGCAGCGCCATCTCGTACGAGCCGCGTTTTAAGATGGCTGCCACTTGTTAGATGTTTTTCTTCCGTTCGCGTCAACGTCCCCACCCGCCGCCCCCCACCGCCCCTCTCTAAACGAACCTATACACTCACTTACACGTGCGTGTGTGTATATATATAATGTACATGTATATATATACGATGTAGTAGAAAGCGCGGCGCATGTACGAAGTTACGAACCCTAACGACGCGAGCACTGCAGCAGCAGCAGCAGCAGTGCGGAGCGACGGAGAGGACGAAGGAAGAAGAGAGAAAGAGAGAGGCACATATATACGTGTATATACGTGTACCTATATATATGAATGTATGCATGTGAGCGCGCGAGCAGCTCGCGTTTTCTCTCGCGGAACGGAACGGCACGAGCTGCGAGCGAGAGAGAGGTTGATACACTTGGAGGGGGTTACAGAGAAGGAGGGAAGGATCAACACCGCTGTGTGTGCCGTCGACGCCCGCGAAAGACAGAGAAAGAGAGAACCCCGTCATCCTCTCTTTCTCGTCCGCGAAAGAGGGAGAGCGAAAGAGAAAGAGTATGTGTATGTGTGTGCGCGCGCTCGCGCGCTAGCTCGTAAGTGTGTATATGCAGTGTAAGCAGTATAGCGGAGCAACACGGGAGAGCGTGTGTGGAAAACACTGCAGCACACGCGCGACCAGAGTCGAGGACGACGTCCAGGATCGCGACGACGACGACGTGGCTTTCCTCCTCGTGTGCTTATACTCAACGTTCTTGAATGCGCGAGCAAGCAAAAGAGGAGATAGATAGAGAGAGAGACAGACGCCGTTGCGGCGAAAGTAGTTTAGTATAATCTCAAGAGTCAGGAGTGCGAAGAATATATAGTAGTGCGTTAATAACTGGATGTACTTGTAACACACTCGTGTGTGTGCGCGCGCGCGCGCTCTCTCTCGTGTGACTATATACCTATATATACTCTCTTCTTGATAGTGCACGCGTGTGTGTATATATATGCTCTCTTGCGAGACTGCGTCGATGTTTTTTTTCTATACGTAAAGGAGGATGAGACCTAGGGAGCGCCCGAGGATGACGATGTTGATGACGACGACGACGTTGTCGACTATCAAGACAATACCAGTACGTGTACCACTGCCCCGTGAAAGTGTGTAAAAGAACGAGTCACAGCCAGTAAGAGCGAGCGAGTAAGAGAGAGAGAGAGAGCAGTAGCAGTGAGTAGTATAAGTGAACGAAGGAAGGAACGAAAGAGGCGGCGGCTGCAGCAGGCCCGCGCGCGCGCGCGTTATATACATCCGTGCAACAACGAGAGAGAGTATAAGACAGAGTAGCAACAGCAGCAGTAACAGCATCGGTCTCGAGAACTCGAGCCATTATTATTATTATTATGTTTTTCTTCTACCACGTCGTCACCGTTGAAAAGTAAACTCTGTGGTGCTGCTCCACTTGTCCGCAGTGATATGCGCGGACGCTGCTGATGTGACGCTATAAACTTCCCTGTGTGCGTGTGTGTACGTGCGTATATATATATATATAGATATATCTGTGCGTGCGTGATCAGTGCCCTGGTATTCGAGTGTCTCTATATGTGTGTGTTTAGGGCTGAGGCTGAAACAGAGAGAAGAGAGAGAAAGAAAGAGCTTCAAGAAGAAGGCAATGCTGGATTATGCTATCACTGCTGATGCTGGCGCCATGCCTGGTACCCTGGAGACGTGGAGATGATAGTTCCGACAGGTGAGTTGGATCTGGGAGGAAATTGTACTTTGCCAGGCACGCAGGATAATGTGCATCCAAGTTTGTTTGTTTACCTGTTGGTGTTATAGGCCAGGATGTACATTTATTTAAATATATCATTAAATTAGTGAGAAAAAATTTAAATCATCAATTCGTGTATATATAGATATACATGTACATGTATAGTGATTTAAGTTTGAGCTTTGTTTATTTTGTTTGTTGGTTAGCAGTTTTTTTTTTGTTATACCTGTGATTCAAGACAGAGAACAGGTGTATCAATGAGATTGCGGCAGTGTTTTGCCATAGATTGGCACTCCAGAATGATAATTGCCTTTGTCATGCTTTGATTTTGAAGATTAGGCTATATTTAGTGATACACTTTGTTACTGTTAATAAGTGTTAATCTCTCTTTCTCTGTCCCTCCTTGCAGATAACATTCTTGGAGTCTTTATTAATCTGTATGTTGAATTTTAAGTGTTCTTAGCCTACTTTCTTTTTGCATGATGAATAATTTAACACTGTTTGTTATTTAAAATAAAGTCTGTTTTCTTGGAGTTTTATACTTGTAAGCGTGAATAGCAATAAAGAGGAATCATACTTGCAAGTATTTTTGTTACTTTTCAAATATTAATATTTATATATGTATCACCTTCAATATCCTTTGAATTGTAGATTAGTTTTAACTTTTGCAAATTCATGTATAACAAAAAGAAGGGAATTCTGAAATAAATCTCACTGGTCCTGTGTATATAAATAATGCTTTAGTAACTCTTATTGTGATTCATCAAAAGCAAGGTTTTAAACTTATATTAATGGCAAACTGTACAATTCAAACAAAGCTCAATATATTTAAATTTCACTTCTGTTGGTCAGATGATTCAAATTAAAGATGTAATATTATAGTGATAAAAGAAAGTTTTTGGATATATTAATATTTACTTGCTGTAAGTTAGAAGCAAAATATATTGAATTTTAAGTGTGACACTCTTAAACGGGTTCAGGACCATTAAATTTTGTATATGTCTTCTATTCAAGTGGGTAGTCCAAGCGGACGGCGTTAGGAGCATTACAATTTTATTTGGCTTTCAAAAGCCTTTAGAAGGGATGAATGGAACAACGGCGCTGCGTCACAGTGTTGGTGGCGGTGGAATCGCTGAGCCGGTTCCCGTTGCCACATTGGTTGTTTATAAAGATGATGCTGGATATGGGATGAAAGTTTCAGGAGATAAACCAGTTTATGTTCAATCTGTCAAAGAAGGTAAATACTTTGCAATGTCATTGCTAATGATAGATTGTTTTTATGATTTAGAATTATTATTTATTACTGTATTTTATTAATTCAAAAGAAAAGTAGCTATCATATCATTTTTTACTTGTATTATTTTATATCTATATCTAAGATTATTATCATAACATGATTACTATCAGATTTATATCTTTACACTCAAAATAAATCATAAAATCGTCTATGAAAGATTTAAATCATCAATTTGAATAATCCATTTTAATATTCCAAAGATAAAGAAAAGATTATTACAATTTTTTTAATTGCAATTAATTATTATTGATTAAATAATTTAATTTTTTATATTGGATCATAATGAAAGTAAATTTCTCAAGTAACTTAATCTAATAAATAGACTTGATTAATCATGAACCAATTGTGTTTGATAGTTTATTAAGTTACTATCATTTGACATTGTGTGTACTTTGATACTCTCCTCTGCTTAGGTGGTGCAGCAGAAAGAGCTGGCCTTCATGCAGGTGACAAGATAATCAAGGTAAGTTTCATTTGACACATTTTAGTTGATCTTACATAATAAGGACTCTAAAGAATGTTAAACCATTGTCAATGTGTTATATACCATGCATGGTTATTCAATATTGTAGATGCTTGTTGATTATTTAGGCTATCATCATATATTCATATTGTTAGATTTTTTAATGTAGAATTTTTCTCAATGTAATGTTTACAGATATACTTTGTTTTTTTCTATATTATTAATGTAGACTAAAGTTATTTTATAATATAATATTATAATATAGTTAAAATAGGAATCATAATTATCATTAAAATTTTTTTTTATTAATAACATTGTAAACATAGCTACTATATTAATAATAAATTAAAAGTTATAAAAAATAATTTATTTTATTTTAGTAACTATTAAAGATAGCCACAAGAAAAAAGAGCATTTAATATGGCAGAAAATGGTGTGATCATTCTTTATTTTTAAAATACTGAAATTGAATTAATAGTCTTACAAAGCTGTAAAGGAACTGTTATTAAATATCATGAATATAGATTCTTAAAAAGACCAACTCTTCATTTTTAATAGGCAAAACAAGAAAGAACTATAATGATATGTAGTTTAATGATTCATATTTGATAAACTTGTTCTTGAGTTACAAGTAAAGCTTAAAATAATTACTACAATAAAAGCTTAAAATCGCATTTCCCTGTTATCAAAAGTTAAAATTTATGATCAGTATATTTGATTTAATTTCTTTCAGTATATACTACATGTTAAAAATTGATTTTCTTTATAATAAAAATTAATGTCATTAAAATTATAATCATATTCTACTGAAACTACTCGGTGATCTAATAATTACACACTAAAATAATTTGATTTTTTTCTACATGTTTGAAATTCTGATTGTTCAAGAATCACAGTGATTAATGGAGGTTACATTGGTTGTCTTAACAAATACTGAATGAGAAAAGATCGCACTACTTTTTTATTATCTTTTGCAAGATCTATTTTCTTCAATCAAACCTTCTTTTTCAATTCTTTCATGATGACTTTGACTGTGCTACTATTATCATTTAAAAGTCTGAAGCATTTTTATTGAACACTGCAATGAAAAAACATGATAATATTTGTATTGAGATATTCATTAAAATTTTTAGAATGTAACGTGATAATTATCTCTTTTTACTATTTCTTTCATTTTTAAATTGATATTTATAATTAAATTGATTGCGATTTTAAAGATAAATTTTAAGCCTATGTAAATATTTTGATAATATAATAAAAATAATTATAATATTTATTTAAAAAATTTTAAAAATAAAAATTAATCTAATTAATGAAAGTTTACATAGCACTTACTTGAAACATATGCAAATATCATTTTTATAAATTCTTGTCTTCATATTTATCATTTTATGTTTCAGGTGAACGGAGTGAATGTCATGCAATCAACACATACAGAAGTTGTTGAACTTATTAAATGTAAGAAATATTTATTTATATTTTTAATATCGATTTTAAATACAAAAACATTTCTGAGAATATTTTGTTTGATATGAAATTTGTTTATTAATAAATAAATAAATATTGACTAATAGAATCAATCAGTTTACAAAAAATGAACTGAATATGAAGTATATTTTTTAATACTAATAAAAATATTTTCTTGTACGATAAATAGTTAAATAAAATTATAAAAGAACTCAAATAAAAATTTTTTTTAATTACCAAGTTAAAATACATTGTTATTACCATAATTGAGTAACAGTCATGTTTGGTTTTATGTAAATAGTCAATGTACAGGTATACACATTCTTACAATGTATATATAGATATATGTTTCATATGTCAGTGTGCTGAAGTGAGCTTGAGGCATGATGATGTAAGCATAGTGTTTATAGCGCTGACACCTTCAGTTCTGTCATAATTTGTCTTGCTTTCGTTCACTGGGTGGATTCAGTCAAGCTGGCTATCTTTTGTAACCTAGAAAAAGATCGTTTTTATTTCATTAAATTTAAGGAAAAATTTTATTTGATTCATTACTCTAAAAATATTTAGCTCAATGCTAATTCTGGAACAAAAAATAGGGTATATTTTACTAGAAATGTATAGTAGTTTTGTGAAATAAAGCTGAATAAACAAATTTTATATATTGTTGTTAATAAATTAATAATACTTTTATTTTATAAATTATCAGCATTAATATTTGATGAATGTGTTTTTAATAATAATACTATTTTTTATTTCAGCTTCAACACAAGTAGTTTTGACAGTGCAACAAAAATCTGTTTCAACAATGGCTACCGGTTTATCTCCATCACAGCATCATCGCCCAACAAGTTTATCAACGAGTTCTGTGCTGGTTTCTCCTGTTCAGGCTGCCACCTCACTTCATAGAGCTGCGACAGCTCCTGCTTCATGTAATGAAAGAATCACTGGACCTCAACCAGTCGATGTAAGTTATTCAACATATATTTCTTTTAATTTATTTAATATTAAAGTCAATACTTCCATGTATAGTTTAGTATATTTATATTTTTGCATTTATGAAATATAATTACAAAATGAATATTTTTCTATTAATAGCATGAAAAAAGGAGACAAATGGAAACTCAACGGTTTCTAACATTACAGTTAATGTTAGAAGATGAGCAAAGTTATATTGAAAGATTGAGAAGTGAACTTGCAAAATCTGCAGCTGGGGCAAATGTTAATAACATAGCTTCTTACCAAGCAGAACTGGCTAGTGCAGAGAAAAGATTGAAAACATTGGAAGATCAAGTATGAATATTAATAATACATTATTCCAACTCATGTCTTTAGTGTGTCTTGGTTAAGTGTAAATATTTATATGTAGAGAATGTGTTTGCAGTGATTAAATTTGTTTAGAATGTTTGTTACATTTATTCTATATTGAAATTTAATTGGTTTATTGATAAAAAGTTTTTTTAATAAGTTTTCCTAATTAGTTTAAAATTAGTCATTTATTTCACACTTTGACATCATGATGGTGACTGTAAGGCAATTCATAAATAGACATTTCATGAATATTTTTTTTGGAAATTTTTTTTTTTATCTGTATGTATTCTTTAATAATCTTATAAGAATGACTTTTAAAATTAAAACAATAACAATTATGCTATTAACTTATTATAAGATGCTTTTCAATTAATCAATTTAAATAAAATATTTTCAAAAAATTATAATAATTTATATTTAAAAAATTGCCTTGCTATAGAATCATTACTACAATATATTTTTGGGCACACAATTCCATGCTGCATAACAAATCACTGTTTAATGCACTTTTAAAATCACTGTGCTATGGAACTATGGCTGTAAAAATAACTATTATCACCAATATTACATTTTTCAGGTTAAACCGATAAAAAATTTATTAATTTCGCGGTTTATTTTACAAAATTACTGGGTCAATATGGAAAGTTCTGACACAAATATAATTTTTACGTTTTTAAAGATTAACCTTTACTCACTCATATTAAATTCACATAAAGTTAATTTGACACGCAATAATTAGATAACAAATTGAAAAACAAAAATTTTTCAACACTAAAACAACAATTCAAAGTACTTTACGTTTAAATTATGATTTTGTGTACGCTCTCTACGGTTATCTCTAACGAAACTGGGTGACAGAGACACAATACATATATAGATATATGTAACGCGTACATCGAACGATTAAAGTATATTTTTACGTTTCACCGGCGCTCCGCTTACTACTTGGCTATAATAATCGGCTAAAGAAGGGGGGTATAAACAAAATTTTGCAAAAACATGAATAAATATAAAAAAAAAAAAAAAAAATACAAATGGGCCAACCCTCTCACCGGCTTTTGTTGTGTGTCTTACAGCTTTGCTCGTTCGTAACAAACGTGTCCTCTCCCACGAACCAGCACGCATCATCACCACACCACGCCTCGAGTAGCAGCGTCGGCGGCGGAGATGCGCCGCCGCCGCTGCCCTCCCGTAAGTCCCTATCCATGCAGAGCCTGTCTCCGCCACCCTTGCCACCGCGACCACCTCCCAATTCACAGAGCGTAGTACAGTCAGAGACGGAGAGACACTTAACGCCTCCCATCGCCACGGGCATACCTAACTCTGTAAGTAGGCTAGTCTTTCACACAGACACACAAATACAGATACTCACATGTCCCATGCGGCTTCTTCTTCTCTCTTATTCTTCTTCTTCCTCTTCTTTATCATATAACGTCTTTGCGGTGTAGTGTACTGGTAGAGAATCATGTGGTTGTATGTAAACGTCTATATGATTAATGTGAATTGTTTAGTGCGGAAATTCGGGTTGATAATTGTATTTGTTCTAGTAAAGATGCATACAATTGTTGCATTACTTTATCAGTACACTGTGCCCCCATACATTGCGCAAAAATAATCATTCGTAATCAGTGGATCTGAAGAGTATTATAGTATTTACATTCTTTTTTTAAGAGAATAATTGGAAATGATGACCAATAGCTAGATAATACGTTTATATTGGTAATTAAATCTTATCGATGTTGACAACGGTAACAAATAATCGCAACGTTTTCTATGATTTCTCGGGTTATTGAATTTACTCTGTACGAACAATTAAACTAACTAGCCGTTTTGCAATATCTAATCACGTCTTTGTCGGTTTCTGATAGTTTATCTTTCTAAATTAATTATGCGCAATACGTTGAATTCATTTTCGCATAATGTCAAATTATCAGGATGTTTGTCAGTGCAAAATTGTATGTGACCTCTCAGAGATTAAAAAAAAAATTTCCTTATTTTTTCTACTTACTGGTATGAGCGAATGGTTATATTTGTGCTATGACAATCTCTTTTAATACACGAGTCTCGGGACTGGTCACCTGGAGGTGTTGTTCATCGAAGAGTTTGTTCATCGGGATACTCGTCGATCACGTATTCATATACACATTAATAATAATCAGATTCATTAAAACTTGGGATTGATGTTGCTCATGCTATAAAAGGGTAAGCTGCTTTAACATTTTTTTTTTCTTGCACCAATGGTATATATTTTTGTTTCGCGTGTGTGTGTACGCAGTGAGTAATAAGCCAGCGCAGTATTAACAGAATCGCAAAACTAATTAGCCATTTTATGTTTGATCGCTAATGAGTGCCAAATTCTTGCGCACATTTTCCATCGCGATACGGTTTGGAAAATTTCACTGTGTATTCAGCGAAACAAATATATTGTTACGATTTGTAAATAACATGGAGGAATTGTATTTGGTCATGTTTAATGTGTATAATTATCATTTTACCTTAATAATGAAATTCTTCATATATATAAACAATTCTCAATTTTTTTATTAACTGTTTTTATTGAATGCAAAACGTGTAATGTACATTTTATATTCTCTGCATAATTTTAGCTATAATAGACATAGATTCAGTATACAAATTTTTATGTCCAACTAGTTTTAGATGTGCACGAGTAAATGAAAAGTAAAAAAATAATATCAAACGAAACGACGAAAGTTGACAAATGTCCAAATATTGCAACACGTATACCTCCAACACCAGTCAGTCACCACTCACGACTCCCTTCCGCTACATCTTTCTACTTCTTCCTTCCTACATATATCCATCACAATCAGCTTATCGACATACACACACTTTATTTATGACTTTTTTTTTTCATCCCCCACAGTTCTCACAAGGCGCGAATCTGAGCTCAGCAAGTGGTTTGGGCAAGCACCAACGTACCAAATCGAGCCCGGAACAGTTGGGCCTGGTGTCGCCGGCTGAAGCAAGTTTACGCCTCATCGCCTCGGAGTCGATGAGTGAATTGTCGCCATCGGCACGTGCTGCTGCTCTTATAGGAGGTGGACGTCACAGTGGAATCGATCTTGATGATCCGCTGGGCAGTCACAGAACGCCGCCTGGAACACCACCGCCGCCCTATCCTGCGCCTACGCTTGGCGATGGATCCACGTCAACGCTCAACGAGGTGGGTAGTTTTAGCGCTAAGAGTTTCGGTTTACAAGGAGAGAAATGGAGAAAAAAGAGTGTGTTTATGATGCGATAAAGTTTTTCGTATTCGTGAAAGTCGTATAGTTAAACATTAAACTTGTTCTTTTGGTAAAAGAATTAGTTGTTTTTTTTCTTATAAAAAGTATTTTAAATAGAGCACAATATTTCATCTGATTAGTAGAATACTAATAGTTTTTATGCATTTATCTAAGCTAAGTACTACCTCAGAAAATTTGATCAAAATAAAGTGTTCTTGTAGAAGCAAGAAGAAGTAGTAGTTTTAGTTCATATCAACTTAAAACTGTTGAGCTACCTGTACATGCATTATGTAATTATTTTTTATTGCAGAGTATTCTTGACAATTTCAATGCAGTATCCTCGCCGAGATCGCAGAGCGACGGTGGCAATCCTGGAATGCCAATGATTCAGCAGCCAATTATGTCAATGGAAGATGACGATATGAGCGATCAAGAAGTTGTAAGTACAAATGGAGTAATTGATTTTCTCTGTTTTGTATTTGGAACGATGATACGTGGGATTAAAAACATTTACCGTTCTTGGTTTATTTGCAGGGACAATTGGAAGATCACGGGCCGTTCAAAGTACTGAACAAATTGTGGCAGCATCATGCTCACCTTGCAGTTTTTATGAATTACGTTCTATCTAATAGCGACCCCTCCAGTCTGGTAAATATTGTGTTCTTATTCTGAAAATGTTATGTTTTAGTTAATGAAAATGTTTCTAATGAAAACATTCGTTTTCAGTTATTCTACCTTATAACCGATCTTTATAAGGAGGGTAAGGATGCTAAGGAGATGAGAAAGTGGGCTTACGAGATTCATTCAAGTTTTCTTGTACCTGGAGCTGTAAGTGTATTAATTTTTTATCAAAAAATTGATATGTCTTGTGAATGAAAGCTTTTATTTATTACGTTTTTTATATTTTCTATTTTTAGCCTCTTCGTCTTAATAATGTAGATGAAAACGTTGCTCGTGAAATTGATGATGTCTTGTCGAAAGAATGGGGTAAAGAAGAAATTCTGCGAAAGGTAGGTTAACATTCCGTATGAAAACTTAAAGTAATATTGTTTATAATTTCTTTAACGAAATTGTGTTATCTCATAGGTATTTTGGAAAGCAAGGAATCGAGCAAAAGAGGAGCTTAACGAACAATTAGCTGATTTTCAACAAAAAAGAATCGCTGGATTGGGAACGCTTTTCGGACCAAGCGATGCCCAACTCGATGAAAGCGCTTGTGATAAAAGTAAAGAAACGAAAATAATTGAAACATACCTTTTACCAAAAATGGAAACATATTTGTAAGTTGCAAACATTAATTAAGTCTACTGCGTAATTACAATTTTTGCTTTTATTAAAATGATTTTCTTTTTTATGTTCTACAGAGAGGATATCGAGAAGGAAAATGTCGATCAACGAAAATTCGCAACAGCAGCTAGTCTTGCTACAGTGTTATCAAAAGTATTCCAAGTTCGACCGATAATCTTGGATCGTGTGCCGACTTTTGTCGGTAAAGACAAATCTCACATTAAAGCTAGATTAAGCGGTGCAAAGGCAAGGAAGATGACAGTTAGAGGCCATCACTTCGTTGCCTATCAGTACTTTACAGTCACATATTGCAACCACTGCCAGTTTATTATCGGTGGAATTGGCCCCCAGGGCTATCAATGCGGAAGTGAGTATTAAGAATAGTTTTCAAAATAATTGAACTACTATTTAACGTTTGAAACTACGTTATTTTTCAGACTGCCATTTGAACGTTCATCGTCAGTGCGTTCGAATCGTTGACGAAAACTGCCCAGGTCCTTTAGTTCGAAAAGACAAGCCTAATGATCGCATCAGTAAACTTATGGAGCGCATAAGACCCGAGAAGAAACCGCCATCGCATCACAGTCCGAATCAAATGCACCTCAGTGAGTGTACATTTTAAATGAAATATCATTTTTGAGAGTAAGTTTTACTTATAATAAACGTTATATTATCATTGCAGTCGAGCGCATGAAGAGAGGTGAAGAAGAGAGCAACCCCTTGAATGATGGTGAAAATGGTGAGTACTTTAAGAATTCATTAATAATATTACTTTTATTGCAAAAAATAAATCCAATTTGATATTCATACTGAAATCAGTATTTTGATACACTTTTGAGATTTTCTTCCGTGAGAATTAAGATACAAAGTATACCAAGTTAAATAATTGTTGTCTAAATATTACCACATCCATGTACTTTATAATAGCATCAATCTCCATCCACTTCAACGAAACATTCGTGAACCCTCAACAGAAATAACAACAAACCCATATTTGGCTCTCGTGAAAATTGCCGTTGCACTTTTCACTTCATCGAACTGAACGAAATTGCCCGGTCACACGCATTTGCCACACAAACGCGCGATACACTCACACATACGCTAATTCCTTTCGCAGAAGGCAATTCCTGTTAGTTAGGCGCTGGCTCTCGAGCCCCCCCGGGGGCATTCCAGCACATGGGCTTGATAAACCGGCGCACGCGCGAACTCACGCTCAAGGCTATAGCTTCGGCAGAGAATAACGATTGCGACCGGCGCACGAGAGACACGTGTATGTGTATATATATATCTGTATATGTGTGGAGGTATGTGTCGGCAAGACGGTCACGTTCGCGAGCGCGCCGGCGCATGTTATTACGGTGAACTCGCTTGACCCCGAGAGTAACAGAGAGAAAGAAAGAGAGACGGTGTGTCCAAGAGACGCAACGTCGGAGGTGGAGTAAGTGTGCGTTGAGGTATAGATATATATATTTGACGCGAGAGATGGCAAGCTGGGCGGGAAATGCGAAGTTGGTGTTAAAATGTTCTTTTTTTTTCTTAGAGATAAACTTGTGTTGACTAAAAAAGACTTATTGTAATTTTAGTATACGTGATTTCCTTATTTTGAACAAGTTTGCTATTTCCTGCAAAAAAAAAAGATTGTATAGTTGACAGAACGTTAAAGTAATTGTCATATACCTTTCTTTGTAAAAATGATAATTTGCTAAATTGTCATGCAAAATAAAACTGTTCAGTTTCTTAGGACAAAACATTTCAATTCACGACACGTAGACTTGAAACCTCTACTAAAGAACAAAATTAAAAGAGTTGCATATCTTCTCATTAAAAAAGCGCAGCAGCCGTACTGTATTCTATCAATCTCTAAAACTATGTCAAACGTTAAAAACAATTGAACAAGTGATTTTATTGTCTGACACATCTTTGAACTGTTAACAGTCTCGAACGACCATAACGTCGCAGAGTTGTACGAAGCGCAGCAATTTTCCAGCTGAAAAAAATCAAAAGTGATTGATAGTTTCTGCTGCGCAGCTCGCTTATATATATATATATAAGTATATTTATTTCAAATCAAACCGCGCATTATTTCGAAACGCGGAGTTGGCGCGCGCAGGTCTTTCCTCTTGTATAGATCTGTCTTGTAAAACGTCAGAGTTCACAGACCACAATAAACGACGTGTATAGATACATTATATATATATGCATACGATTACCACGTTATACACTTCGAGCGCTGACATCATAATACGGCGACACTAATCGCGCGAGCGCTAGTTTATTTCTATACTATATATCTATATAGCCGATTTGCATACTAGAATTTTTTCGCTGACTCGCAGGAACTATATTGCAAGAAAGCCAATATCGTAATTAATGGGTGAGATCGTAGCGAGGAAAAACACATTGTTTCTTAAAGGATGGTAAGGCGCGACTAATAAAAACAACGTTTAGTATTTATAATTCTGAGAACTTATTTTTATCGATAAA
Source organism: Torymus tubicola (assembly GCA_035583055.1). NCBI lineage: Eukaryota > Metazoa > Arthropoda > Insecta > Hymenoptera > Torymidae > Torymus > Torymus tubicola. The sequence continues at coordinate 13,995,196 of JAWWEQ010000055.1, read as the reverse complement.
TACGCGTGTGTAGGTCTTATTGGTTTTTTTCTGTTCTTCTATACTGATAAGTGTATATAGGATTGAAACTTCATTCTTGACAGTTGTATTTATGAATAATACAATACAATTTCAAATACTTGTTGCAAAATTTTTTTAGAGCAAGTTGTTTGTGGAAAAAAAACTTTTAAAAACACCAATAAAATAAACTTTTAATTCATGCTAAGAACCGTGAATCTCAATTAATTAAAAACATGTCCACAAACATTTGTATAGAACTGTATATATTTATCGATGATTTCCAAGATTTTTTTTTATCAAATTCAAGTTTTCGGTAAATATTGTTATCATTAAAAGAAGATAATTGCAATAAATTTAAACAATAACAAAAATTCGGAGCAAACATTAGCAATACCTCCTGAATTCCCTTAATATCTAATTTTTTTCTTGATCTTAGAGTTGTTTTCCCTTTTATTATATTGCTATATGCATTACTTTTAATTATCAAAAACATTAACATTACTTGACTGTGGAAAGATAAACTAAGTATCAAATACATATTTCACACTTGATAAATACACATAAAAAATATGCTCCAAAATAAATGATCCGAAAAAGTTTCAAATCAATTTTACTATGGAAATTGCTTTGAACCTCATAATTACCTTAATCCTTATATATACTTCAATGTATTTGCATTTCTTCTATTCCTACTATATAATATATGGCTCAACATATAAATACGCAATTAGCACGTAAACCAAAGCCATTTAAAATTAAGAACCGCAATTCCACTGAAACTTCAGTTATACAACAGCATCCAAAACAAAAACAATCGAACCCCTTTTCCACACCCATATAGATGTCAACTTCCAGACGAAAAGGTTAATTGTCTGCGCCGCTCGCGCGCGTCGTGGTTTATCATCATCATATCGAATCCGCAAGCGACTGTAGTAAGTACACGAGAACAAAAAAAAAAGAAAAGAGGGATAAAAACAATCTCTCCGTTCACTCCCCGTAATTCGGGCATAATTGATAATCGCGGAAATCCGCTTATTAGCTGCTATACACCATCGTTCCTGCAATATAGCAGTAGCAATACATCGTCCCGCATCGGCGCAACGGACGAGAGTGAGAGCCGGCGAGAGAGTTGCTACTGCTGCACTTATATATATATACACGGTCGACCGAAACTGTGTCTCTCCCTCTTTCTTTCAAGAACTATCGGAACAAACAAAATATATAGTGAACTCTCAAGAAGAAAGCGAAAGGGATACACCATCTAATCGAAGAAACTACATAACCCATAGCAATTAAACTCGGAAGTCAATTCTTCGTTCCTTGTTTACTATTGCAGAAAGAGACAAGGTTAAACGAGTCGTCGTCGTCGAAGAAGAAGAAGAAGAAGCTCTAAAAAGAACGTATATATACAAAAGAAAATCTCCGCCTTCGTAGATGCGTATATAAGATATCCCTCGCATACGCGTGTGCAGAACCGTCGAAATTATATATATATATAAAAGCAAAGAAGAAGACGAAGAAGAAGAAGAAGGGATTTACTGTGCTGTCCATCCGACCGAAGAGGCACAAGGTTGCAGCTGCGCGCGTGTATGCCCATGATGCACGCTGCAAAAAAAAATAAAAGCGCGCGCACCCGGCGAGTGTATAGAGTGCATGCCTAGACCGGCGCTGATCGCTTTTGTTGTTTTGGTTTTCGAGCTGTTCATATACACATGGGTGTGTGCTTTCAAGGAAAACCGAATCTTTCAGGTTTTCCGTAGCTTCTGTCGAGACTGTCAGTATATACATATATATATAGATTTAACACTGTTGGAGGTCGATTTTGTTGGTAAATAATCATACATTTTACTTTTACACTCTCGATTTTTCGGAGCACTTGATAATAAACCGTATATAGAGGCTATACATATACATTTTTATACTCAGTTTCCAGCACACTACGGTCACCCTATATATTACCAAATCCCGAAAGAACCACGCGCCGCTCTCGTATATATACGTTATCAGTGTTTCAGTCCCGGAGGAAACGAAGATTAGCAAAAAAAAAAGACCGCGTACAGTGTATATATATACACACACATTCTCTCATCATACCCACGTACGTATACACCATCAGCATACGGCCGGAAGCAGCAAGACAGTATATATATATATACATAAACGGAACGAACGAGAGAGAGGGAGAGAGGGACGAACGAACGGCTGTCGACTGGTCTGTTACACGCGGGTCTCTTGAAAACATAATTCCGAGTCGCGCCGCACGGCGCAGCTGCTCTTTCTCTCTCTCTCTCTCTCTCTCTTCGACGGTGCGGCAGATATACGAAGCTGACGCTGGTATATAGTAGCGCAGCCGTCGTCTCGTTTGTACAATATAACACGCGGGCGCGCGCGCAGTGCGCTCAGTGGTTTCGACGAGAGTAGAGAGTGTATATATAGAGAGTTTGTTGCTCTGGTTAGTTGGAGAAAGAGTTTTTTTTTATATCTCTGTGTGTGCGTGTATGTGTGTGTGGTTTTGGAAGAAGCAAGGTTGTGGATCTTGGAGCGAACGTAGCTGCTGGTATAATATATATCGTTGATGAAAAAAAAGGGAAATGACGCGAGTTTGATCGCCCACGTGTTGAGTGCGCGGATTCGTGTGGAGGAGGCGAACTTTTATACTTAAGCGAAGAGAGTTTGTGCAGTAGCAGCAGCAGCAGCAGCCGTTCGCTCCGATAAAAAAGATCGTTATTATATTATACTTTTGCCGGCGTTGTCGTTGTCGTCATTGCTTTGTTCGACTTTGAAAGAGTGCAGTGTAAACAGTAAACAAGTGTTTGTATATATAGATATATATATATATATATATATATATATGTAACGGGAAAATAACAGTGATATATATGTATAAAAATACAGTGTGCAAGCGCGAATTTTATCGAAGTGTGCTTTATAATATTGAGAAACTTTTGTGCACGCATATATATACGTGCGGCTTTGTCCGATAAGAGAGTTGGATATACTTACTTACTCTCTTCTCGGATGATTTTTTTTATTGCCAATACGCGATAAACTTACATATATATATATTTGTACATATATATGATATAGAGTTTGTGGAACTTGGACAGATAGCAATTATATTAATACATTTGACGTGAAAATTCTTAATTTTTTTTTTATTTCACATGGTTTATACTTATAGTACACAAGTTATCTCGCGGTTTGTTCACTTGTTATATTTACTTTTCCACACTCGCGCGTGAGGTTTTCGTTAAGACTGTATAGATATTTTTATTCTTCTTTTTTTCGAGACTACTGTTTACCTTAACGCTATTATAGACGCAGAACCATTGACTAGTCCGTTACGTAAGTCTGTATATAGAGTTAACACGCGCTGGGTTAATTATTCCATGGCCTCGGCGGGCATTGATAACCAAATTAGCTGTATTTAGCCAATTAAGCGCGTCGAGAGCACGAGTTTTTCGGCCTGAAACTCGAGAGAATCTATATATCGGTGAACGATATATATTTAACGTTTATTCAATTACGTTTTTTCTTCTCATTCGAACGATTAACGTTTGGTGAAAATAACAGCTCCGAATATCGAGTAAAACTTTGTACCTTGATTGTCGATTTTCGCTTCAGGAGAGTTGCGTTATAAATGTATCCGACCGGTTTTCGATTGTAAAGAAAAAAAAATATTGTAAACATTCGCTTAAACGACGTTAAAAATCGGCATAAATATCGCCAACAACCTTGTCAATTCAATCGTCCGTAAATATCAGTACCAATAAAACGTCGAAGAACCAACAAACGTTAAAAAATCTTGCATTCGATCATACAATATTTATAAACGAATGATCTAACCGCGTTTCGGTAAACCGATCTACTTTTAGATCGAGACCAAGCAATTTGTTAAGTGTAATTGAAATTAGGTCGATTCTCAGTTCAAATTAATTCTTGGAAAAGTAGAAAACGCGCACCTTTCAAAGCTCGACCAAAGCCACTGTCAAAAGTATAATCCTCGCCATCTGTAATAAAAACCTTCGCTAACCTCTTACCAATAAAAAAAAACAAAGATCTCGCACGATGTTGGAGTTCCATTCGCCGATGTTGGAGAGCTTACGTGCTACTCAACAGCACCATGAGCACGACGAAGACAGTAACAACAATAACAACGAGGACGACGAAGAAGACGATTCATCGCCTGCTATGTCACCAGCTTTAAGCTTGACACCTCGGTCCCGCTTCTCCGAGCGTTGTCGTAATCGCTTGCTGCAGCGCAAGTTCAAGGCCAAGGCGGCAAGTGCTGGCAAACATCACAGGGTCAAGGATGCCGCTGTAGCGCAAAGACGTGGATCCTCAGCTATTGCTAGAGTATGGGATACACTTGCTACTGTGAGGTGGTCGAACAACAAGAGTCCGGTTGTCAACCAGGATGTCCTCATCGCCAAGCTCGAGCAGCTGAGGAGTGCCGCTGAAGCTGGATTGAGAACCGATGGAGGTTGGATTTGGTTCTTTTGATCTTTTTTGGGGGGAGGGACGAGGGGAAGTGGGTAATGCGTATTATTAATTTCGCAATGGATTTTTATACCTTTATGGGTATCGAAGCAGAATTAGTATTAAAAAAGTGGAACACTATTCCAGTAATGTGCACTTTCACTGTTTTTGTACAATGAATAAGCGTTACTGAAATAGTTATCGTTTAACAGTTGAATGATATTCTACACTGATAGAAAAATGTAGGGAAAAATTCCCATGTTTTCTAGTACTTTGGCAATATCAACGAAAAGTATACAAATTTTTGCATGGAAACATGGTAAAAATTACTGGTAATATAGTAAAAATTACTATTTTTCTAAGGGAAAAATTTGTAGTTTTCATTGATATTGCCAAATTACTAGAAAACATGGGAATTTTTCCTACATTTTTCCATCAGTGTAGCAATTGAACTAACAATGAACATATAAAACTTGACGAAACTTCTATAAGAACTATATACTCAAAAAGAATGAGAAATATTAAGGAAGTGCATTCCTATAAAAGATTTTTCAAGTCTATATTAACTTTATCAATGACTTCCAAGAAATATCTGCTTTGAAGTAATATTTTTCCCTATATATATTGAAATATACTGATTCCCCGATAACTTTACTCGGCAAGTTTTAATGAACGTATAAATACCCCTTTAGCCGCGTAAAAGCTGGTAGTTTCTTGGCGCATTTAACATTTATTTCTCTATTTATGAAACTTTAGATATATATCCGTTTTCAAAGTAGTAGCTCGACCTAATAAAATCTGGTTAATAAAGATAACATCCACTTTATTGGTTTCGATTAAAATCTTAATCCTCATCTATATAAATAAACATTCTAAAAACCAACCGTTAAAGCTCAAACAAGTCAACGCGAATTTTCTCGTTTTAATTGTGCCGTTAAAATATATATCTTATGTTACTCGCATACATATGTTTATTCAAGTTATCGACATCTTTGATTTTCTTTTTTGTTTTTTTTTTGTTTTTAACAATTTATCGTCTTTTACCGTTCATTATAGCTTTTATATTAAAGTCAAACGCACTACCAACTTACGTGATCACCGAAATTAAAGCTCGCACACATGCGTATACATACTTTCTATTTTAATTTTACCCACGCTTTAACTTCTCGAGGACATTTATAACGGCGAAATTCGTAATCGCGCAATATCACTGTCGACGTTTTATTAAACTTCCTGAAAACTCGCGGCTGAAATAGCTTATCTTTTCGAAAACCAAGGTCTATCAAAGTGTATCTAATGGCGCTCTTAAGCCAATTTTAGACGGTACGTATGTATATTTTTACGAGGAATGCGCATACCTATAAATGCTTTCATCGTGTCAATCGAATGTCTTGACTTAAAATACGTTCGATTTTTATTAACAACACCGTGTCTCTTGGGTTACAGTGTAAACTGAGGTACATGAATAATTCAATCGTCGCGAGACAATATAATATTCTTTTTATATATTTAAAAAAAAAGATGTGCTAATTCGATAACGTCAAAACTACCTACGTGAGCTTATATAGCGAGCCAATAGTGCTGACTAACTTATCATAAAAATGTCTCAATCCATCCTCATTATCTGCAAACTGTATGCGAATTAGCGATAGCAATACCGTTTCTAGTATGTCTAACTAAATACTTTGAACTATTTAGTCACCATAACCCTCCTCGTTTGAAAAAAAATATTCTAATAAGTTTAGAAAAAAAGAAAATAATGTTAATAAGTTAAAAACATTTCGTTACAGTCAATGTGAACTGGATGGTTTCGTTAAAGGCAAATACATTTTGATACTGTTTACTTCCCGAGGGTTAATTGTGTTTGCTATTCTTTCCATGATAAATCGTCGATTAAAGATAGCATTCAGTCCCGCGCATGAATGAACTTACAAAGATACTCTTGTTTTAAAAGCTATACCCCGTTTTAACATTGACACGAAAACATCATTTTATTCCGTTATTTAAACAGTTCGATAATTACTGTTCAGTGTATATTTTAAAACATATTATTGCACTGAATCAACAATTTGTTAATACAAATAATTTTTTTTTAATTTTATATATTTTTCTCTTTTTTTAATAACATTTTTCGTAATGAAATTGTTATTCGTTTATATTATTTTTTATTTTAAAGCTTTCAAAATTGTTTTTTTTTTCAACGGTTATATTGTCTAACATTAAAAAAATAAACGTCTCTACTCGTAACTACTCCATTGGCATACAACTTCATGTTAAGCCAAAGCCTCGTAAAGATAACAGAAATAGTTTTGATGAGTGATATTTGCGTCAATGGACATTTTTATCGCCGCGTGTACGACATTTTTTTTGGTCAGGATGTGGGGATTCGCGATGTCTTAGAACTGAAAGAGAGTTGGTTTCACACGTCATTCTGAAATGTATTTTGGGGAAGTACAGTGCTACATACAGCAAGGAAATGTTATTCAAATGTAACAGTTGCATAAAGTATACATGTATAATGCATCTTCCTTTTACAATTCTATCTTAAAACTTGCTAATCTAAAAAACTAAAGAAGGAAAAATTCATCATTCATCATATATTTTAGTTGTTCGTAAAAACTATTCTTTCCAATTAAGTTACATATTATTTTTTTAAAGTTGTTATAATTTTAATCCACCGTAAATAGTAATAAAAATAATAAAAAATTTTAAAAAAACGGATATACCCCTCATTGCTTAATAAATCATTATACAACAAACAACCATCTCCTCTTGACGATAATCTTCTATCAATCCAAAAACCCCATAATTCTAATACATACATTATACACGTACGTCATTCGTTACCGCCTTACCCAACCACCACCTATCCGCAGAAACAATTAAACCAATTTCCCTTTTCTACCACAATCTCCCTCCGCGTACACGGCAAATCTCACCTGCGCCGCATTCTCCAAATCCCACATCTCTCTCTTTCTCTCCCTCATTACGCGAAACACACACAAAACGTTCACGTATATAGCAGCAGCAACAGCATACTTTCCGAGGCTACTGTACCACTGTGCGCACTCGTAACGAGCCTCAAGTACGAAGAGCGCGCAGAGGGGAGGACGCACAAAGTATTATCGCGCTCATGCGGCAACAGCACCGACGACTCTCTCCGTTTTGACCGTTTTGGGGTCGTGGTCGGTTACTACTACTACTACTATACTATTGCTGCTGCTGCTGCCTCGTCATCGCTTTAACGACTGCTATACGCGCACTTGCTCCTTTTTTTTTCTCTCCCTCTCTCCTGCGTACGCATACGCGTGTGTAATACGCGCACGCAACGAGGGTGGGGTAAGAGGAGAGAGAAAGAGAGGTGGTTTGGCGTAAACTCGATTACGCCGATTAAAAGCAGGCACAGTTGCGAATTGAGGCAAAGTGATAGTTTTTCTCTTTTTCTGTTTTTTTTTGTTTCTTTTTAGTTTACAATGCGTTCGCTAGTTTAATAGTGTGAGGTTGTTTCAGTTTTATTTAGTGGTTGTTTTTTTTTATAACAGCGTTGTGTATAAATTTCGCCGTGTGTGCGGGGAAGAAGAGCGAAAAACATAAGCGCGTTTGGGGATATAATATATAGAAGTGAGTCAGCGTCGAGGTGAGTGCATCGTTTTAAAGGTATATATGACGAGAGTCTGTGAGGGACACGACGACGCGCGATATGTACACGCCTATTTGTTCGAAACAGTCTTTTTATATATATACACACATACGCGTTCTTCGTTTTTATTATTATCGTCGCGATATACACCGATGATGTTTCGAAACGCGAACCAATGTACTTACGTGTTTGTTTTGCGATTCCCTCCGTTCGGTGTAGTGTTGTTTGCCGTGGATCATAATTTTATATATATACACAAACGTGTCTACGATATTTCATCGTTGCGCACTGTTCGTAGAAATATTTGGTTCATTGTTATACACACGCGCGTGAGTCTAAGAATTTTACGTTTTTGCAAAATATCTCATATTCTAAAGAAATTCATATTTATATAATTTTCACACGCAGCCTTTGGCTGATCGGTTTGTGCAGGGAAGAACTCGTTCGTGCATCTTCTCTTACCTCATCGCTCCCCTTTTTACATTACGGTAATCTGAATTTTTATATATATATCCATTTCGCATAGCCATTGCCTTCCAATTGAATTCCGATCCATAACCATATCCAGTCCCGATAAAATCACCTCACTAACCGGTTTTTTTCTCCTCTCTCACTCTCCTTCGTTCCGTCATCTTTCGCGATGGGAACCAAACTAGGCGAACCGCGTAAAATCTTTGTCTTTTTTTTTTCTCTCTCTCTTCACGCTTGACGTAAATCCATCATCCAAGAGTATAGCAGCAGCGGTTTTCCATGTTTGCGTGACTAAAAATATATGTACACACAGATCTATGTTTGCGCACGCACGTGATGTGTACCGATTGACGATTTCCTGCGCTCCCTTCTCTCTCTCTCTCTCTCTCTCTCTCTCTTGCGTTTACGTGAAACCTCGTGTGCCAATATCTCTCGAAACGTGCCTGAATGCCGAAAAAGCCGATACTCTCCTGTGTATATATCTCTCTGTGTGGGTGTGTGTGTATATATATAAGTGTTGGCGAAATTATTATTGAAAAGCATGAGCACACAATGGACGTCGCAGTGTGTACATATATGTATATGTGTATAGAATATACCCTAGCGATCGAGAGAGAGAGAGAGAGAGAGAGAGAGAGAGAGAGAGAGAAGTGAATGGTGGTCGGGGGATGCGGCCGTGGTGCACTATTGCTTTCGAACGTTTCATTTACTTTGCGGCTATTGTTTTTGAGTTTATATACCGTCGTTCGATGGGATTGTTAGCTTTTGTCTTTTACGTAATAAGTTTTTTTTTGGCTATTTTTTTTTCGTTCGTTTGATGTGATATAGACGGACAGAATTTTTCCCTAAAAACTACCGCGAAATTCACGAGAAAAATTACCGGTGTGTATTGTAACTGAGGAACACTAGACGTTCCGGAACTTTGTACTGTGCACACAGGAATATTTCCTGTGACATCACGGTAAAAATTTCAGGTTTCAAAACATTCGTACTAACCTATTTACTTTCATATTCGTGCTTTATTCCGTGGCTTCTGAATATTATTCAAAATTGGAGTGTTTTAAAACATTTTTTACCTTTTATTTGACGAAAAAAGATAAAACAACGAATTTATCTTAAAGTCAATGATTTGCATTTATAGGTTATATTTACATTCAAAACATGACAGTCGTCGATATTCCGTTCCCGATATTCCTTTTACATCAGGGTAAAATTTGTACTAAAAAGCAGTAAAAATTACCGTGACAGCCCAGTAAAAAATCCTATGAGTCCCTATAACTTTGATATTACTTTCGCTGCAAAAAATTAACCGACTGCTCCGGTAAAAATGAACGTACCGATAGTAAATGTTTCTAACGCTATAGCATAATTATAGGAAATACGCGTAATAATTTCCAGAAAAGACGGGTGATCTTCGATTACCGCGAATTTCACGGTAATTTTTATGGGACAATTCTATTCGTATATAAACTAGAGTTTGCCTCGTATTTTTATGAACATTCGTATGTAATATAAGTTGATTGAAATAGGTGTTTTCGGTAGGACGATAATTTATAACTTACTTAGGTGTGCTTTCAGAGTAGGGGGGGGTAAAGAAAATTGTCGAAAAAGCCCGTTTTCAGCCAAAATGTGACTCACGGGCTTCTGGCCAGTTGACAAAACACTTTTGCAAGGAAATAATTCATGCGCATTCGTGGATTTGCGAATACTTGTTATTAAAACCAAAGTGACTAATTCATTCATAAAAATAACACGCACACACAAGTATAAATTTATATTAATAACACTGCGTGACGAGGAAAATGATTTTGGGTTGCATTTGCATGTAAAATATATATAAGACAAAGTTCTTGCCATTGCTTTTTGAAATAACTCTGTCTCGTTGGAGTTTGTCTTAATTTATAATGTGCTTTTTGGAACAGCTCCTTCTTTTCTTTAGAATAATGTAACAATTTATCGAAAATCTACAGTTAAAAAAACACGATACAATTCAATTTCTTTGCTTCTTTCTACAAATATGTATAGTTAATACGGTTGTTCGCACTAGCATTTCCATCAAACCCAACCCAACCCAACCCATCTAAATAATTCACAATAAAAATTAAAATCTCAACTATACTCAGAACGAAATCATCAACCATTCAATGAACCTTCTCACCATCTGAACCCAAACGCACTCTTTTCTCATACAAAACCATATATCCAATAATCCTCTTGAGAAAAAGAAACAGCACATTCCTCTGTTCTCGAAAAAGCACCACTGCGAAAAATCTTTAAACCATGACTTCTTCGTACATACCCACACGCACACGTTTTTCTTCTCTCTTTCTCTCTCCCGTTCCGAAAATCTTTCTTTCACGTCGTACACGTACAACACGTATAAATACGCGTCTCGCATAAACGAGAGAGAGAGAGAGAGAGAGAGAGAAAGAAAGATTCTAACGCGAGCGAGCGAGTAAAGAATAACAAGTGCGCGCGCTCGGCCTGTTTATTTCTATCGACGCGCGCGCGCGCACAGCCGGTTTTACGATGATGATCCTTTCTGCGATTCCATTAGGCGAATGTCGTCCTCATCGTCCCTCGACTTGCTGTTTTACCCTTTATATACCAGTGGCGCCTTCGTTATATATACCCGCGGTTGCTTTTTACGCTCGTAACGTTGCGCTTATGTTCGTAAGTTAGGGTTTTTGTTTTATTTATTTTTTTCATTGTGGTCGGTATAGTCGATGGCATAAATGTAGTCAATTTTGACAGATACTAGGTATACTGGTGTATGATAGCAACATAACGCTGGTCCTGTAATGTTTTGTTATCTATCTAAAGAAATTATATTCTGCTATATCTACATACATATGTAAATGTTTTATGTACATAAAACTGTTGTACAAATAGCAAAAGCATTTAATTTTATTGATAGAAAATAATCGAAAATAATATTGAAAGGGAATATCGTGGCACTTGTTTCAATAAATATTTGGTATTTGGACAGCCAGAGATAAACCTGATTATTTACAACAATGTCATTTTGATGCTTATAGACTGATAGAAAAATGTGGAGAAAAATTCCCATGTTTTCTGGTACTTTAGCAATATCAACGAAAAGTACAAATTTTTACATGGAAACATGATAAAAATTACTGGTAACATAGTAAAAATTACTAGAAAAACAGTAAAAATTACTATTTTTCAAAGGGAAAAATTTGTACTTTTCGTTGATATTGCCAAATTACTAGAAAACATGGGAATTTTTCCCCACATTTTTCTATCAGTGTAGATATTGACGCGACTTGCGTTACGCGATTCCTCATATTTTACATTTTTGTTTTGGTTGTTTTCTTCTTTCTTTTATTTTCACTCTCGTCTCTCCGAGACTCAATATTTTAAAATAACATTCCATTCGTAAGCGACAAAAATTTGTTTTACATGTTTGTTTGGAGAATATTTCTCTAACGACACGGTAAATCAAACGAACAGCATAGTTTAGACATTCTCGTATAAGCGTCACACGTCGTACATAATAAAATTCCTCAAAACCTCTATTTTTTTTTATACGTACACTCACTCGCTATTTGTCATTGACAGACTTTATTACACCGAATGCTCGCGCACACTTACTCGAGCTAAAAGAATGCGCTCGACAAACTTTGGAGATTTGGCATGATGCGATGAAAGCAAACAGTATTTTGACAGCGTGACGCTATTTCGTTCAATTGAAAAAATACACCCTCTCCTTAATATAATACACCTGGACTCTTCCAACTAAATTTATTCATTCAAATTTAAAATATACTCCAGAATCAGATATACCGTCTGATCGAGTTTTTCTTTAATGAATTCATATACATATAATTTTACTGCATATACTTGATGCATTTTTCTGTTACGGGCATTTGATTACGCATAATTACGTGTATATATGAATAACGTTTCTTTTATCTAATCCAACGGGACGTTTAGTCACGAGAAATACCGCAGAAAGAGCGACAATGCAACAGCCGATAACCGATAACTCGTCATTTTTCATTCTCTCTTTTTTTTCCTATATAGAATAATTCGTCTATACTCTGACATAACTCTGCTAAAATCATCGTTGCATCAATCGTCCCTTTTTTACCACTCCTACTATATTCCCCCCATCCAAATCCATATGTGGCGCTTGCGTAACATCATCCACTTGAACCTCCAATCGTTGCAGTTCTATATACCACAAAATAAAATCTACAGTTATTTTCGTTATCATTCTCTTCTCCCCCGCTTTGCGCGTCGATATTAACAACTGTATACAACACGACGCGTGCGTGTGCACGAGAAACCATTCGTCAAACCGACTGATTAGCTTTGCTTTAACAAGGAGAGAGAGAGAGAGAGAGTCTTAAATTTAGATCAGCCCCTCCTCGACAGAAGTCATTAAATCTCCTTTGGCAGTGGCTCAAAAAGCTCGAAAGCGCGTGGAAATTTCACGTACCGATCGGTCGCTGCAATGTGTATGTCTGTACGTACGGTTTGGGATGGATCGAAAAAGCGCGGGAAGATTCCGTACACTTATACTGCTCAAGAAGTGCGCGTCATGGAGGTTGGATATTGCGCGCTGAGGAAATTAACTACGTACTTGTATTGTGCATATACACATATATTGAAGAAATTTCCATTCTATACGGTGTTCCGGGATTTCTTCTTTGGGTGGCTCTCGCGACTGTCGTCCTTTATTTTTACTTTACTTCTCTCTCCTTTTTGTATATATAATTATTGTACTTCTGTTACGATTAAACGCGACAACATTATTGCTCTTCCAATACACAATATCAACATATCCACGAAACGTTTCAACGCTAAACACCGAAAATAGGACACGATCCTATATCAATATTTCATTTCTCTATACAACATCCTGAATTCATCTTCCCTTCCCTTCACTAAATTTTTCAACAACATATAGCATCCTCACCACTATACGTATTATACCACACGTTGAAACAATAAAATTCAATTCCTATATACCATTTCCACGCATCCTCCTCCTCCTTGCACCAGACACACACACCACCTCCGCCCATCGCTAATTCATCACGCACGCGCGCGTGTACATCACGCGTACCCTATCCATTAAAAACTCATTACAAAATCCTCTTGCACACTCTCCCTTCGCGCGCCTCCCCCGAAAAAAAAAGAACTCTCGTTTCCTCGTTTAATCCTCCCCACAACTACCCTCCAACTTTCGTTCGAGAACGTGCCCTATCGGCTAATTCCCCTACATATATATATACACACCGTCGACGGCGAAAAAGGTATAAGTACGCACACACACACACCCGTATAGCGTTAAAAGCGAAAGAGGCGAGTGTATATTTTTAGAGGTACGACGCGCGCGTTCCTGCTGCTGTCGGTCGGTCGGCGGAAGCGACGCGCTTCTTATTTCCGTCTCTCTATACGGCTGTCTGTCTCTCTTGCTTGCGTGCTGCGTAATGTTTCTCTTTTTTTTCGCTTCTTCATCGGCTGTGCATCGAAGACGGAGTGAGAGGTATACGATGTCTGTAGTAGGCTAGGGGGTTTACGAGGCGCGCGTTGCAATGTTGTTGGTATAGCGAGGAGGAATTAAGGAAGTGTCGTTCTTCTTTTTTTTTTTTTAAAAGTGTGTATATATTTGGGGTTGGATGGCGCTTTTGGGAATAAGAATGAATTATTATTGTATTAGCTCCAGAACGTCGCGCGAAGCGTGAAAAAAGTTTAACGACCCGTTCCACATTTCGTCAAAACGATTGATCACTAATTCAAAGGAGAGAACTATAATAAGCAAGTTTATATACCAAATGACAGTTGCATATAGGTTCAGTGTACAATCAATCCTCTTTGTTATAATTCAGCAGCTATTCTAAATGAGTAACGATCATCCACACCCTCCCCCTTCTCCTTATATTAATAAAGCAAAACCCCCTCGTAACCCCATCCGAACGACCTTGAATCCCATCCCATCCCTATACCGCGCAAACCCTCACTGCATCACACACTTTGCAAACCATCGCACAGTGTTCATCCCCTACATAGCGCACGTTTAACGCTCGCGCTAAACCCCCCCAGCAGAGAGCGGCTCCTTATTCGCGACACCCCTCTTTGTATATATATATACACACGTTTCAACGCTCTTCTCTCTCTCTCTCTCTCTTCAACGCCCCTCCTCCTCCTCCCATGGTACTGCGGACACGCGAGACTCTCCTCTTCTCCCTCTGGCGGCGCAGACTCGTCTTCTCTCTGTCTCTCTCTCTCTCTCTATCTCTCTTTTTCAGTACCTCCCCGTCTCTCCGGGCGTGCAGACGTGTTCTTTCTCTCTTCGTATAGATATATATACACACACCCCGTGTATAGTGTGCAAAACGGATGCCAGTGCCGTCGTCTCTCTCTCTCTCTCGTTATCTCGATTATTTAATTGCACGCGTAGCATATATATGTGTGTGTATCCGGGTAGTGTGTGGGTGTGTAATTGATATGACATAAGTGAGCGGCCCGGTGTTGGACAGCCTCTTTGTTTACGAACGGCCAAGCTCACAGCGAGGCTTATTGTATACTTTACTACTGCGGTTTCGAGCGCTGTTGGTGGTCGGTGAAGGTGCGACTATAGTACTGCAGTGGTGGGTTGTTTTTTTTTTACTGCAGGGGTTGTGTTTTTTTTTCTTTTTTTTTGAGATTGCGGAAAGTGAAAAAGTTTGGAGATTACCTGGTGGTGAGAGAACTTTGGTGTGTATAGCGGAAATTGACCAGGTTAGTTGGTGAGGTGTGCAAAGGTTTGATAAGTACCTATACAGCTTGTGAAAAAAAAACGAATCTTTTTTTTTTGTGAAGTAGATTGGGTGGAAGGGTTATTAAAAAGAAATACAAAGTGCTGAACGAATGGGAAATGGATAAATGATTTTCATTGTGGTAGGGAATCGGTAGAGATATAGATTATTGGAAAATAAATGTTTATTCAGCTACTCTCGTGTTTACAAAAATTATAACTTTTATGATTGTTGTTTTTTTTGCGTATTTTATTGCTTTTAGGAAAGACTGTTCATTTTCAGTTTATTTATTATTGACTACGGCAATGTACATACAACATTGTATGTAAACATTGAAATTGTTCAAATTTAATATTATTCATATATGCAACTGTTTTCATACGTAAATAAGCAAATATTCTATAATTTTTAAATATATTAAATTGATTTTATTTAAATGCGAATGACTTAATGACTCGTATATAATTATTCAAATTACGTGTACTTCTCGATAAATACATGTGTTGTCATTAGTGAAATGCTGCATTCATGAATTAATGTCCTAATTAATTAATTGATCACATTTAAAATTATGGCGTACGTACTTATCCCAAATTAAATTACAAAATTTTATCAAAAGTCATGTTTATCTACTCACAAGTATTTTGATATCTATAATCTATCTTATCATAATCTATCTTTTAACGGATTTTAGTAAAATTTTGTTCAATTACAAAAGCAGATGGGTAATTACTTATTTATTCTTATAATTACTTATTTATTAAAACAGAATGTTGTCTCTGTTGTCCGAATGAATTCTGACAACGGAAATTTTATCATTGTCAATGTAATATTGCGTATTCAGACCTAAATAATTTCATTACCCTTTATGAACTAATAAGGTTTTCTTAAATCTCAACGTATTTATGAAACTACAACAACCAATGAAAATCCCGTTACTGAATAGGATTTCTGCTTTACCTATATCACACTTTTACCTATTTTTCCCTAAAGAGCAATCAGTTCAATAAAAAAAACTTATAGTTATCCTCACTTTTCGATAAACAATAACACCTGAAAATATAAAAAATTTCATTTTATGACTTAGTTTTTGGCTAAACATAGAATAAAATTCCGTTTTATCGACTTGTTCTAAATACTTTCAAATTTACTAGCAAACTAAATCATAGGATCAAATATTTAGCATTCGAAGGTATTATACTTGTTAAAAAGAAACGTAGGCAATTATGAGTTTTCAAATACTATTAATACAAAAATGTCGGTAAAACAGCAATCACGTCGGTAATTAACGTTCCAACTAGTTATTTTAATTTACCAAATACAATAACACAACGACAACGCAATCAATATACACACGGTCCCTTTCCAATTAAAAAACATGTATACAACACATACACACTCGTCGTCGCGAACTACCATATATTGTTCTCCCTGCCGCGCAAGCAAATCTCAAACCTGTAACACCAGCATATGAGGCGCAAGATATAATAACCGCTCGCGGAAACCAGATCGCCGCATATATACTGGAAACTCACACTACACACATACCCTATATCTATGCAATTCTCATCCTCGTCTTTCTTTCTCTTTTCCTTGTTTCCGCGCAGGAGAGCATCATCATCATCACCACCATCATCACCGCGGAAGCGGACCAACAGGAAGCGCAGGGGCGCGGACGGGTAGCGGCGGCGGCGCCGGCGGCAGCGTTAGTGTCGGTGCTGCTGGCGGTACGGGCGGCGGTAGCGGCGGTGGCGGCGCAGCCGGCCTCGGCTCCGAGCGGGGCCGAGCTTCCGGCTTCGATCACGCCGATAGCATGGACGACCCCTCCTCGAGGGAGGATATTTCCGAAATGTAAGTCTTAAGTTTATACCTTTTTATTGTTATTTGTTTCGTATATAGAGGGAGTATGTATAAGGTTGAGGTAAACGCGAACGCATTCGGTTGTAAGAGGCGCGATAAGAAGAAAGTATATATAGTGGCGTGGAGAGGTGGATTTTTCGCGTTTTTGAGAAAAAGCTGAGACTCGTGGGATGTTGGAAGTGTGATCTTTAATGTTGGAGTATGGGTGTAGGGTTGTATAGAAATTTAAATTTATTGTTAAGATTATATGAGTTTTTCTTTTCTAAAAAAAAAGTATTGTAGAACGGGATAGTTAATGTTGTTAGTATAGTTTTTTAAACGCATTTATTATTATAACCAACTAATCGATTTTGAGTAATTTCCTTTGTGATAAATTTTTTTTTCTTTTTTTTTTCATTAAAATTAAAGCGTGAATAATAAATTTCCGCGTCGATAAAAATGTTAAGCAAACTAAAAGTAGCGTAGCGAAAGAACGCGTATCTGCTGATATTAGTAGGGAATTTTTAAAATCCTATCACTATTCATATCATATTATTGATACCGATAGTGAAGCTCTCGACAAATAATATCTAAGAGAGTTATAAAAAAATATATATTTATATACATAATCGTTGTTCTAAGTATACTATTTCCGTCAGATTTTGATATTAATTATTATTCCATTTTCATTAAAAAAGAATCAAATATACTTTGTTCAAATTCTCCAATCCTTTCCAGCCTACTAAAATAAAGAAAAAAATTCATCTGAATCTAACGAAAACACATATCTTCTTCAAATTAACAATATTATCGACAGTTTTCGCCATGCGTTGCTGTTTATTACCACCCAATATTTTTTCTTTTCCCCCTCTCCTCTCCATTCCTCTTTCCCGATCACGTATAAATTTCGTCAAAGATTAATTTACGTCTCTTTCTCGGCGCTTCTTGCGATTGCCCACAGGGTGCAGCAAAATATATCCAGTAAGCCAAAGACGTCGAACATAAACAGGTCTGAGAGTTACAAGGAGCGGATACATCATAAGGTGAGCAAATTTACTTCTGACGTTCGCTTTATTTTTTCAGTCCCCCTTCCCTCTCCTCTTCCATTCGTGTGCGCCTTATACCTCCGGGAGAGCTTTTTCGACTGAAAATAGTTCATTTTCGCGGTCTCTGCAACGTTGAAAGCTAGTCGATATATATACATCCGCATATACTTTGATTTCGTAGAAATATTTGAAATGTTTCTTAAAAAGTATTTCCTATATAGACACGCGCGCGCGAGAAGATAAAAGCGAAGAATTGCTACATTTTTACAGGTTGATTTAGCTTGAAAATTGAAATTCGCGTTTTAGTATATATTAAAATTAAAAAACGCAAACATCTCTTAAATTACTTTCCACTTATTTCATTCGCGCAAAATTATTTTAAACGATTTCTTTTATTTATCCATTAATTATAATTGTCAAGTACTTAATTAAAACAATTACAATTGTAATTTTTACGTTCTCACGCGTTCTGACAACTCCATTCTGCTCTCTCTCTCTCCACTCAACATATCGCGAGCGCACAAATTACGCAATATCCATAGTTAAACACGCCGCGCAGAGTTGCGCGTGTGCTTTATACTTTGTCGAAAAACAAAAAGAAGAAGAAAAAAAAATGCAAATTCCAAGTTTATTAATAGACGTCAATTTTCTGCTTACAGCGACAGCTACGTGAAAAGCGAAAGACCAGTGACCCGAACCTCTCGAAAACAAAGTAAGTCCTCGTGTGTTCCTTCATTTTCGCTATTTATAATTTTAATGGTTCTCTCTCACCAATGTCCTAATTCTATAAATTGATCAAACATTCGCCTCTCCCCCCTTTCTCTTGTGAACTTGATGATGCGAGCTCTGTGGATAAGGTATAATATACCAAGGATGGAAGCAGGGCTCGTAAATAAGCTCAGTAGTACTGAATGTTAACTGAGTAAGACTTTTAATTCGTCATATGTAAACACGCTATCGTTTTATATGTTTAAGACTTTTTTTTAATCATGGGTTCTAGACGTAGTGTTGATTAATTAAATTTTTATAGAAATTATTCAACGTTTATGTCTATACACGTTCTGACAAATTGATCATATAATATGCAATATCACGAAAGATTTAATGCGATCGACTAATAAATTAATCGGAACAAATGTATATAATATATATGTCTAGTCCAGATTGGAGGGGTGATATTTCGAATGCAGCTGTGTCTTTCTATGGCTATATATATATACACGCGTGTACAAATTCGATTTCCGTCCGTGCGATAGATCACGACCGCCTGTGCTTGATTAATAGACCGCCACTTCCCTAAAATTAGAAATACAAAAACAACGCGCCAATCAACAAGAGCAACCGAAAACCTAACGCAACGACAATACCCATAATTCAATTATATTACACACATCGCATGTGAATTGCAAACGTCGTCGCCTTCACTATACTACTACTTCTACTACTACCGCGCCCATACAGTCTCTTTTCACTTGTGTTGCCGTTATTATATACATATATACATACACTATATGCAATTCTTACTCTCCATGTCGAGAGAAAGACAACGTCTCGGTTACAAGAGTGAAGCAACGCGTCAAGAGAGAGAGAGAAAGAGACACGTTCACGGTCGGAAAACTCGGCCAACTTATATTTATTAAGCAGCCACTGCCGCCGGCGAGCGACGCGGTATATGCGACGACCTTCGTGCCTCCGCGCGCACGCGGCGAGTAGGTAGAGGAGAAGAAGAAGAAGTGGGAAGGCTTTTTTGGCAAGAGGCTTGCGCGCGGGTTTTTCTTTTTCTTCTTCTTTTCTTCGTATACAGATGCGAAAGCCAAAGGATGATGGTCAGGGGTTTTTCTGTAAAAGGCGCGCGTTTGGGAAATTTCACGGTGTGTATAATCATTGACGGTTGTTGAGAATTTGAGATGTGAAAATTGGATGTGTCTGTATACGGAGAAGACGTACGTGATGTTTGGTATTGGCAGTTTTTGGTTGTTTCGTCTGATCAGTATATAGTTGTTGGTTACTGTGAACTATGATTTTTAACTATAAAAGAAATCAATATGCTATGCTATAGAAAACGACACTGGGGTTTTTGTTTCTTTTTTGGTTTCATGAATTTTTATGGTCTAACTGTGCTTTTTGCTATTTTATACTTTGAAAAAAAAACAAGAACGCAATTCGTTGCGAACATTTTATCCATATACATAAACAAGATAGCCGTTGGTGTAATTCCGCACAGCCAATCCTATACCTATCTGTGCATTCAAGAGGGAAAGACCAAAAGATTAGCCGCTTAGATGATGATGATGATAATTTTTGGATAAGAAATTGAATTCTTGCCGGGGGAATTGATCGTCGCCACATAGATATTTATCTTTTCCCTCCTCACGTGTGTGTGCCCTTAATCCTCAGCATTTTCTCTCTGTCTCTTCTCGAGATGCTATACACGCGCGTCGTGTTACTTCCTCCCTTCCCTTCCCTCCTACCGACTTTTTATCTTTAGTGTCTCGTCTCTCTAATTTTGGCACTTTTCCTTTTCTCTGCCCCCCCGTACCTCCTCCGTCTTTTCTCGTTTCCTCTTCTCTATATACCGACGTTTTTTCCCATCTTTCTATACCGCGCGCGACAATTCCTCTTTTTTCCGGATACGGTATAAGAATAATACGAGCGTGCTTTGATCTCCTTGTGGGTAACGTAGAGGTTGAAAGAAAGAGAGAAATCGAAGAAATAAATCAGAATTACGCGTTTTTTTTCGAGATTCTAATAAGCAGTGATAAAGCTGGAAATGTGCGAGAAATGGGTCGCCAGAGCGTGTACGCACGTGCGGCGCGGCTGATGATGATGATTTTAAAAATAAATTTTTTTAGTGCGATCGTATAAAGACGGCTCTGCGGTGCGGTATTGAGGAAAATATTGTATTTGTCGTTGTTGTAATGAGGAAGGGTGTATATCGGAGGCGTATAGATTATTCGAATAACTGATGCGTTTTGATACGAGGACGCGGCTAGTCTAGTAGAATAGTTGTATATTGTGATTGTGTGATGGTATATGAAAGTCTGGAAGAAACTATACTTTTGGAAATGATTAGATATACTTCAACGCAGTGTCTGTCAACTTTAACCAAATATTTTATACACGTGAGATTTGTTAACTTGTATTCATTGAAAATAAACTTATTTTCGTTAAATTGTTTATAAAACATTTTGTCCTAATACAATTTTCGTGAATTCGAACTCTTTAAAGAACGTATATTACCCAAAAAGTCAAATAAACCAAATCGTTAGCATTACAGTCGTATGAAAAAAAAAACGTGCCCGTAAAGTCATCCAAATAATCATTTTCCCCTATATACCGTTCGAACCGCGACAACAATTCCAGGCACACACCGCACGTATACGCGTGTACGACTGGTGGAGTTTACACTGGGAAAAGCTCTAGAACAGCCATAACAAACGGAATTCCGCATAAAGCTTTAAGCGTAAAATGGCGCAGTAGTAATCCCTGATATGTCGCGACCGACTCGTTAAAGTTGACCCTGGACACCAACGCGTATATAACATGCGCGCGCGCGACAGTAAAATTTCACGGGAATCCCAATCGTACTCCTTCTCTCTCTCTCTCTCTCTCACATTGCGCGTCGCAATTTGCTTTCTACATAGGTATGCGCGTATATATCTATATACCCTTCGATCTCGGAGGTTCGATACGCAGTTATGATCGAAGAGACTCTCTTTTTTTCTCCCTTTTTTTTATTTGATATTGGACGAGATCGCGGGTAATAACGAGCGAAGAGTAATAAGTGGGATTTCCCGGTATGGTTGCGTTATTTGATTTTTTCCTTCCTTTCCTTTTTTTTTTTAAATTAACGAACTCGATTCGTTAGTCGTTAGGAGGATGGATATGTATCATTTACCGTTTGCTTTCAGTACTAATTATCATTGGTTTCGGTTACGCGTGTATTATATATTTTTTTTTTATCGCGATTAACTTTTTTGCATCGTATAAAAAAAAATCTGATAGAAAACAAATACGTCAATTATAGTCAAATCTAACTATACACGAACTATTCCCGAAAATTGTTCGAACACGAACCAAACATCTTACGTTTACGAGTTTTCACATCGAAAACAACAACAACACGGCCGGTTAGTCCCAACGAAAATTCCTTTGAACCCAACCCTCCCCCTATACATTTTCGTAAAACGCCAATGCCCACATGGAACGCCAATCAACCACGCGACATCGTGATGATACTGAAAAATCTTTCCACCGCTGCACCTCCTCCTTCTCCTCGAAAGCTCACTTTCTTCCTCATTAAAGCTTCGCCACCCACGCGCGCGTGCAGTCCTTTCATCCTCTGTATAATCTCCCCCTTGTTCCGGCCCATTCTCGTATATATATATACACTCACACCACGCGCACTTACCTGCCGCAGTTCAACAAACTGCCCCCCTTCTTCTCCCCTCCCACCCCACAACGAAAAGGAAACCTCGCGAGAAACCGAAAGCGAGAGAGAAAATATCCCCTCTTGGTCTTTTTCCTTCTTCTGTATAACACTACTACTACTACTACTACTACTACTGTCCACACACCCCCACCCTCACCTCACTTTTCTATCTTTGAATTAGAGAATCGGCTCTGCGCTGCTCTCTTCTCCTTCCTCCTCCTCCTCCCCCTCCTCCACCTCTTCTGCGCATTTATACACACATATACACATCGCCCACCCTCGCACGCGCAGACTCGAAAGCTCGCCCGCACCCGCGCGCGCGTTATATCGTATAAGCATCGCGCGTCAGTATAGTGGACGGCTGCGTCGTCTTCGCTGCTCGCCGCACTAACGCCGCGGCAGTGTTACTCGGCCCCGCGGGTACCGCGCGCGCCGAGCATTTTATATATATATATATATATATACGTGAACGCGCGCGTGTACGTCAAGTTTGCAGTTCAAGTGCGTGCTTTTATTTATATGTCAAGTGCAGTAGCTTATATATGTATATATAGTGCGTGTTACAAGTGACGTTAAAAATCAAGAGATATATATTGTCATCCGTACGCGCGCGCGCGTGTGTGTTTATATCTATGTCTATGTAAGAAACAGACTATAGATGGGGTTTGGGAAGCTTTCGCTCTTCCTCTTGTTCGCTTTCATGAATTTTTAACCGTGTATGTGTATATATACACACGAGTGATAAAGCTGTAACGATAAACCGCAAGGGTATATGTACATACAATGTTTACGCGGTTCGATTCGCCAGACACGTACACTTGCACGCGCGCTCCGATGGGGGTTTAAAATTAAACGGCGGGTATATAGGTACCTACTGCCTCGTATTTTATTAGCCAGTATATGTATGTATGTGTACCGCGGGCTGCGAATAGAAAACGCGCGAACGAGATTTTACAGTTACGCTTGTTCTGATGTATATAGTATTATTTTGTTATATAGATGTGCGTTGCACGGAAGTGATTATATGCGCGCAATGTTTACGCATTACCGCGGCTGCCGTTCGAAATTAATATACATACGACAGATTTGTATATTGAGGTTGAGCTATTTTTGTATACGCTCTGGTCCGTAAAAGAACCGGCGACGTATATATGTTATTTCGTGTATTGTACAAACGCGCGCGTCGCTGGTAAAGAGCAACAAGCGCAAATCGAAGATTTCGCCGTCGATCGATCGATACTTTTGTATATATATCGCTTGGTATACACTATACAATCTCTATAAAGTTATAAAAACTGTGGACGCCACATTGGTTTATTTTTTTTCGACCATTCAAAGTTAAATCGCGCGCGCGTGTGTGTAAGTATACGACAATAACGAAAGCTTGCGAAGCAGAAGAAGAAGAAGAAGACGAAGACGAGTCCATAATTTATCCGCCACTCGCGTATGTGTCTCCGCGCGCGCGCGTGATTCATCATCATATACATAAGCCGTTCTTTCGGATCGAATTAGCTGCGGGACGATTGTATATATACACGAAAAAAGTTGGCGCGCTCGTACACATGCACGTGTGTGACACCATACTAATTTTAAAACGAAAAAAAGAAAAAAACTTTGGCCATCACGAGGCGCCATAATACAATAGCACACGTGGATCGGACGTAAACCGCGGGAGAATTGATCGCCGCGTAGTGAAATCTCTCGTTTTCGTTGTCTCTTTCTCTCTACAACCTATATACCCACTGAAATTATTGTTATGACAGGCACTTGTTTAAACATCAGCGTGTGTATATCCATTAGAAATCGTTCAAACCTGACACATTTTCAGCTGCCTCTTATAATAACGTTGAAACAGCCGCGCGCGCGCAGCAACGGCTAATGGGAAAACTTCTCTGGAACGTCTTCTTCGTTCCTCTGTACTATATACATCCCCAAAATCATAAATTCAAATCTTTCCGATACATTACGAAATTCAATCCTCCAAACTCTCGTTCCCGTGCGCGTTTAGGTATGAACCCCCTCCCCCGCCCCCTTCATTTCTCCGTCTTTCTCTTCCAATATTCGAAACGCAATCGCAATCTCCGGCCCATCCACCTTCTGCGTCCAATACCAAGTTCCTCCATAAAACGAAAACTCTCGTTCCATCTCTCTCTCTGCTGCTACTACTACACGCGTGTGCTTTGAAATCCTACCCCTCCTTCCAAAACAATATCGAGCGTCGGCGTAAATCATCCCTGTCTCTCTCTCTCTCTCTCTCCCACACATATACATACACCTCTATAAGGGCGAGGGCGCAAAAAAAAGAAGGCGAGGTGCGCACTCTCTCTTCCTTGGGGAATTTATTGATCGAAACCTCTACCATCACACAACGACGGCAGCGGCGGCGGCAGCGGCGCTCTTTTTCCGTCCGCGCCCGGCCTTGAATCCATTCGCACCGGGCGGCAAACAGTATACGACGACGGCGGCAGCAGCAGCGGCGGCGGCGGCTGACGTTTGTTTACCCCCTGCGGCGTGGCTCTCTCTCTCTCTCTCTCTTTTTCTAGTTCGTTTCCACATCGAAGCTGAAGCTTTTCCGCGACGCTGGTTGTGCCAGCTCGGTTGGTTGGATTATTATACGCGCGTATAGGTGCGAGCAGCGTAAGGAGGGTGAGAGAGTGAGGAGATAAGTAGTAAGCGGCGAGCGGGTGGATGATTTAATCGGCGAGTGATATGAGCTAGAGGATTGGGAAAGAGAAGAGAGAGAGAGAGAACGGAGGAAGATGTGTAATCGGAATTGACGTCGCAGATTTTTCGGTTAATTTGCCGAAGGGGGGCGAGGGGGAGGACGATGATCATGCGACGAGTAACGAGGGCTTTCCGAAGGGCTTCATCAGTCTGTGAGGGAGACGTTGATTTGATTTTGTTGGGGTTCAGATTGATACGTTAGATGTGTTGGTGGATTTTGGCGTTGGGAAAGCGTCGGATTTCTTTTTCTTCTTTTTTATTTGTAATTTTACGGGATAGAGGATATGTTTACGGGGTTGGAAAGGTAGAGAGGGATGTCATTTGAAATCAGGTATTTTCGTATAGGGTATGATGGAAAATGAGATTTTTTTTAAACGGGGGTCAGAGATGTATTTTCTCGTGTGAAATTGTTAAAATTTAGAGAAAAATTACAGTTTGTACTTCTTTATTCTATATAATTTTCAGGAAAATAAGAATCTTTTCTCTCTCTCTGTGTATTTATTCGAGGGTACAGCTGTACGAATTTGTACATTTACTCGTATCACTTGTCTGTTTCTACTGCGCCGCATTCTTCGCGAACGAATCCCAAGATTCAATCGAAAAATTTCCTCTTCGCAAGTTCTAAACACTTGTGCTGCTCTGCAGTATATTTCGAACAACAATGTAACCGTCGATTTTTTTTCTTAGAAAAACACCCACCCACATGAAAAACCATAAAACTGCACAATGATATGTAATTCGTGCACGTCGTTTAACAGATAATAACTTGAATTTATATTATTCTAAACGCAGTTGACCAAGCACAATGTTGCTATGGAATTTACGGGGTATACTAAATTTCCTTATCTAGAATCGCTTCCCCGCGCACGTCGCGTCGTTTATCATATTATAAATTCACAATCTATTTTAGTGGGGGATAGCTGCAGTAAATTCCAAAAGATTATTTATTCTGTTACTTTTGTGTGTGTGTATATATATATATGTACGTAAATTCATGCCGATTGCGCGGCGATAAACCAACGAGGCGCACGGTTAATACTGTTGGTATATATCACTTTTAAAGCGTAATAATTTTTTTTATACTAAAGGTAATTGCTCTCGAAAAAGCCGTTATTTACCGCGTAAAACAATCGTTTAAACAACTATAGCACGTGCGCAGCAATTCTTTACGAAGAACAAAGGTGTCGTACCGTAGAAAAAAAAGTAAAAGAACCTCGGTATAACTAAAGCTCTCACCTACCCATCCGTACTTTTGATTAACACTTGATTTCCATCCCCCCCTCCCTCCCTCTTTGAAACTTTACCCTTCGCCGTTTGAAAAGACAAAAAACTACCCTTTCCGGTCTTTGGTAAAGACCCTCGCGCTTATCACCGCACCAGGCAAGCTTTACGACTTCTTTATCTCGTCGTTTTCCACAGAGACCCCCTCCCCCCTCCACCCCAGCGCGTTTAATTAATAGAGCCGAGAGCGTTAAAACGTCCGTTCGAATTGAAAAAGTTTTCGCAGGCTTTTCCGGCTGGTGGTTTCGGGCGAATCAGCGCGATTTTTTTTTCCTATATATATATAGTGAAATTTAGATGCGTTGGTTGAATATATATGTACAACGTGAGTGGGCGAGGATTTAAAAGCGATGATTGAGGGAATTGGGGAATCGTTTGGGACAGAGTTGACGAAGCTGTTTTTAATCGAAGCTTTTCGTGCCGGATGTTTTTAACATGCGTATGGTTTTCTTTTTAACGAATTTTGTTTGGGGGATGATAAATGGAATGGTAGGAATTAAATGTAGATGGATGATTGATATCTATATATCTGTTTCTTTTTGTTTCTTCGTCTTGGTTGAAAATTGATGCGATTAGTCAGTTAACCTATATGTTTTTCAAATGGATTTATCATTAAGTATCTACAAACGTTACGGTCATGCTTCATGCCCTGGTCGTTTTGTCAATATTAGGAATCGGCTTCTATTCAAGGTGTTTTAAACGCTAGCCGGCGGCTTATGTATACTCGCCCCGCAGAGCTGCTGCAGTATTTGCACAAAAAGTATACACACGTGCGGCGTAACATAAATTATTTCTCGAATGGCAGGAAGCTCGAGAAAAATCTCTGGTTTTCTCGAGTATGAAGTTCGTTTGAAATACTATTTTTGAAGTTGAAAAAAACATGTATGATGTTCAATACAAGTAATAATATTACACGAATATTTTTTCTGTTGCATAAGTTATTTACAATTTAGTTTGAAATATTTAGATAAAGTCGTAAAATTTTAATAAAATATGCTTCTCTTACTTATTGCCATTATCACAAGTAATTTAGGAGTACGTAACTCAAAATTTTGGTTCGACCACTTTGGGAAACCCCCTCAACCTTGACACGCGCATACACATTAAAACCAAAAACATATTCCATCCGAAGACCTTTCAATTTTACTTTTTCGTCTCATCTCTAATAAAAAAAAAAAAAAACAATTTTCCCGCACCAAATAATCCTAAAAACTCCGCCTACTCACACACTCACTCTCACTCATATATATACATATATAAAATATCGGCATATCCTCATATCTCCTGCTCTACATACATCGCCGTAAAAATACTATACCCCATCTCCCCTCCTACAGAAGAATGCACGCGCTCTTGCGAGAGAGCATCTTTTTGCCCCCACCTCTTCCTCCTCCTTCCAAAGAGAAAAACGGCCTCGTTATCGTATTTTCGCACCGATCGATATCGATGCACACACACGCGCGCGCGCGCGAGTGCGATGGGTCGACCGAGGAGGGAAGAAAGAAGGGTGGTACGGAGAATTAGAAGGGATCGATGGTATATAGGAAAGGGAATTTTATGAGCGTATAAGGGGAAAAATTGGCTTGATCGAGGTATATGGGACGAAGGCGAGGAATTGCATTGCCGCGGTAGTAGTGTTGGCAATGGGGGTAATGAGGTTGTCGGGTGTGTGCTACTCTCTGTGCATGTGTATATGGGAGATAGAGAGAGAGTGAGAGAGATGGGATCGATGGGTAATTTTTAGGCGATGGCTTGATTGAGTTAAAAAGTTCGTGGTTATATAGGATGGGGTTGGTTAATTGAAGAGACGGTGTGGCAAATGTTGTTAGCTTTTTGATATACTATGATGCATTTAGGGAAGGGAAAGCTGACTTTTCATTATTTAACAACGTTTTCATAGATATTTTATCTTGGATATTTTTATAAAATTCGTTAATTGATATTGAATTTTTCAGAAATATTTGTTTATTATATACAATGCATACTGTTTTTATTTTATTTTTGGAAGGAAACCCTTGTGATTTTGATATTAAAATGAAAAAAATCACGGTCGATACGACGGATAAATCGATTAACCTTGATTAAACTACGTTACTCCGTCCACCCGTATGAGAGAAAATTGTTCTTTATTATGTGACAATATATTTTTAACCACACTTGAATCAATAACGAAACGAAAAATCGCGCATATCGACGTAACGGAGATGTTCACGGATGAACATGATCAATAAAATATTTTACGCCACGAAACCTTACATACTTATATATGTCGTTACGATGTTAATTTAGCCCTCTTCGATAATTTCTTTATATCAGTTAATTTGTACGATAGTTTCCCGAAATTGCCATGATTTCTTAACAAGTATGAATGGTTATAGAAAAACAGTTATAGTTTTATTTAAAAATTTACGTAACTTTCGAACTATACTCGAAAAATTTCTTTATCTACGCAAAGAAAAACTATTGCCAAGAAAAATGTAAAGCGCATTTATCAATCTTTCAAAAAAACCACAGCAATTACAATTAAAAAAAAAAAAGAAACTGCTGGTTTTCATTAAACGACTATCACCATTTTCTTGCTTCAATAATCATTATTAATCCCTCAAGATTTCCCATAATCTTACCACTACCAACACCTACCGTGCCAATTTCACCATCAAGCAAAAATTCTCCATCCCGTCTCAACATCAAACATCTCCCCGCATATCATCTACATCCCCGCGTAATTTACATAAGTACCAGTCCTTCGTTCCACCTCATAACACCTCTCTGAAACAGACCTAAAGAGAGAGAGAGAGAGAGAGAGAGAGAGAAAAAGAGAGAGAGAGATATGCCACCGGCGCAATGGAAAATCCTACTGGCGGAAAAATCGAGACACACGAGTCTCTCCTGGCTATATAGGCGACAGAGAGAATACGAGCTCTAGTACTGGAAGGCTTGATTAAAGTGACGGCCGAAGGAGCGGCCTCACCCTCCGATAACGGCTCGCCCCCGACGACTACGACGACGTCAGCGCGTCGCGGTGGCGGCGGCGCCGTCGCTGCTGTCCATTCGCAAAAG
>JAWWEQ010000055.1:13933371-13965354 GCA_035583055.1 Torymus tubicola | reverse complement strand
ATATATCTGTCTATCTATTGCTAGGTTTCTCGGTGTCGGAGAGGGAGAGAGAAAAACGCGAAACTGCACATTTGACCTGTAGGTTATATCTGTCTGTGTGTGTGTGTGTTGTTGGGAAGGGTGTATATAAAGAAAGTTTTGTGGACCGGCTAATTGGTTTTTTGGTGATTGGGGGGTGTGGGATTGATTGCTAAGATTGGAAGTTAGTTAGACGGGGGAGATGTTGAGGTTTTGAACTGTGGTAAGGAATCTGGTCATACACAGGGATGGTAAATTTATATGGCTTTTTTTTTTTAATTTATGGAGGTAGGTTTGCTTGTAGATGAGAAATTTTGGTATAATTCGCGTAGAAAGATCATCGTAATGATTAATTTAAATTCCAGAACGTTCTCGAATTCTCGTAAACACTACCGCAGCTCATATAGATAGAAGTCTATATCATTGCTTCACTCTGTTTATCATTTACATCGCGCACAATAAGAACCGATAATTCAGCAACAAACATATTCGAAATCAAAATTTCCTTTAACAATTAACGTATACCAAAAATACCCATTATTTTTTATACAACATAACCACAAACCTTAAATCTTCAATCCACCAAGCAGGACTGAATAAAGTTCAGCAAATGTATACACGAAACGGTTCGTCATATTCTTTTACTTTTTTTTTCTTTTTTTTTTAAATCCATTCATTCATCCTCGCGAGAAAATGACACAAGCTCGGCCACATAGGCGCGCGCGCGCGTATACGAGCCTAGTCTAAATTTAGACGATTTATCACACCTTCGACTGCGTACAACGATTCTTCCGCGGCGCACGGGTTATCGATCGTCTCTCTGCGGCTCTTCCGCCTATATAACCCTATACTTACATACGCGCGTGAATTCGCGATTTCCCGTTGTGACTTGAAAATTCCGAGTTTGAAAGCGGTCGAAGCTGGTTATCTGCGTATATATAGGCATTTGTGTATATTAAGTGGGCAGTAGTTTTAAATTATAGCTGTGTCAAGATGATGGTTTTGGTAAAGTGGAGTATAGTATAACGATGGTAATTTTTAGATGACAACGCGGTATTATATAGTTTGATTAAACGATACAATTATTGTTTGATCGTACAGTACAACTGATGATTATTAGTATAACTTGTAAAAGTAAACAATAAGAATTCAAACAAGCTGCAACCACTTTTATCATTGTCCGATCTTTTCCTACGCCTGAAATGTTCCACCTCCCTTATAACCACCAACTGCAAAAAAACATCACTATACAATAATAAGCACAATAAGAAAAAGAGTGTCGAATCGAACTGCAACTCCCTTGGCGACTCGCGAAATCGCATCGGATGGGCGCAAAGGAGTGCGCGTGCGGTAGAAGGACAAGTGCACATCATGCACACACACGCACAGCTTTGTATACATGTGTGTATGTATGTGTGTATGTATGTGTGTATATATATATATATATGAAATATAAAAGCGTGCGCGGCGAAGCGAGGAAAAGGGGCCAGCGTGTCGTCGAGCGAAATGTCAGCGACGACGGCAGTAGCGGCGCTAATGCTCGACTGACCTTTTTCGCGTCTCCCCTCGTATACGCGCGCGCGCGCGCATCGTGATGCCTTTTTTTTCCTCGTTGTCGTTGAGTTTAACCTCCCCCCGGTTATGATGGCGGGGGGAAAGAGGAAGAGCGAAGGGTTGGGTATATAATTGCGGGGTTGTGAAAAGATTAGTGGTTGCGATGATTTGGTGGGCGGGTTTTGGTGTGCTTTTCTCGGTTCCGGAGGTGGGGAAAATTTTAAAATTACATGCTTATATAGTAGATGTGTTTGTTGGTATGCATATGGGACTCTCCAGTATTATTAAATATTATATACGCTGTTATTGATTTTCGGCTATTTCGAACGTTATCGGAAATTCATATAGTAAATTAAAATAAATCCCTGTTACCGTTGTGTTATTAATGTTTACCTGCATATATAAATATAGTTTTACGTGCGAAAATGTAATTCTTTCTGTTTAAAATAGCACGCTATAAAAACACACTAAAACCAACCACCACAATCGTATATGCGTATACCATACCAATGAACATCGTGTAATATAAACGACGGTTTTTAAATTAAAACGCACAAACCGCGCAAAAAACCGTCGTTTCTATTCCACACCTTAACCCCTCTCAAAAAAAATATTCTCAGTGACGACGAACGCACCGTGTAACCAACCATCAACTATATAGATCCTAGTTACCTAAAGCAACCGTCGCGCATAATATACTCCTCTCACACGGCACACCGCACACCGTGACCGTAACCGCGAAAGTGGTGGCGCGAAGCGAAGAGGAGACGTCGGCGCCGGCGCCGGCGGTGGCTATTGCCATGCGACATCGGGCGTCGTCTCTGCGTCAGCAGCAGCAACAGCAGCAACAGCAGCCGCGCGCCAGTAACAGCGTTTCGGAGTCGTTGTCATCGCCAGCAACAGCAGCAGCACCACCATTACCACCACAGGAATCTGTGCCATCGACGGTAACGACGACGATGAGTATTGGGAAGTCAAGCTCGAGTGTGGATGATACTACGACAGATGGAGACGATGGCTTGCTGGTACCGGAGAGAAGGACGAGATCTGAAAGGTAGAGGAGGAGATGATGATGAGGAGGAGGATGTTGTTGGTTTTGATTTTGATGATTATTGTGTGTGATATCGTTGGTGTTGTCAATGTATAAGATTGTATATAATCGTGATAATTATGATGATGATGATGATGATGATGATGATTGTATACCTTTGGAATTGATTTTTTGAGGTACTTTAATGCCGTAGATGTAAGGATTGATGTGGGTAATATTTATATGTACCCGTGATGATAGTTATCTGTCAATTAAAAGTACTTTTGTTGTTTTAGTCTTCGACCGATCCATGAAAACTGTTATAACTAATCAGATTGTAATTAATATACATCGAGTAGTACTTGTAAATACTTACCAGTTTTTTATCTCCCAGTGTTTTTCTTCTGCATTTCTCATCCATGTTTAGTCTTCAAAGTTCAAGTTACGCAAGCTTTCATGAGGTTAAAATGTATATTTCTAACAAAAAGTCACGTCAAACGCAAAAAAAAATAGCACGCGTCGGCACTTAAAATTAAGTGTTACAAAGGCACGCAAAAATGTTTTGCAATACGGCGTGGCATAGTTAAAAGAGTTTTCTTTGAAAAGAAAAAAAATACCGTGAAAATCACAAGACTTTTAACAAATGTTTAACACCCCGATCGTGAATAACCTCGATCGAATTAAATTCACATTATGTACATTCCTCTTTTTATTCCCTATACGTCGTGACAGCCAAATAAACGTTACCACTATATATAGGTATATACAATTTCAGAAAATATAATCACGAACATAGTCAACTCATTATTCCTCCAATTAAAAGCTTCATTGAAAAATCGCTCTCTCCCTCCGTCTCTCTTCTCGTCTCGTATTTCTCGCGACCTTTAAACCAGCGCGCGCGAACGAATTTATAATAAAATGATATAAAAGCTGCTTCTCGTTCTTGTCGTCGTCGCCGTCGTCGTCATTTAAGAAAGAAAAAAAACCATCAAGCACGCTTAAAAGCTCGCGAGAGAAGATTCCAAGCTGCAAATTAACTTCATTGTCTACGTCTAGCCAATCTCAGGGTGTTGTCTACTTGTATAAAAGGTTTCCTTCGTACAAAGCTATACGTATAACGACAACGACGACGACGACGACGACGTAATATATATATAGACAGTCGCTATATACGCTGAATATTTTAGCAGAAAACGTCAGTTTTATCTCGTTATAATTAGTTCTCACTCTGCTTACTCGAATGTTCAAGAATTAAAAAAAAAGCTCGTTTTATAATATGTACCCATTGTTATATTAACTTTCCGATGATATATCTTATTAACATTTATCCAAACACTCGCATAAATATATATAATAACCTATACAGCAAACGACCGATGCATCTCTCGTGTATTGTCGTCCTTGTCGTAGTTATTAGCTAGAAGCCATTTTCAAACGATCGACATTATCATGTACCTTGAATGCACGCGCTTTTCTCCTAATCGGATTCCATTCCGGCCGCGTATATAAAGCGCTAATAACACACACACACACATGCACGCACACGCACATGCAACGCTTATATACTACTGCTATATAACCATATAACTAGGCCATGCACACATTCACTTTTCTCGGAAAAACTGTCATTGCGACGACGACGACAAACAGCCGTCAATATATATACTCATTGCACGTACATCCACGAATGCGCTTTGTCCTAATAAATTCGCGCGAGAGTATCATATAATACCCATTAACGGATCATAAAGCAATTCACACGGGACTATGAAAGAAATCCGACGGGGTATGGTTTGTTTCTTTCTTTTATTTTGTAGCGGAAAGAAAAAGAGAGGAATATAATTGCGTAGATTAATTACACACGCGCGAGGGGTTAGATATACATTATAGTATATATATACGCGGTGGCGAAAGCTTTCCATCGCGCAGGCTCTCGTTGTGTGTCGCGCGTGATCGATCGAAATTTTCCTCATCCCTCTCCGCCTTGTATGGGTTGACTTCTCTCTCTCTGTCTTTCTCTCGTCTTCGAAAGGCTGCGACCGCGCGCACGTGTCACTGGACTCCAACGTTGAGTAATATATATAGTTTTTACGAGTCATGTTGATGCGCAGCAAAGCTTTTGGAAGGGTAAAATAAAACGTAACAAGTGCTGATTAGAAGTGATTCGTGGAAACTAATTATTGTCGATAAATAAATTTTCGAACGACACGTGTGTATGTATGTATATATAGTATATAAGATATATTAACAATAATCTTGTATGCACACCGGATACCGAAATTTGCGTTTGAAAAGTACTTAAACGTATAATATAAGCACTTAGCGAAATATTATAAACTCAATGACGCGGAATTCATTATATACGCAGCGCGGAACGAAAGATCAGCGCGAGATAAAAGACGCTCGTTTCATTCATTAATAAAGCTATATACCCTCTCTCTCTTTCACTCACTCACTCGCGATCCTTGAGAAATAGAGGCGCGTCTGTCTATTAAACACGGCGAGACACTTTTAAAAGCTTCTCTAGTTACTTACTCCGCGCGTTCGCTAATAGCGTCGCTCGTGAATGAAAAAAAATAATAATAAATATAAAAATAAAAACTACACACGCGAGTAAGAATATATATATATACACAATTCCGTATAATGGTTACGTGATTTCTCGCGTTCGTATAACCTTTATATTCCGGTATATATTATTCAACTTCCATAGGCTTCCGCACGGTTGTGTCTCTCACTGCATTATATACGTATGCATACACGCGCGCATTTGTACATTACGGTTGCAATTGAATGGCTTCTCGATATATGTTATACGCGTCGTGAAACCTTTGCAAAGAAACAAGAAGAAGAATTGCTGTACAGCCGGAATGAATTTCGCGTTGTTTGTGCACGCCGTGACCTTAACTATATATTGTACAGACAGAGAACGCGATATACGCGCGACCACGAAAATTTACCTCCTATATATTTATAGCCCCCCGTAATAGTGAGGCTGTCATTGAAAATTCTTAAAACCTCGACGCGGCGACGACGACGAGAAAGTAGGTTGAATTCCGCAATGATGAAAAATCATTTTGAGGTTTCGTGCCAAAAGATGACTCGACGTTAGTGAGCGATTCCTATACCTGACAACACTATATAATGTCACATAGATTCAGCGTCGTTACTGTTGCGGGTCTCTCTTTTCCCGTATTCTTACGCATACCATAAATTTCGAAAGTTGTATATGGAGCGTGATGTCATCGATGTGTAGTAGCTGTTCTTTCTTCTAATGTCTGATGTGTATAGTGTACATTATTGAATTGGAAATTTCGGGAGAAATGTTTGAGCGTTTCTACTTGGAAATCTATAATTATATATACCTCGTACTTGTAAACTAAATCATATGTACATGTAAACAACATCGTATACTTCAAAGGAGTCGTTGCTTTATAAGCAGCAACAATGACGCATGACTACTCCCACGACATTATACATGCAACCGTGTCATTTGTTAAACACAATGTTTACCTATAACTTTAACAACCATAAATCAAATAAAATTACTCATCTACACTGTATATTTAATAATACTTCGTATATGACCAATCACCCCGTCCCCCAATACAACTAAATCTCGTACATCCCACTCTTACCTCTATACACCCACCCAATGTGTTTACAAAGAATTAAAAGTCTTACTCAACCCCAACCCTTATATAACTGATACCCTTATACATATACAATATGTTTACGTTATTCTAACCACATGTTATCCTTTACCTCGACAGCGACTGTGACGCGAGCGGCGGTGCATTCCCAGGTAACTCGGCCGGTAGCTCGTCTAACAGTAGCCTGTCGACGCGTAGCCTCGACAGTCCAAGCACAAGCCTTGAACAAGTACATCCGAGTGTTGCTAATAACAATGCCTCGGCTACGTCCTGGGACAGCGATGTCGACGTCGAGGCTGATCCACCCGAGTGGAGCCAGGGTGTTAGCGAGGATGTGCTCGCACGGCTTACCATCGCCGAGAAGAAGCGGCAGGAGGTTATCAATGGTGAGTATATAGTAGATATTGTGGTGGTTGTCATGTTCGAGAGCGTTACTATCATTAAATATTATAGATATGTTGCGGTGCGTTAAATTCACGCTGTATTGTGATATAAAATTTTTCTCTAAAGCGCAGTGCGGTATTGCTAATGTAACTTTGTTCCATATCTGCGTATACTTAATATGTACGTTCTTGTATTGTCTGGAATTAAATATTATTTTTTTTCGGGAGGTTCGTAAAGGTAAAAATTTTTTAATTTTGTAAGAGGGAAATGTCAAGTTTTTCTCTATTTTATCGTAACATATTTCTCGAGCGCCCATATTTATTGCCAATAAAAAGCTTCTGATATAGCTTATATTCTGTGATTCATAATTCTTATTAATGTTCTTAAAGTTTTACGTTAGAATTATTGTTGTACACAAAAATAAACGGTTCGATTACACCCGTGATATTTCTCACAAAACCATAACTAGCTGCAGTCTCTTTAAAAATTCACCCACAATTAACTATACAAAGTAGCTCGATCACAAGCTCAAACAACGTTCTCGCATGTACATCAAACACACGAGCAGCCCCCTTACCTCCCCCTAATATACAAGCACAACAGCCCTATAATATTCCTCATCCAATGTTTACCCCCATCCCCACACTCGACGGACACCCTTATCAAAATATTTAACGTGTCCCCCATATATATATCCAAAGACTATATACTTATGAACTAAAACTTTCCATCCTCACATTTCTACAGAACTCTTCCACACGGAGCGCTCGCACGTGCGCGCCCTCAAGGTCCTTTCGCAAGTCTTCCACAAGCCACTGCTGGATACACAGGTCCTCGCCGTCGATCAGATCCAGCTGCTATTCTCCAACCTCGACGAGATGATATCCTTACACTCGCATTTCAATCAAGCGATGAAACGCAAGAAGAAGGAAAATCCATTGGTTGGCGATATCGGTGACCTCTTACTCGACATGTTTGATGGCGAAGCTGGCGAAGTGTTTGAACGCGCTGCATCGCGGTACTGCGCTAAACAGCAGGTTGCTCTGCGTGCATTGCGCGATCAGAGACGTAAGGATCCTAAGCTTAATTCGTTCCTTAACGAAGTTGAGGCGAATCCAGTGTGCCGAAGGTAAGGATTATTGCTGCTTGATTTTTGGTTTAAGTAAAATTATGAGAATAGTTTTTACAAACGGATGTAGAAGAAAGTTTTGTGAATTATATACATAATTATCTCTTGGGTTAATGGTAGTAAGATTAGGAAAATTGTATATTAATTGTCACAGTTCAGTTACGTTGAAATAATTTTATGAACAAACATATTGACAATGCAACTGTTCTATTGACATTATTGTTAGAATCGTTTGTATAACGGAGAGATAGATTTGTTTAAATATATCAAATAGCTATTAATATTAAAATAACGTAAAAAGTTCAATATTTAATCTACATTCCACTGCTTTGTTATCCTATATTGCAAGCAATAATTATTAATTAGTATTGATGCCACTCAACCTTATATTCATATATAAACATCTAATCAAATGTAATATTACAGGTTACAGTTAAAAGATCACATACTCACGGGCATGCTGCGGCTGACCAAGTACCCTCTCCTCTTCGACAACCTGGCCAAGTATACCCCGGAATCAAGCGAGAAAGAGCGCGCCGCTGTATTGCGCAGTCTCGAGCGCAGTCGCGAGATCTTGAGTCGCGTGAACCAGGCAGTACGCGAAGCTGAGGATTACCACAGACTTGCCGAGATTCAGCGTACCATCGACCGCTCGGCCTTCGACAAGGTCGAGCATCCAACTGTACAGGAATTTAAAAACCTCGACATCACAAAACGTCGCTTGATTTACGAGGGTCCACTACAATGGCGCGTTGTCAAGGCCAAACCAGTCGACCTACACGTCGTCCTACTCGACGACACGATTATTTTACTCCATCGTCAGGACGAGAAGTACGCGCTCAAGTTTATCAATCAGATGAACTCGGTACTCAGCCCAATCGTCAGGGTGTCCACCGTCCTCGTTAGACACAATGCCGTTGATAAGAACTCACTGTATCTAGTGAATACGTCGCAGAACGGCGCGCAGATTTACGATCTTGTTGCTAGCTCGTCAGAGGAAAGGAAACTCTGGTACAAGCATATCTCCGAGGCTGCCGAAGTACACAAAGCTAGGGACAGGGAAGGTAGACACAGACCAATGCCACCCAGCCCTTCGTCCAACGATCTCACCGAGTCGACGGAAGATCAACTGTTGCCCGAGACGACAACGACTACAACGGCTTCTGCGACTGCCACAACGCATACGGTACAATTATTCATCGACTAATTAGTATTCTTAATTTTTCAATTAGAAGGGATATGCTAATAGTAAAGTGTAATTTTCGCTGAGAAAAAAAGAAACGTAATTTACTAATAACAGTACATCACTTCAATATTTTTTCCTGCTGTAATCTTTGTAGGTGCGGCAAATAAATGATTAACAGAAAGCGCACGATACATTATCGCTAAAAGTAATTTCAGTTATCCATTAAAGCAATGTAAAAATTGCACTCGTTATCATTGCCTTGTTTTATTAGCAGCACACTACCAACTCTTCAAATCGATAAAAATTATCAAACGAACAATAATAACTGACCTTTATATTTCTTACCCGGATCACCGATGTACAATCTAAACGAAATCTAATCCTTCCACATCTCTTATTACCAAACAGGACAGCAGTAACGAGTCGCGCGAAAAAGCGGAACAAGAAAAGCAAAAGGCGGCACCATCGACAGACTCACCAACCAGTCAACCACCTCAACAGCAACCACAGCCAGACGCGACAGTTGATGGTAGAGCGCCAGCAACTGGTGGCAATAGCGAACGCGACGAGGACGAGGAAACGGTTGCGACGACGACAGCAGTAGATGAGGAGGGCGCGGCATCGAAGTCCGGGCCCGCCGAGGCTGCTGCCGCAACAACTGCACCCGCGACTACGAGCACAGGCGAGCCCTTGAGACTGGTCACCTGTACACAGAGCTCGCTTATTGACCCACTCGAGGTGCACGTCGAAGAGAGGCCAGTGCATGTGGCCGAGCCCGTGTTAACGCCTATCGGTACGTTGCTGGTTTCGTAGATTTTCTACTTTTGATAAATTGGGAAAATTTTTTTCTCACAGTATTGCATATATGTACAGTACAGGCTAAACTAATAAAAAGTTAATTTATTGTTAGATTAAAAAAAAAACAATGATTGAAAAGATTTATTTATAAATTTCTAAATGTCATCAGTCATGCAAACTTTATATAAATTAGAGGTGACAATCTGAAATCCATCTCTTTTTTATATAGGAATATAATTAGTCAATTCATGAGTTAACTCTATTCAATTGTGTTTCAATTGTGTTAAATATGTCTTTTATTTTCATTTCAGAATCTTTGCGGCGAAAAGACGAAGTCATAAAGCAAGCTTTGATTGAGAAGCAATCTATCGTCGCCAATATACTGAATATTCCAAAAACAGATGTCGAACACATCACCGAAACAACTTCTGAACTTCCGATTGTCGATAAAGAACCGGCTGAACTTATACTCACAGCTATTGGTCAAGGTAAGCATCTTCTACATCGTCCTGAAAATATATTTGAGTAGTGTTTGGAATAAGAAATGTGATTATTTTATTGCAGCGAATCAATTGATCGAGCTGCTGAATTCCGCGCTCACGGTCAGCGAAACGGAAACCGTACTCGCGACGCAAAGCGCAACTGCGTCCGCTGGATGCGAAGCGACAGGCTGTCCAGCGCCCCGAGCCCATTCGCGTGCCCTCGAGCCGTCAATTCCAGTGTCCACTCTGCAGCCGGTCTGTCATTCTTTGGCCTCGCAACTATCTCAACTTCTCGTAAGTGCTCTCACTCTTTATCAATGTTTCTAGAGATGTTTTTTATATGCATTTAACGATACTAATTTTTGTTTTCATTTTTTTTTTCATAGAAAATCGTTAAAGAGAGAGATGAAGAGAGGGAAAAATTGCGAAAGGAATTGCGTCGTAGTCGAGAACGTCTTCATGCGATTGACGCTGAAGCCCAGCGCCGAGAAACTCCAGAAGTACCCACAGTATCACCCGAAACCATTGCACAAGATGAAAAAAGTAAGTTTTATAAATAAGGAAAATCCATAAATCGCAAACTTAAGCTTTCGTTTTGTATAACTATTTAAATATTTAATTTTTCTTTTTCAATAGCAGTAACAACAACCACAGACGATCAAACGAACCAGACCGAAACATCTAACGATGGATCCAATCGAGAAGTAAGAGTTTGTTGCATATTGTATACAATTTGACGATTTGTGAACGCGCATTTATATAATGATGTATTTTCAGATTTTCGTAGACGCTCAGAGTGAACCGGAGGCGTGCGCGATAACGGATCCCGTCGAAGAGGTGAAGGTCACATCGGAAAATGAAGTCATGGGAGACAGCGTGGGTTGACGAGCCCGAACTTTTTCCTTGAGTCGCAGACCTGATGCATTTGCAAGTGCGTTTCCGCGGTTCTTCGCTCAGTATCAAAAATGTGCGCAGAGCATACGACGGGCGAAGAATAAAGATTTTTAATGAGTTAAGAAAAAAAAACACATACAAACACATACACTCGCTCCGATAAGCAAAAGGCAGGGTAGCATAACAAATTTAGATATCTATTTACCGAATCGTGGGGGCTTCAGTCTAACGTGCGATATGAAATGCTCGCTAATGATTTCGTGCAGAATGAACAAAGAAAAAAAGCAAAATGAAACATAATTAAAACAACGGAGTTTTCCACTGAAACAGATCATTGCCGAGAATGAAAAATGATTTTTTATAGTCACATAGACGGCATTTTGTGATTTGACATGGACACAGTTATCTTCCTATTTTGAATACAGCGTTATACAAAGTGCCTTTTTTTTCTACATACTTTTTATACTGAAGCTAGCACGTTTGAAAAATAATGAAATGAAGTTTTGTGAGATTTATACAAGTACCAGAAAAGCCTTACAACTTTTTCAAAAGTTATGAAGACTTAGTATTTCAATTTTGAAAACATTCGTAGTAGGGTTTTGACGAAATCATGCAATGTTTTTAGAGTAAATTATATACTGCTAAGCCGCTCAGGTTTTTTGATGTAAAGCATATACAACCATAGTTGCATGGAGACTTGCTTAACTGATCTTCAATAAGTGCATTAATGGAAATTAAGACTTAAGTATATTAACATTGATAGACTGTATTTATGTTAATTAACGTACTTTGTGAATTGAGAAATAAAAAAGAAAGTTATGCAAATATTAAGTAGTTCCTTTTTGAATCATCATAGATCTTTAATATTCTTATTATATGGGTGCTTTTCAACCTCGGGTAATTTGATCGTCAACGCTTGTAGTTTTTTTCAAATTTACAACTGCATCGCATTGTTCTGCAGTACCGTAAATTATGAAATGACAAGCGCTGAATAACCTTGTTGAGCTAGATGAACAAAAATATTGTTTAATTTCATATAAGCACGAAATCATTATGCGGGTGTTGAATTATACATAATTAACACAATATTCCACAATCATTGGAACAAAAATATAGAAATGAGATAAATATACAAGCAAATATTATGGACATATACATATAGATAAATTATAAGTAAATAAATTAATGAATTTAAAAAATAAAAATGTAGTACATGTATAAAGGAAATATTTAATAACTTTGTTAGAGTGTAGAATCATAGTGGCGATTATTATTAGTTATATTATTAGTTGTATTATTATCATTATCATCATCATCGTATTACCATTATTTCTGAATTAAAACGCATATTGAATCAAAAATATCACTGTGTATTTATGTAAATTTAAAATCTTTTTATTTATGTTTAGATAATTTTTCCAATTTTTTATTTACGTTATTCCTATATTTTTGAGTTTTAAAATTTCAAATATATATATATACATACACACTTATATACATAGTCAACAGATCAATTTTTAATGTATACACCTCATATTGTAAACAAATTCAGCATTAGTTATTGAAATTTTTACACTTGAAATATACAAATTACAGTAACACTGGAAGACTTCAAATAAAAACATTACAATTTCATGCAACAAAATTTACTAAGTGCTTTTTACATTTTTAAATGTAATTTACATCTTCGATATTTATAACAAAATATTCTTTTACTTCCACATGAACATTGAAAACAGTAATGTAATTTAACTTTCTATCGCTTTTCGAAAAACTCTTGCGTATTTTCATGAAAAATATTGTATGAAATGTAAAATTTGATAAGTCAAATTACTCAAATTTGTCATGAAAATTTCTTCCTCACAATCCTTTAACGCCAATCTGCTAAAGAATAAATAAAATTTGTATACCAAATGAGTTGTTTTATTCTGTCCCTTATAACTAAAAAATTTGTTAATCATTAAGCATTTCATTGTCATATTTCAATTAAATGCATAATTAAATGAATTTTATATTATAGAACTATACTTATAATATTCAATTAAAAAGGCTTTTCAAACAAAAATTTTAATTAAAAAAAAATAGGTGATTGAATTGATTTAACTTACTTGTTGCTTTTGATTTTGAAGAAAAAGAGATAATTAAAATCATTTTGGACATGCTAAATATTTTATTAAATAAATAAATATTTTTATTTTATAGAATAGCCAATAGATTTATTTTACGGTATTTATTGAAAAATTTTAAAATAATAGATCGTTGTAGATTGTTTTATTAGATAATATATGTTCTATATATATGTATATTATCTACTATCACATGTTAATTTTTCCTAACCTTCAAGACTAAAGTTATTCCGGAAAGATACGAGAATACAGGCAAATTTAAAGTGCAATTTAAAAAAAAAATATATTAAAATTAATATTTATATAATGTTGAAGTCAACCACGAAAGGCTTTTTGGAAGGAAGAATAATTTTAGCAAGTGGATCACCCAGAAGAAAAGAACTGCTACAAAATTTGGTAAATGCAAGACCTTATTGTCATTTAAAAGGTTAAAAATAGTTAATTTATTTCAAAATATGATCATTAATTTACATGAGTAGTAAGAATTTATAACATTTATTTATTTATGTTGCTATATTTATTTATTTGTAATACCTTTTCAGATTAGATACAATTATAAATTACTTTTCATATTTTTTAAAATAGGGATTAAAAACAGAAATCATTCCATCAACATTTGATGAAAACCTTAATAGAAATGATTATAAAAATCATGGTGACTTTGTTTCGGACTTGGCAGCACACAAAGTTCAAGAAGTATTTGAACGATTGAAAGAACACAATGATACTAAAGCAACATTAATAATTGGAGCTGATACCATTGTGACTCAAGGAGATGTTATTTATGGAAAACCAAAAGATGAAAAGGATGCTTTTGAAATATTATCAAAGTAAATAATTTATATAGCATGTAATTTTTATTTTTGATCAAATAAAATTAGTATTTATCATTTATTTTTACTCATAGCCTTGCAGGAAAAACTCAT
Source organism: Torymus tubicola (assembly GCA_035583055.1). NCBI lineage: Eukaryota > Metazoa > Arthropoda > Insecta > Hymenoptera > Torymidae > Torymus > Torymus tubicola. The sequence continues at coordinate 13,951,174 of JAWWEQ010000055.1, read as the reverse complement.
ACTGTTTTTACTGGAGTTTGCTTAAAAACTCCAAAAAAACAAATAAAATTTTGGGAATCTACAGAAGTTACATTTGGAAATATTTCTGAAGATCAAATAAGAGCTTATGTTGAAACTGGTGAACCACTGTAAGTTCCTTATATAATTATCACACTAGAGATAACCTGATTAAAAAATATTGTTTGTTTACAGTGATAAAGCTGGAGGCTATGGAATACAAGGAGTAGGAGGATGTTTAGTAGAAAAAGTAAACGGAGATTTTTACACAGTTGTGGGTTTGCCACTTTATTCGACAATAAAACATTTGAACAACTTATTTTGTGAAGCATGACATGGTGAATACATAATACAATGAAAACTGACATAAATGTGAGAGTACAAACTGTAATATGTAAGTTATTACATATTGTGATAAATACTGTATAGTTAATAATATATAATACTACTAAAATCACACGATACATAAATTTGATCACACATAGTTATACAGAACAAATACTTAATTAATATTTAAGTATATGCTCAGAAAATAAATTATAAGTCATTGTCATGACAAATATAAAAAAAGTTTAATGTTATTTCCAAGAATAAATTAATTTTGAAATAAAATATATAAAATAAGATAATTCTTTTCAATTCATAAACTTCCAAGTATAAAAAATACTGAGATAAGCTAATCATTTTCAACCTGCTTAAGGTAGTTAGATAGATAATCTAAAATTTGAAAAACAATAGTTGTAATGTAATTAATTTATTGAAATTGATATAGATAGTTAATGTATTATAAAAAACAAAGTGTATTTAACATGTCTAAGATAACTTTTTGTATAATACATTGACTATCTATATCATTTTCAATAATTTAATTATATTACAACTATTGTTTTTTCAAATTTTAGATTAACTTTTCATGCAGCACTGCTTTGACTAGGGATTTGTGCACGAACTACCTTAAATTAATGACTAGATTTTTTTCATAATATCACATAATGCAAAAATAAAAGTATTTTTAATTCATTACAGCTAATTGTTTATCTTTTGAATTGTACTTTATCCACTCTTGAAAATATTTATCTAGATATGAACATGGCATGCAAATTTCTTGTCCCTTCTCAATTATTATTGTACATGATTTATGTCTCCATCGATTGCTATAAAAATCTTTGTATGCACATCTCAACAATATATCTTGATTATCTTCAATACAAGGTCCTCCCTTGCATACTATCATATTTACTATTTCCGCAAAGGATTCCTCAAAATCTTCTTTAGTATTTTCACTGTCTATAGTTTTTTCAACCACAAGCTTATCTAATACAAAGGCTTTGAATTTTAAATGATCAGTAAATATTACCTGAAATAATAATTTAGTTATTTATTGCTTTATGTAAAGAATCCAATAAGAGTTACAATAATAAGTAATTTACTTGTTTTTTATATGATGGTGGCATTGCAAATGTTATTTCAGACAAAACAATAGCTCTATTGGGTGGCGGCACTCTATGAATCCCCCATGATCGATTAGATACTGTCAAGTCGTAAGGTCCATCGTAAAATAATTCAAATAATATATTGGTTTGTAAGGGAGGAAATGCTGGTAATATCGTTTTTTCATTTGACGATATAGTTTTAACAGGTTTGCTGAGACATTCTCTTTTGGCAGGAGGGCTCTCTTCATTAGTGTTAGTATTAGCATTATTGTTGGTATTAGTATTTTCCTTTTCTGAAAGTAAATTTTTATAAAATACATGAAATGTTAACTTGTATAATTATAATAGTCGTCGCTTAAAAATATATAAACAATAATGAGATTTGAATAAAAAAAAAAATTAAACAACATGTAAAATGGAAAAAAAGTTATAAATAAATAACAGAAAGGTAATCTATAAAAAAATCGATCAACGCCCAAAACGTAAGACATCATCTATGTTTCCTTAAATAATTGATAAACCGCGCAGAAACTAGACTTTAACCTACTTTGCTGAGCCTCCGTGTCCTGCTGTTCCTGCGACTCATTCTTCTCCTGCGTCTTGCTCTCCATATCCCTCTTCTCTCTTTCTCTACCTATATATAACAACTAATCAAGCCGCCCAATGTATCGTTCACGAAGAAGAAACCACCTGTTTCTTCAACGTCGCGAGTGAGAGAGTTTTAAAATCTCTTTCGCGCAATTGAGGTCCGATAAAAAATGAAGTCGAACCTCGGCTTACTGTGCGTCTCACCTCGTTTCACGGCGTCCCTTGACTCTCACACCCTGTCCCCGGGGCCTCCTGTCATGTCGCCCTTACACGAGATCCTGGCATTTTTTCACTGCGTACGGATCATGGACGGCTGCCAGAGTCTCGGGCGCTTATGCTTATACTGTCGCTTGCGGACCAAAGCGCGCGCGCGCTCTGTGCACGCGGTTGAAATTGAAAAAAAAGGAGCGCGCGCGGATAGTCGACGAGAGAGCGCCCACACACACTCGCGAGGGGGGTAGCAGCAGAAATGCGTAGTATACGTTATATAGTATATATATATATGCGCGAGTCGACGATATAAAAACAAACCCAACCTTATCCGAGCGACTTCTTCTAACCTAACCTCTGACCGTATAGTGGCTGATGATGGCTCTGTATGCGCAACACTGATGGCCGCGACATCTCGCTTCCTATATGTTATATATATATAGTACATATAGGTATAGTGTGGTGGAGACTGGAGTAGTTTGTGCTATGTGCTACTGATGGGGGTCGTGTCGTGCGGGGGATTGTGATTATAAAAAAAAAAACGCCATTTTTTGTTGTGTTGGTCAAGATGGAGGACGTGCTGGACGAGATCGTCTCCTCGGAGGATTTAAAAGTAAGATTACGCAAGCGAGATGCTGGATATTTAATTGACAAAACGATTATATTTATAATATCGTATTAAAAATTTTCGATGCGAGGAATGAGTCGTTACTTTGACGAGTTGATAAGACGACTAATACTATTGCAATTTTTTGAGGTTACCACTGATAAACAATTATAATTTATTTAAAATAAATGAATAATTAAAGTAATTTTTTGACGTTACTTTTTTTTTAATTTTTAATGTTCACTTCTTGGAAATGATAATTGTCGTCAATTGAACTGGAGCAATCGAACGATGAACGAGATTAATCTGTCAGTTCATTATTATGGATGACTCATTTCTAAAAATCGTTACAACGCATTATTTAACGGGATTGGTGATCTGCCGCAAATGTCATAAACAACGATGATGTTACGTCATTTTTCCAATTTTGATAGATTTTTAATTATATTTTTGTTAAATTTTGTTAATTTTTTTTTCAAATTTAATTACAAATTTTTTTTCTTATCAATGTGAACTGTAAACAATAACATAATCTTACAGAAATTCGAGTGTATGTACAATGAGCAGCTGCGTACTGGAGAAGTTGAACAAAAAGTGCACTTTCAATATGCCTGGTGTTTGGTTAGAAGCAAATACCCTGCTGATATAAGGAAAGGCATTATGTTATTAGAAGATTTGTATGGTAGAAATGGAGACAATGAAAAAAGAGACTGTCTTTATTATCTTGCAATTGGTAATGCGAGAATAAAGGTAAAAATTTATATTTTGAATTCAATTAATTTAGTGTAATTATTTCACTATTGTTTATGTATTCATCTCAATAATTATTCATGATTCATAAAAAATAAAAATAATAAATAAAATTTTGAACTTTGTCTTTTGAAATTCATTAAGTTTTAAACTTGAAAAAATAATTGAATTTTTTTAATATCTTTGAATATTATCTGATTTCACATTGTACATATCATTTATATCTTATCACATTAAATGTATTCATTAAAAATATTTATTTTTAGGAATATTCAAAAGCACTCCATTATGTTCGTGCTTTTCTACAAATTGAACCAGGAAATACACAAGTCCAACGTCTAGAAGTTTTAATAAAAAAGAAAATGGATAGGGGTAATTGTTTTAATAATAATTTACAATACATCTGAAAGTTTTAATGCATATTTAATATTTAGAAAATTGAATATATTTTTAGTTTGCCTTATTAATTGTTATTTCTTTTTTAGAGGGTTTAAAAGGTATGGCAATAGCAGGAGGAGTCATTGTAGGCCTTGCAAGTGTGTTGGGCTTGGGCATCGCCATGGCGAAAAAAGGTTAGAAATTTGAAGCAAGCAGATCAATATAAACGGCAAGGGTCATTTCCTATAAAGAAAATGCTGTTAATGATAAATGTGGCATCTAATTGCAGACAGGAGAACTTAACCTTCCATAAGACGAAAATCCATGTCTTTATTATGTCAATCACTGAAGCCTTTGTGTAGTTTTGAGTCAGGATCCTCGCTTTGTGCCCATGTTTGATGTCGTTTGTCATCATCGACATTCCATAATGTTAAACTGTATTGTTTATGCAGAATCTGTCTTGTTTTTTTATGTTCTAGTGTACAGCTGTATATGGAATTATTTATTGATTTAAATTAAGATTACTCATAATACTTCTTGTAGCCTCTTTTTTTTTTTAATTTGAATACATATAAAAATTTTGTGGGATCATTCTAAAACTGTAAATAACAAAACATTTATCACTATTTACTATTTTTGAGGCTTATTCTACAGAAATATAAAATTTAGAACATCAAAGTTTCTATCAATATAACATATGTAAGTGTAAGGGGAATAATATAAGGTGATTACTTTTTCAAATGTTGAATGTTATTATTTAAAATAAACTATTGTTCTATGAAATTTTGAATTATTTTATTCATTCAATTTACATATTAACCATACAAATTAAAAAATGTTCAAATTTATATTATGAATTTTTTACATTATAATATTAAAATTCAACGCAAGTTTTTAGTTAAAACAGGTCATTTTTAGAGAGAAATATAATACATACACTAAGCAATTATAATAAATAATTCTATAACTTATTGTAGATGCACTTGATTTTGAGTGACTTAAAAAGGGATAAAAAAAGTCGTAAGGTAAACTTATATCTAAATTTGGCCCTCCAGCAATATGATACCTTGTTGGCCTAGAAACGTCGTGAAATGATACAAAGCTTACAAGCTCTAAGTGTAAATTTTCTTGACAATTTTTGCCAATACATTTTGACCACTTCAAATCAACTTCTTGTGAAAATGTCACACCAACTCCTAAAATTACGTGATTTTTATTGGTGCCTGGTTTTGATATAAGGGAATGTATTATATCAAATGCAACAGATGTCACTAATCCTGAGCATTGTATTTCATTTTCTATTATTTGTGCTGTGATAACATTTTGAGGAATTTTCTCGAAGAATATTTTTGCCCAACTATCTGTGCTATTATCAGATACATTTCCAGATTTTGAGACAAATTGTCTATCAAAGTTCATTTTTTCAAAATTCTTAAACATCATAAAATTTACAATAGATTCAAAAGTTTGATTTTGTAATTTAATACACGTTGAAGTCGAAAAATTGCTTGATTTAACATTTATTGAACACTTTAATTTGATATCTTCTAAAAACTTTACTGGATATCGTTCTACTTCACTGCATATACCATTCTTATCTGCTATTGGTAAAGTTAAATGTTGATAAGTTTTATTGAAAACCACATACTTCATTTCTACATCACCAGTTTTGTTAGACATTTGTGTTCCAACAAATATTGGTTTTCCTGCTATATAACCAGGATTCCCACTTCTTTCAAATATTAAAGATTGATTTATCCCAATCCATGAATATTGTACTTCAAATTCTTGTTTAAAAATATTAGAGACATTTGCTAATTGAAAGTGTACTTCAATATTTTTAATTCCTTCACTTCCATTATGATAAATTATGTATCTGACTTTCTTTGCCACATTATAACAAATGTTTCCAGAGCAGAGTCCATTGACTGTCTTATTCTTTTTACAAAATTTCCAAGAGTCAGTGCAAATAGAAACATTAATTGAATGACAGATATTTGATGGACAATTTTGTAATAAATACTGAGAACTGAATTTTGTTGGTAATGCAACTATAGTGAAATTAGTAAAAGTTAATGGAAAAAGGAATGGATTTTTGTTGTTTAAATTATTTTGGTGGCATGAACTTTTCCAGTCTTCAAGAAATTTTACAGTCTTCTTAAAATCACAAGCTTTCCCAAAGCCAGTTTGTGGAAGCTCTACAAAATAACAGTAATTGAGAATTGTGTTATATATTATGTACATTATTTTTCTTAAAGTAAAAATTATGCTAACCAAGAGGCTGCAAAGCATTTTTATGAATTTTCCATAATACATCTCCATGACGATATGTATTTGAAATATTGAATTCTTGAACTACAAGTTTTTTTGAATCTAACTCCCATTTAAATCTTGATGGTTTATTATTATCTATGACCTTTTTAAAACTTTCTTCATCTTCAATTTGCTAAAGAAAAGTTTACAATTTTAAAAAATTCTTTAAATAAAATTAATTTAAATAAAAGTTTTTACTCTGAAAGTAAATAAAAAATTGTTTTTACCAAGTGGCTGGTTGCACTGTATACGGGTGGAAGATTATCAGAAGCTATGCAAAATAAGCTATCAACAATTTTTTCCAAAATAAATCTTGTATCATTGTGACGAAAAAATGGTTTTTCTCGACAATACCAGTTGTCTCTTTCTTTATTAATTTCACGATCTATGCATCGAGAAAAAATTTTAAAATGGAATTCTGTACAGTCCAAGTCACAACAACAATTTATGTCACAAACGCCAATCTGCAATAAATAAAATTTAGAAGTAAAATAGTATGTTTAATATTTTGCTTCATAATCATTAATAGAGCTTCTTACAGTCAGGTCACAACCACAAAATTTATCTTTAGATCTCTCTTCTAACACTTTCTGTATTTTTGCTAATTCTAAATTTAATTCGAGATCTGCATCCTTATCAATACTTCTTTCAGTAGTTGTAGTAGTTGTTTTTGTACTTTCTGAAAACTTGAAGATACCATTTGCTAATTTTTTAATATTTACATCATCATCATCATCTTCATCTGGAATTTCTGAAATTGTTGCATTCTCACAGAGAGTATTATTCACACAAGAGTCATCTGACTCTTCTATTTTATCTCCAAGAACAAATGGAAATAGTAAGATTAAATTTAAAAATAACACTAATTTCATCATTGTACTTTTGGTATGCATTTGGTGTATGTATTAAAAATCGTTTTATCTTTTTGGTCATAAGTGGCAGCCAAATTTGTCAAAATTTCTTACAAGCACATAGAGATCAATTTGAATTGTACCCATACTTTCAGTAAGTAATTCAAACCTATCATCTGCATTTACTAAGACATCAGGAGATTTAAGTTGTAGAGTTGTACCCAAAAATTTATCTTTTAATCTATCTTGCCAATCTCCTAAAAAATTTTTATTTTTCTAAATCAATAAAAAATATTGACCAATAAAAACAATAATAATATATAAAAATGTTCACCAATGGGTTTCCAAGTATGACACTCAATAGAATGATAACCAGGTTTCAAGGGAATACTAGAAACACCATAAGCAACAAATAGAATTCTATTAAATTCGTCTCTACAAAATACTTGCAACAAAATTTTAGGGGAACCTTGTAAGGTTTGTGTTGCAAAGTGAATATCTACAGGATGATCCCAGACTGGTTTGTTGGAATATGGGTCACAGCATTCCTGTGTTTGTCCTTCACCATTTCCGTTAATAATTTTCCATCCACTTCCTAAGTGATAAAAAAATAAGGTAAACATATTAATCGAGTTAAGGTTAGCGTCCCAATAATGAATTTAATTTATAAACAAATGAATTGCCAAGCAAGTGCAATAACGCAAAGTGCAAGAAAAGCTTAGTAAAGTATAAAAAAAGTCTTACCAGTAGAAAAACTCCATTTGCAAAATAAACGTGGCTGTTGAAAGTCTCTCGCAGATGCAATCGTGCCTATTAAATGCAACTCGGCCATCATGTAATCGATGCAAACATCGAAATGTTTGTAAATTTCTGCTCACTCGTTGTCTTGGAAACATGAATAGTTTGAATTCAAATAGATCATACTAACCTTTACTGAACAGTTTTTTCTTATTCTAACCAAACCCGAATTCATTTAAATGTACTGTATGACTGCGCGCGTGATTGCGATGTAACCCCCCCTGTATAAAAGGAACAGAAAATTCGAAATTTATTATCGCTGTGTTCTTTATTCTTTAGATTATTGACATTTTTCTTATTGACGATGTAAATTTAAATAAAAGCCGAAAAATGACGACGCCTGGAAAAATAAGGAAACTTGACGAAGTAGTTGTTAATCGGATTGCTGCCGGCGAAATTATTCAAAGGCCGGCGAATGCTTTGAAAGAATTGATTGAAAATAGGTGAAAAATACTTAACATTTGTTATGTTTTGAGATATTTTTACTCCATTACATTTTTATGCATTTCATAATTATATTTATTCAGTCTTGATGCCAAATCAACAAGTATTCAAGTCGCAGTAAAAGAAGGAGGGTTAAAATTCTTGCAGGTCTTTTCTATATTTAAAAAAAAATTAATTCTTAGTTTTAACGAACTCATTTGATTATATTTCTTAAAGATTCAAGATAATGGTACTGGAATTCGTAAAGATGATCTGAGTATAGTATGTGAACGTTTTACAACAAGTAAATTACAAAGTTTTGATGACCTCAAGAGTATTACTACATATGGTTTTCGTGGTGAAGCTTTAGCAAGTATTAGTCATGTTGCACAACTTACAATAACAACTAAAACTGCAACAGAAAAATGTGCTTTCAAGTAAATTGATCAATGTAACTCATTCACTATACATTGAATAATGATATTAATAATAAATACATTTTTAGAGCATCATATGTAGATGGTAAATTAAAAGGATCCCCAGTTCCTTGTGCTGGTAATCAAGGAACAATTATAACTGTAGAAAATTTGTTTTATAATGTTGCAACTCGAAGAAAAGCTTTGTCCAGTTTTGCTGAAGAATATGCTAAGATTACCGAAGTTGTTACTAGATATGCCATTCATAATCCAACTGTAGGATTCACATTAAAAAAACATGGTGAATCTGCAACTCAAGTTCGAACTCCTCATTCTTCTACAAATATTAACAATATTCGTCTTCTGTTTGGCAATGATATTGCAAAAGAATTATTAGAAATTAAAGTAGACGATAATACATATAAATTTAAATTACATGCTCTAGTAACAAGTGCTAATTATACAAGCAAAAGATTAAGTCTTATATTATTCATTAATCATCGACTAGTTGAATCAACACGTAAGTTTATAAGAACTTTTTTTAACAAATTTATTGGTAAAGAAAATACTAAAGTAAACAAAATAATAATATCATTTTAGCTTTAAAAAAAACTATTGAAGATTTATACACTGTATATCTACCAAAGAAGGCACATCCATGGTGTTACTTTTCATTAGAAATAGCACCACAAAATGTTGATGTCAATGTGCACCCAACGAAACATGAAGTTCGATTCCTTCATGAAGAAGCAATCATTGAAAAAATAAAATTTACTCTTGATGAAAAACTTGCTGCAAATGATGCGTCTCGTACTTTTTACATTCAAGCAAAATTGCCAAAAGTAGATGCAGCAAAAGAAATTACGAATGAAGTTTCTTCAGACACTCGGACAGAAAGTGATAAAGATAAAACAAAAAAAATACATCCAAAAGATATGATACGAACAAGTTCATCCGATCAAAAACTTGATAAGTTTAATTTTACAAGTGAGATAGCAAATAAAAGCAATTTGAATAATAGTGTATTAGAAAATAATAAAGATACTGAAAAAGTTACTGAAGTAGAAACAGTTTCTAATGAAAATGATACTAAAATTTCAAATATTCCACCAGAAGTTAATGATGGCAACAGATTAGATAATACGAAAAATAAAGATAAAAACTCTAAAGATTCAAATACTATTGTTGAAATATTAGATAATAATGCTGGTTGTTCTAACACAAAAGATGACACAAAGAAAGACAGTACAAGTACAAGTTCCCAAGAAAATAAAACACCTGTTGATTTCAAATCATATTCAGTCAATGAAATTAGAGTTGAATGTAAATTATTGAGTGTACTAACATTAAAAAAAGAAATAGAAGATTCATATCATGAAGGTTTGCGAGAAATTATCTCAAATTTAATTTTTGTTGGCTGTGTTGATGAATGTTCAGCATTAATTCAAAGTGGAGTTAGTTTATACATATGCAACACTCAAAAGCTTGTGTAAGATTCAAACAAAATTATTATAATTTATAATGATTTTTAAACATCCTTATTTTTTTTTTAGGGAAGAACTTTTTTATGAAATTATGCTTTACGACTTTGCAAACTATGGCGTTATAAAATTCTCAGTAAGATACATAAATTTTTAAAATTACTTTTTAAGAATTCAATGTAAAAAAATTATGTAGTAAAATAAACTTTTATGAATTTATAGGAACCATTACTAATACGCGACATAGCATTACTTGGACTTGAAAGCAAAGAAGCAGGCTGGACACAAGAAGCAGGAGACAAAGAAGAATTAGCAGATAGTGTGCAAGAATTATTACTAGAAAAAGCTGATATGTTGCGACAATATTTTTCAATATATGTAGATAAGAATGGGTACCTTAAGTCTTTGCCAATTTTATTAGGTAAGAAGAAATAAACATTACCCATTATTTTTTTAACTGATTAGCTAATATTTATAACATTTTAGAAAATTACTTCCCAAATCAAGCGGAAATTCCTTTGTATATATTGAAATTATCTACTGAAGTAAATTGGAGTAAAGAAAAACCATGTTTTCGAGATATCTGTAGAGAAACTGCCAAGTTTTACTCTAAAATAGATACAAGTGAGGATTCATGGAAGCATGTAACTGAACATGTTTTATATAATGCCATCAAAGAAAGCCTTTTACCACCAAAACACTTTTTACATGATTCAACAATATTAGAAATAGCTAGTTTGCCTAATTTATACAAAGTTTTTGAGCGTTGCTGAATGTAAAATAGATTTAAAATTCAATTGTATATTTTTTTACTATGATAAAATTTATAATAAATAATAATTTTGTAAAAAAAAATGATGGTTTTATTAAAATAACTGTGTAACACTTAACATGAAGTGTTTATTTGGTTTTATTTTTTATAACAAATAAAATTTAACCTTTAATGTACAGATTTAAACATCCTGAGTGCTATGTGAGATATATTTTGTCATAATATACCTTAATTTACTGTAAAGGATGTTAATTTGTTGTAGAATTATATCCTTTAAAAAATTATTTTGAACAGAAACTTTTATTCTAGTGAAGCAGATGGATAACATTCTTATCCTTTTGCAACACCAACTAAAGCAGGTCTAACTATTCTTTCATGTAATTTGTATCCCACTTTTGAGACAACGACTACTGTGCCTGGTTTTTTGCCTTCAACTTCCTACAAATTAAAATTAGTGTTGTATTAAAACATAAGTTTAAAAAGATAAGTCATTAATTAAATGAATATTTAGATTACTTGTTCAAATAAAGCTTCATGTTGATTAGGGTCGAATTTCTCGTCAATTGGATTCAAGGAAATAAGACCATGTTTTTTGAATACTTTGTGCAATTGTGCTTCAGTCATAATTAAACCTTCATAAAGGCTCTTCAAATGAGGATTCCTTTCTGAAACTTCATCTTTTGGAACACTTTCAGTAGCCTTTCCTAAGATGTCAGCTACATCAATTAAGTCTTTGCAAAATCCTTGGATTCCAAAGAGTTTTGCATCTTCAATTTGTTTTGTTAATCTTACTCTTAAGTTTTCACCATCAGCCAGTGCTCTTTTGTATTTATTTTGTAGATCAGCATTTTTTTCTTTCAACTCTATGATATCTTTGTTAAGTAATTCTATTTCTGACTTTAGTTTCTTTTCATTTTCAGTTAAATTTTGTTCTGCACTAGCTTGGCTTTCACTTTTTTGTTCTTCTGTTGCAGCACTGAAATTTTTTCTCAATACACCAAATGAAGGTGAACATGTCGTTGGTCTGAAATTAACACATTATATATGTATGTAAATTTAATTATAATTAAATATTATTTATGCTATCAATTTTTTAATATAAATAATTGATCCTAAATGTTCAATTAAATCTAACAGAATTAAATTCATAAATGGATTTTCATCATCAAAACCTTAAATGGAATTACACAATATAACTTTATGCAAAATTAATGGAATACATGAAATCTCTCAACATCGCGTAACCTATACTTCGAACCTTTGCAAACTAATGACAACTTAATTTACTATAAAATCCTACAAAATTCCTTTCCCAACAAAACTTAACAGATTTCCTGCTATAGGAAAATGTAAGTTTTTTCACCATAAATGGATTTACTAAAGATAAGAGCCTGTTAGATAACACTTAACCTCAACTCTTAACCTTTTGGACCCGAGCATTGAATAACGGAAAGCAATTATCGATTTTCATCGAATTTTCAGTAGATCAAGGACAAATTACCGTAAAAGCAGGTTCTTTCCTGTGTGATAGACATTTTCCACTGCGAGGCGGCCGAATTTCACAGCTACCGGCACCGCGAGCGACGTCATGTTGTATATCTTCCTCTGAGTGCGTCCGCGTGAGGTGTCTTTCTCTCTCTCAACAAACGTACGGCTGACGACGAACCACGAGGGCAGACGGCACTAGCGGGCTTTGCATCCGCGAGAATGAATGACGAAACATGTAATAGAACTAACGAAAGTTTGAAATCTTATATATGAATGAATTATATATGAAAAAGACAAATTTTAGGGATCGATTTTACCGCATGCGGATAAAACGGGCGGTACTCATATACGAAACAAATTAAGTATTAATAAATCAGAATATATGTGATTTATAAAAAAAAAAATAAGGAATTTTGGAGGTAGCGACTATACCGAGAGATTGTTAAGGTGGTGCTGCCCCCTGCTTAGAACGTGTTGTGATTAGTAACTATGCTGAAGTAGCATAAATCGTGCAGCGCGGCGCGCACATGTTGCGTCAAGCCGGCGAGTCGAGTTAGATCAACGTGCGGTATACTTATTATGAAATTTCTCAGTCACGGAATAATTATTCCAATTCGGCTAGTCGCTCGTGGTGTCGCAACGACGCAGATAAGAATCGCGGGTGTGTCGCTCAAGTATCAGCGGGGGTCAGTTATTCGACAGTTCACAACGATGTCTAAAGAAAGCCTGGAAAGCGCGAAAAAAGTCGCGGCTTACAAAGCCGTCGACGAGTACGTCAAAGTAAGTATGACATTCGGTTTTTATGATTGACGTTAATGCTTCTCTTTCTTTTTTTTTATTACTTGTTAAGTCGTATATGTGTTGCTTCATGACTCTGATTTTTTGTTCGCAGGATAACAATGTGATCGGGGTTGGGAGCGGATCCACGATTGTTTACGCCGTCCAAAGGTTAGGTAAGTGGATAATGCTTTCTTTGTTCATTGGTGGTTTCCGGTGTAAATATTTCGTAACAAAATTGTACCTATCTATTGTTCTAATGAATATTCTATTTATCTTTATAATATTTCATATTTTTAAGAATGTTATTCCTTTATTGCAAAAAAAATATTCAAATTTTTTTATTCAATTTCATTTGCAATCTAAGCATAAATTTATGACTTTAAATTAAGATGAAGAAAAAAATTATATAATCTTATATGTATAAATAAAATAATTAATGTGTAAATCAAATTTTATGAATAAAGTAAAATATTTCTATAAGGCTTTTTAATTTACCAATCTTGTTACTTTTATTATTTGTGAATACTAAATGGTGGGTAATAGTGTGTTTTTATTATCATAAGGTATTCTTCTGTTAATAAATTTATTACTACAATATAAACAACATTTTAGCTGAACGTGTTAAAGAAGAAAATCTTAAAGTTGTCTGTGTTCCTACATCCTTTCAAGCTCGTCAACTTATAATTAACAATAACTTGACTTTAGGAGATTTAGAAACTCATCCAAAGGTAACTTCTTTTCTTAATTATAGAATAAAGATTTTGAGTTTAACGAATAATCTAATTTAAATTTATAAATTTTCAGTTAGACTGTGCCATTGATGGTGCTGATGAAGTTGACTGTGATCTTAATCTTATCAAGGGAGGTGGAGGTTGCTTATTACAAGAAAAAATTGTAGCTTCTTGTACTAATACTTTAGTCATTGTAGCAGATTATACGTGAGTATATTTAGTTTTATTTAATGGGATAGTATGTAAAGAAAATTTATTTATAAAATTATATTATAGGACTATTTATGTTATCAAGATAATTTTATATTATTACTTTATATTATTATTATATTATGTTATAATTAATTACAAATTATTTAGTAGCTAAATAAGAATTTATTAGAGAAATTTTTTAGATGATAATAAGTATGTATTACATTATTACAGCAAAAATTCTAAAAAACTGGGTCAACAGTATAAGAAAGGTCTTCCATTAGAAGTAGTTCCTATGGCTTATCTTCCAATTATGAAACGAATTGAAGAAGAATTTGGTGGCCAGATTAAACTTAGAATGGCAGTGTCAAAAGTTGTAAGATTGATAGATATAAGAGACTCTACCTTCTTTTATTTTTTTTTTCACTGATACAAAAATTTTTTATTTTAGGGTCCTGTAGTAACAGACAATGGAAACTTTATTTTGGATTGGCATTTTCCTGATAAAATAATAGACTGGCCCTCAGTTAATCAAAAACTATTATTAATTCCAGGTTTGGTTGAAACAGGCCTCTTTGTAAATATGGCTAAGAAGGTATACTTTGGCATGTCAGATGGTAGTGTAAAGGAACAAGTGTAGTTTCTTGAAAATTTTAAATCAAGAATTAATGAAATCATAAATAAAATATGTAAATAATTTTTAAGAAGAATGACGATATTTTGATAATGGTTGTGACAAGATCTGATTTTAAAGATCTATTTAACTATGTAGCTGACAATTTTATACAAGACATAAGACAATAACTTTTTTATTACTTTATGTAAGTGCCATATATCCAGTTTATATTTTGTACTTTTTTTATACTTGTAAAAAATTATCTCAATGTCAAAGCATTTAATTTTGAAATACATTACAATTTGTTAGCTTTATAAAGTTGTTTTCATTTATTACTACGATCACATTAACACGCACGTCTAATACAATTTAAGCAAAAATTTTTCATAGCATGATGTATTATCGAAAAGTTTTAATTAACTAGTAAAATATATTAACTACTACAGAATCCGTATGATTCTGAAATCTTACTTTTATAAAAATGTTTAAAGAAGTTCGTTTTTAAAGATTTTATAAGAGATGTGTGCGGAAAGTAGAGTAGTCTTCGAGCGCTACCTACAAGGTCCATGCTTTGTTTACGTTTTCGTTAATTGGTCGCAAATTCATGGCGTTGACATGAGTTAAAATTTTGTGTATAACTTTTTAAGGTTTTACACCAATATGTTCTATTGGATTATGACAAGGAAAAAAAATTAAATAATATTGTTTTACGATGATATCTGAATGACGCTAATTAACTATATAATAATTGTGTTTTATCTATTTTGGCCCTGACAAGAATGGAAATTACCGCCCGAATGTTTGTCGAATAAAAGTATTTTTTTATTGTTCTTTCAAGTTTTATTGAAATATCTGCATTTAGTTCTGAATTCCTTTAAATACGGATTGGAAAAAATGTTCCATTTATTATTGTTACCTTTTTCTTTGTATACAATAAATTATTAAGTAAAATTTTTTCTGGCTACATTAATTACAATTTAAGTTGGGAAAACAACAAATAATCGGATAAAGAAAAACAATTGTTGAAAATATTAACCAAAAAAGGATGCGACTCAAATCGTGATTTGAATCCTCAGATTATAAATTCGATGCTCAACTTTTTGTTTAAATATCGTTTATTTATAAATAATAATATACCCACACACCTTGGATATGATTAATGTTTATAAATGTATTTGAAAAATGAGTGGAAAAAAAGTGGCAAAATTGAAAAAAATAAGATCTTGCATATGATTCTTGGTGAGCACAGCAGTAGGAATAATGTAATGTATAATACATCTCATATTAGTTTTTGATATACCAAGAAGAAAAGAAAAGATTTTGGAAAACCTTAATCATCTGGTGCTTAATTGGTTACCTTATAAGGTGTGTATACCAGGTATAAGATAACAATATGTGAAGGTGAACCTGAGAATTATATATACAAACATAAATTCAAGTATTTTGTAATATCTATGATCTTAATTGAGTGACAGCGTTAAATGAGCGCATCAAGTATTAATTTTAAGTTTATAAGGTATGATTTTGTTTCGTGACACGAAAATGACGGTAAAGAGCAAAAAATTGAATCCGTGTTTATAGTATTTCGTCAATTTTATTTTTTTCCAAAGATCATATTTAGTTATATTTGGTGGAATGATTTAGGATTAAATTAGAGCTATTTTTATTCATCTCGTGTTTGTTTAAGTACTTCTTGAAGTGTTTGTTTACTCAAGTAGTGGATGGTTTATTTTATGAATAATCGATGTTTATATCGAAATTGAATTGTTGGTTGGGAATGATATGCAATTTATTGCAATGATTGGTGAGAGTTGAGAAGAACTTCAAAACTGATATAAAGGAATAAGTTGGATAAGTAATTCATAATTGATTAGTAATAAGTAAATTATTGGAAGTAAGTTAATTGGTCGGTAGGAATAAAATCCATGAAGTCTTTGCCGTTTTCGATTATTTGTAGAATTTTAGGGTAGTCAAATATAAATTCTCATGATTATTTAGTAGAAATTATTAAACAGATAGGTAAATAAATACAGCAATAAATTGTGTGCTAGGTTCATAACTGACTACAAAATTTTCTATTTGAAATTATTTAAATAATCTTCTTTGACTTTTTTGATTAATTGTAATTTAAGTCCGGGAACTATAAAAAAAATATTCGTACAAAGAAAAGTTATTAATAATATTAACTAAAAAAAAAAAGAAAAAAAAATACGCCCGAACAGGGACTCGAACCCTGGACCCTCAGATTAAAAGTCTGATGCTCTACCGACTGAGCTATCCGGGCGCCTGGCCATCCGGGCACCTAGGTGCAACTAGTGCCGTCATCTATGACTTACACTATTATATGGATATATACATACATGCTTATTTATATGTGTGCATGAAAACGTAGTAATCGATATTAGTACGTCATACGTTTATAGATACACATTTAGAGACACGTGGAGATATTTTCTAACGAATACATAAATCCTTTCAAATGAAATATTAAAGAATCGCCTAAACAATTCTAAGTATATTATTGCGACAAGTTTAGTAAAATAATGATATTTTCTATATTAAGGCTTTTTTCTTTTTTTTCAGATGTAATTATCATTAAATTATAAAACTATAATTAATATTAGACTGTAAAACAAAAAAAGAATATTCTTAATAATAAGAATTTAGGTTTACGTAGATAAATAGACTCTAACAGATTGTATACATTAATTGGTTTGACAAATTAATGTTAGTCATAATTGCTAATCTCAATATTAGTAGGAAACTGTAACGTCGGTAAAATAGTCATCTACTTACTACAAGTGTTACATCTTGTAGAATCGACCAAGATGTCAGTGACTAGTATAGAAGACAATAAATGTTACATGATAATTTCTAGTTATAAAAATTTCAACAAAATTATCATTCCCAAATTGAATCAAATTTTCCATATTATCGATTTCGCTACTATTGGAATTATGGAAAGCAGGTTCAGTAAAA
>JAWWEQ010000055.1:13900118-13933271 GCA_035583055.1 Torymus tubicola | reverse complement strand
CAACCGTTGGCTAACCGTTGGTCAATACTTTTGTTATTCGTTGGCCCAAAAATTTGACCAACCGTTGCAGTTAAGCCGTTTTAGTTGGGTTATTTTCTACCAGGGTAATGATGAACTTTATAGAGAGTGAACATATTTAGAGTTCGGGAATCATCAATTTTATAAACCGTAACGTGTATAAAATTTTATTTTCTATTCTTTTTGTGTACATATAATATATACTTTTGAGAAAAATTTATATTTGTTTAAAAGTTTTAGTTCGATTCTTCTTGTATCTACATAATTTTGTGAAAAATTTATACGTTCAGTTGTATAGTTTTGAAAATATCTCATTGCATAAAAGTTTATTTAATATATCAAAATTAATTAAATGGTTTTCAAACGCAAACAAATTTATTCAAATAGCTTTCATGTAATTTTAAATTCGCCTTTTATACCTACAGCAAACTCTGCGTTACTTTCTATCTACGAAACATCTAATTTCATTATCTGGTTTACCGTACAACGTCTAAATGCATTTATGTGCTTCAACGCTCTAAGTGAATTTTGCCAATGAAACAATTTTAATCTGACACCAGTCGTTTCGGTTCTATATATATTGTTACTTTACCAGTGATACGTTGGCGTTTAATAATCAATTATATAATTCGTACAAAAAGTTTAAATGAAATAAATCATAAAATTTGCATACAATGGTGGCAAAATATGTTCACAACATAAAACAAATGGTAAGATCTTCGGTTTTGCGTAATCCAATTAAATTTTTTTTTTCCGAATTAATCGTACGTTTACATAACGGAATATGCTATTGAAAATAAAGTGAACGCTAGATAAGCGAAATCCAATTTGGACAATACGCAAATCTCGTAGAGATGAACAAAAATTTGGGCTCGCAAACTAGTTTCGATGGTTCGATTTAAATGCATTTATTTCGTACAATGTTTTTTAAGTAGTATTTTATCGAGAGGGTTCATGAATTTTATGACAGATTCGTTTTATGCACTTCCCTATTTCATTTAAGTAACTAACAAAAGTATCGGCTTTGAAAATCCAAAGGGTTATATCTGTTTATGTAAACAGTTTTATACAGGTCTATTATTATTCATTACCCAAAGCCTATACATGTAATTTAAATTACAAAACAGATTTAATCTGTAAAATTGATATGTATATAAATTATTAGGCAATTATTATTTTATTGCCTAAACGTTTTGTAAAAAAAGAAAGAAACATTTTATCTTTTATAACGTTTTGAGTTAAATTCATAATAACTCGCCATAAAATTGTTTGCGGGGCGATATTAATATTTCACAATAACAGTTAAAATTTTATCTATCAAAAGTTAAACGCCGCATACGCATCGTTTAAAAATACAACTAATTTCCAATCACGCTTGATAGTAAAATGGATTTATATAGTTTTCTCGCTTGTCTCGCGCTCTCTCTTGTCCGGTCTAAACGTTTACGATGTAGTCATTTATAATTACAATTGCTCGCAAAGCTAATGTCTTCTTTATATCGAGGTCGAAGCTCGGTGCGAAAGTCGTAATACAAGATAACATTCTAGGCGGGTGGTTTTAAGTATCAAACACGATTTCGTTATTCCCGATTAATGGCCGTTACGCAATCTCGGGTATATATGCGTGCGTGTGTGTATGTGTACCACGTAAAAAGCGAAAAAATTCTCTCTCCGTTATGGGTGAATTTATTCTACGATGTTCATCATTATGAAAAAAATGAAACATAACGTTATACGCATTATGAACTATATATTTATTTATTATTTGTTTCGTTGTTTTTTAGTCGTGGCATTTTCATAATAAAGGACGACTGACGATTTCTTGTATATTGTTCGTTTGTCTAGATCACTTTGTTTATTTAGATAGAAGTTAGTTGAACTCCTTCGTTTTCAATATATCCAAAAGTTAGCTTATTTTGCATTATTTATTTTTGCGCCACCCACACGTGTCCCAAAGTTCTCTGTTTAGCTTCTCTGTCTGTTCCCCTCTTATTTTTGTCACACCACATACAAACCTTTTAGTATGATTAATGTTTTCTTTAACCTCAAACGTTCGAAGGAATCGTCATGAAATTCGAGTTAAATAGCAGTATATCATATATTAAAATGTTAAAACTTGTAAAAATATTTTGATTTGTATTATATATACACTGGTGGAAATTCAAAACATTTTATAACCAATAATTATAGCTATCCATAATTAGAAATTACTATTCTTTTTCTTTCGGTGAAATCACTTTTTACTCCATTATTCGGATATTTCGTAGATTGAAAAATAGAATTAGTTCTTTTAGTTGGGATCAAAGGTAAGACCGAATCAGATAAAGGAATAATGATTTTTGGTGAATTATTCACGTAATAGGTATATAACGAATGATTTTTTAGTAAATGGTATTTATTAATTGTTGGTAAGCTATCTAATGGAGTCTAATGCGATTTTCTCGACGATACAATTAGTAAGTAAATTAAATCCGGATATCGTTACGTCGATCTGTGAAACAAGCAATAATGGTCAGAAAAGCATTTCATCATAACGACTAATTAGCTAGTTTCACTAGTTATTTTCTCAATTCCTTTAGTCATTTCACATACATGAATTTCGACTAATGATATTTTCATTAAAATCGTTCTAATGCAATCTTTCAGTTTTTGTTTTCAATTCTATACAAAGTATTACAAATAAATTATACACTAATAATTTCTTTTAGATTACATCGAAATCTATCTACTTTTCTGTTATATTTTTTCGTATAGATACACTTAACGCATTCGTTGCAAATTCAGAATCGAACGTTGAACAATAATTATTCTATTAGACGAAGTCGAATATTCATACGGAATGGATGCAAATTTACTATGCCTTCTACGTTGCTCCTTTGCATAAAGTTCATTATATCGCTTGTAAATGTACATTCATCGTTTCTTTCTCTCTTCGGCATATTATTCTCGATATAGATATATAACACGCTCATACGTGGAACCGATCCCGAAAGACTTCATCAATTTTCTTAAAGGGCAATCCGGGAGGAGAAAAAGTTTTATATGACGCACAAAGTTTGAAGACCGTAGTTATATTCTTTCACGATCAGCCCACGATGCGATTGGGACGTATATACTAACGATATACCTATGTATATATATATACAGGCACGTGTGCGCATATACCGCGAATATATGTATAGATATAGATATATACATATGTACATGGGTGATTCGGAAATAGAAGTTTCTAGTGTACCATCGTGCGGAAAAGTTTTTGAATTACCGAACGCATAGAAGAATATAAGATATCAATTTTTTTCGTTTAACGGTCAATCTTTGGAGGAAGTTTATGGATTTTATAGGGTGTGATTATCATTTCATATATTATAATATGTGTAATAATATACACAACAGTGATAGTAAAACTATCCAAGTTTACTTAGATCATTTTAGATTTAATTTAATATTCCGCGTTCGTTAAACACACATAACAAATGACTATTTTTAACGTTACATGCGTGAAATGTAACGACGTAATTATCTATTGCTCAATACTGCAGGTATGAAGTAGTATTACATAATATATAAAACGCAGTGAACTTCAATAATAAGCTAAATTATTATGTGTCCGCCAAACATAACAAAACTTACGCGATTCTATTATGTATACATATATCGTATCGTATAATATATACATATAAATAAAGTAGTATACCTCGTTAATCGTAATTCACGCTGCGACGAGAAGCTTGTATATATATATATGTATACATTTTAGCTTGAAACATGTTGCTCTCTTTGCGTACCTATATATAAGGTAAATGGTCGGTGCGTCGTCGATGCCACCTGTAGCACGCGGTGTCGCTTCAACTTTATACGTATATATATATATACATACGCGCGCATACGATGTATATTATACAACGGCACACCGAACCTAAAAGTTCACTTCGCGTTTATCCGTGTACTTACTTAGTCATTACTGATACCTATTTGGGATAAATATAAGGTAAAATTTACTTTTCTACGTAAAATATATAACGTTAGATTCAATTTATCCTTTAAGTATTATAGTTCAAGGGAAAACATGGTTTTACTACCGTAAAGCAGATTGATATGTAATAATTAAATACAATAGTTAATACTTATAGTCGGTTATTTTGCCGAGCTTTATTCTTAATTAAGGTGTTTAAAGAATTGAACTTTTTCTTTCGCTGATTGGTTTAAGATTCGATACTGCTATTTTTATAATATCTCGCTATATTAAAAAGTGACGAGATGACTTACGAGTTTGCTATCGACAGGAAATATATTTAAAAACAAATTATCAGCGCACAAGCGTATACTTTTAATAGCCGCTTTCTTCTTCATTTCATAAGCTGTTCTTTACAGCTCTCGTGGGTCCACATTTTGCTATTTCTAGAAATGTCCTGAAAATTGAAGTGATCCTCTCTGATAAGAAAGCTCATTATTTGCATACATCCGTCGACTCTTCTAATTAGAGCATATAAAGGGAAAGAGAGAGAGAGAGTGGCGAGAAACTTTTGTCGCGCGTAATCGACGTGCACGTATTGTAAAATACTGAGAATCTCATGATCTCATTAACTACAGTCGTTGTAGTTGGACATTATACAACTGATGAAGCTAAATAGAGGTGGATTATCGATATTGTTTAGCACGTGCAATCGTCTGTTTCATAAAAAAAAAAGAAAATAAGAAGGAGAACAGCATGAAAATTTTCGTTGGAATATTTTCTTCTTACGAGACAACTTTGACAAATGTACGTCAAATACTAAAATCATACTATTAAAAACATTCAAATAAGTAAATGTAATCTTTTGGCTAAGGTTATGTATAATTGAAGCTCCACTCCATTCCTATATAGGTACACTAGATTATATAAAATTTTTGTATATAGGAATAAATAAAAAAATCTTTTAATTTTTACTCAAGCATATATATTACATACGAAAAATCATTTGGTCATCCTATATCCTGTTAAACTTACGGGATTAAAATTTTCACGATAATCCAATCGGACGCGCTCGACGATCCCTGATACGCTTTCTTCCGGATAAAGTCATTTTCCGTCAAAGCAACGCTATTAGCCCGCCTTATAATTAGGAAATCTCTCCCCAACTTTCCAAAACCTGCGCACGTATTCCTTCGCAAAATCCATCAACGCTTATATAGGTACGTTTACTTAAATCTAAAAATTAAAAAAAAAATCACTAACTAACTGACCATATTATATCGTCAACTATAATAAACACAACATCACGTTGTTGCGACATCGCTTGCGCACTGGATTAATAAAAATTGGAACTTTCAAGTATATGATATATAGGTATGTGTGTACATATATATAGATATTGGTAATATCACGTGTAACGAACACGAGAGGTCGCGCGGCAACGCGCACGTGAACCCTTATATACACTGTGCATATCGCTCACCGCGGCTTATAGGGCATGAAGCTATGCTGACGCATAACGAAGTTTAATAAGAGTCGTCGATGCGTGTATTGAAATTGCTACGGTATGCTTTGAGGACAATTTGCTGTTTATTAGGGAGGAAGAGTTATACAGCAATAATGATCGTGTAGAATGTTGGAATCATTTGGTTTTGAGGTATACTTGAGTGTGGTGGAAAATCAACTGTATCACGAAGTGACCACAATCTAAGTAGGGTATATGAAGTTACGTTATTGGCCGCATGTGGTGAAAGATTTTTCGTTCATTATAGCAATGGTATTGAAAGGTGAACCAATGTTTGGCAATTTTTATATTAAAAACATCATCGATTGATTATGTTGATATATATATGGTTGGCGACGAATAACAATTTCTACGTGTGAAAGTATTGGAATGGAATATTAGCATATTCTCAAAATTTTCATTTTAAGTTAACTCAGATTTGGCTTGACGTTGAATTGGATGGCATAATATAAATGATATATAAGCATGAAAGGGAGAGAACGTATTCGCAGCAGTCAATTCGTAGATGGGAAATATACTTGTTATTAGATTATATCTCTCACTTCTCATTATATAATAATAGTAGCTCTTTTGCTATAAGTAATTTTCTGATTAAACGAAGAGATTACTTTTAACACTTGATCGAATTGATCTCAAATCGAACGGCAAGAGTATGCCGACGTCATTCATCGTTTTGGAATTTAAGTATGCTATTCTGCTCTTGAAATAATTGGACGCGTATTTTTTAACGTTTCTATGATACTCAAATATCATGCAGTTTGCAATGGCCAAAGTTTTTTTTTTAAATATAAACTGATTTTATAGTTTATTTTTCAAGATTAACTTCAAACTGTTGTCGTTTTATCAATTTTTTTAAGCTTTCAAGTATACCTACGTGGGTTTAGTTAGTTTATCGTCTCCTTCTTTTATGCTCTGTAAATTTTGATATAAAATAAAAGAATGTATTTTTTATTAATTTTTTTTTGGGGTAAGGGATAAATTTAGGTGTTGTCATACATTTTCTTTCACAGAAAGAGAACAAAAATTTTAAGTACAATGAAATTTTTTGCTTTGTGAAGTAGTTAATAATATAATAGTCGATAAAACTTGCTTTATTTACATATAACATAGTAATATACAAATATATATATGTGAACGCGCACGTGGACACAAAATGAACCGTTGAATTTTTAGATTTTCGAATTATATTAATTCCTTCATTTTATTATTTCTTTGACGCTTAATTGAATTGCTTTAAATTAATATGTCTTCAATCCATATATAAATTAAAATTTCATGATAATTTGTACTTGTAAGCTACTCAGTACTTTCTGTGTATTTATAATTTTTTATTTTTACTTTAAAATATATATTTTTCATTGGCTTACATATATTGATGTTTATAAAAAAAAGGCTTCCATTCGATTTCCACATTATAGTCATAAAATATTGTTAATTTTGTATGATGGTGCGAATATTCAAATAACTGGAAGTTTAAATTCGAACAGAGAAATTTTCATTTTATAACAAGTTTTTAATATAAATAGCCACAGTGATTATTGTTATAAAAAGTTTTGGATTTCCACCATATTAGGGATGTATATAAGCGTACTTCATTAGAGGGCTATTGAAATGCGTTAGGGTTTTCTTTTTTTAAAAATTTGTCGCGACACGTATTGCATTGTCTCGATTTCCCCGAGATACAGTTTTAGCACAAATATTTCTATAAACATTTATATGACGTTATATTCAAGATTCCCCTAAATTTAAAAATTAAATTAAATTTAACTAACGCAAAAATAAGTTTAAAACATAGGTACTTATCGAAATTTCACACGCAGAATAACTGAATTCCTTGAAGAAGGCAAATCTATATTATTTGATATCTCGTTCCCATAGACACGTGTGCGGCAAAAGTTTTCCGTACGTGTCTCCTCAAACATGACCCGAGTTTAAGGATTCCGTCTATGTACCGTGACTGAAAAATGATAAAAATACAATTGAACACTCGCTGATTTTTCATCTTCGTTATCTATATACATACATATATATATATACACACACACAACCGAAACTTCATTAAACTCTATCGTCCGTAAGAAAGAAGAAAAAAAAACGACGAATCCGCCGCGGGTCCTCTCTCCCATCTACACACGGTATTCTCTTTCTCTCTCCCTCTTCGTCATCATTTGCGTGAGAAAATCAAACACGGAGTTCAGCACCCGACCTGAATTATTTATCCGGCGATGCAAATAATTCGCCATCCTGCTCCCCTCCTCCTCCTCCTCCTCCTCCTCTCATCACGCGAACGAACTCCCCGGGGAATCGAAGTTAAAGACTTGTAATGAGAATATATATATGTATAGGAGAGTTTGGTGTGTGCCTCGAGAGTTGAAATTATTATTTTAGTCGAGCGTATAAAAAGGGACGAGTTCTTCTCCTCCCTATATATCAAACCAACTCGGTAATGGATGTGCATCGATATATATATAAATATATACAGATATCTATAGTATATACGCTCAAGCATCGAAATTAATTTTCCTGTCGCGCCCCATCAGCGATCGAGTATATATATACTATGTAATATCGTTTTTTATTTCGTCGAATTATAACGGAACAGTGCCTGTATATATATATAGTTGTTATTATACGTGTATTACTCACTTCATGATCCCGGAATATTGTTTCGATATTGAAAGGTATATATATAGGTACTCGTGCAATAAATGTTTTCTTTTTTATTCCACAGATTATACATTTGTTGGCTCTTTCACTGCTGATAGTCGCTGATTACCTAGAGGTCACGCGAGCTGAAGACGGGATGGAAATGGTCGCGATGAAGAGACCGTTTTGCAATGCATTTACTGGTACGTATATACGCGTATATATAAAAAAATAAAAAAAATTTTTAGAATAAATTAACGTACGCACTTTCTATATTCCATTACAATGAATAAGATCAACATATATAGGATATACATACGTTTACGCTTCTAATATAATGAATATTAACTTGCTAAATCTGCAAGAGGAGCCGCGAGGGCTTAAAACTTTGGGATAATTGAAACTTTATTAATAACTGCAGTAAAGAGTATATTATCTAATTATGCCATGCCGTTTGATAAAAATAAACATTATATAACAAACGACTTCGTAGCAGATTTCCTCTTTCGGCGTAAGTTAATTATACTTACCGGAGAATGTAGCGGATTAATTTTGTTACGTGTAAAAGTGCTTTATATTATATACGCCAGCTATTTACAGAAGAGCCTGTATAAGCTCGTTTCGTCTTTAAAATATTATATTATAAACTTTATAATTAAAGCGAAAATGCCGAGACGTCTAAGAAAAGTTTAATTGTTTGCACACATTATTATAGTAAAAAAGAAAAAATAATTTACTTAACAAAATAAGATTTCGTGAATATTGAGGTAAAATTGGCTGCAAGCAAACCTTAAAAAAACTCGAAAGTATAATATTATTAGACGCATAATCTTTTTTTCGGACACAAAATCCTAATTGTATAAATTTAGATCAAGCTAATAGGCTTACTTATACTCATGTGCATTCGGCAAAAAGAATTCTAAACGTAGAAATCAAGACACGTGTATATACTTGTTCTATTTTCAATTTAACTAGTTCGATCCCCGTCATTTCTCCCCTCTCGGAATTTATAGATTTTCGGCTTTTGCATGGTATATAGTATTACATGCACGTAGTTGTATATAGCACGTTAGAAGCACGATAGAAAGCTATACGTAACAGTTGTGACGTGTGGCAGGACGACCGGAACAAAGTATTATATGATATCTATACTTTCGTATGAAAAATAAAAGAGAAGCTGCAAAAGGAAGCGAGGGTGGATAAGTTGTGTGTGTGTGTGTGCGTATATATAGTTGTGGTGTATGTTACGGGGAATTTCGGAGCAAGAGACATGGAAGTACAGCGCTGTGTTAAATTAATAATGTACAAAAGTATAGCAGAATATTCTTGAGCAGTGGTGGCCGCCACTTTAATTCGCTCGGTTTATGTTTTTATCATATAATACGCCGCATTTTTTGTACTTACCTATATATCTATATATATATGATGAGAAAAAGAACAATGAATTAATTGGTTTTCTCTGATCTTTGTGCCGCACCATTCGTATATAACTTTGTATAACAGGAAGAGAAACATTTCGTAAAAGGCCGTTTACGAACGCTATTCATGCGTAGGTAGAAACAATTCTGAACTTTGTGCATTAAATACGCGGTGTTACTTGAAAAAACTTCGTGTTGGTGTGGGAGTTTCTTAAATCAATAAGCAGATTAAAGTAGGAACCGAGATTTTTTTGGACAAAAATTATCTATACTGGTGATTTAAAACGTCAATCTCGCTTTAAATAAATCCGTGATATGCGAGATATTTAGTAAAAAAAAGTTGTTTAATTATATACTTTCTCGCAGTGTCTGCGGATTTTCAATTATACGCAGATACCGCGAGTTCTCTTAACAACAACAAGCCATACTTTTTTCATTCATTCAAACTTTAAGCTCTCAAAGAACAATTTCAAAGATAACACTGACTTTTGTAGCTTGCGAGGGAGATAATGTTCGCTTAAAATTTCATTAAACTTACAGAGATGATTTCGTTAAGTTTTTAAATATATGAAAAAATCAAATTTTATTGCTTATTTTGTATAAAGCAAATAAATATATCAAGCAGCTCTAAATTAGATGGTATTCTAGGCAATTATACAATATTAACAATAAAATATATCTTCTATATTATAAATACTTGAATAGCTGTAAGTTTTATAAATTAAATCTGTGTAAAAGTTGGCTATTATTTAATTTTTCATTCGTGCACAGTTGATATAGAAGTATTCATGAGAATTTTTTAACTTCATAAATGTAAAATTAATTTCACATATGTGAACACTTGTGAACAGTAATGCAAAAATAAAAAAATTTGTCTTTTGAAACAACCGAGTGATCGCCTATCTCAGGATTCTAAAAAATTTCTTATAGTATAAAAAAACAGTCTTGAAAATTTATCTCAGTGTGATTGTATAAAATTATAATTAATCTAACTGGATTGCATCACACTTATCAAATAACATTTCACTCTCTATGAATACAATAAAATAAACCACTAATCGTTTTTTTTTCTTTAAAATTATGTCGCTTAAAAGCTCATATACACCTGCAGACATCATATCACCTATACACATATATATTTTTCTCGGTTCATATGTTACAGGTTGCGGCCGAAAGCGCGACCCATCGTATGCAGGCTACAGTGGTAACGGTGCTGCCCTTCAGATGCCGATGCCATTGTACCGAGTACTACTGCGCTTAGCCAACGACGTCGGTCCCGACGGCCGCTTGATGAGACAGCAACAGCAACAGCAGCGACTTGCTCATACTGGTAGCTTCGAGCCACTGCTACCTAATCAGTTGCAGCTGCCTCGTGCTAATTTATTCTGAACGCTGGGATGATCATCGCTTTCGCAGATCGCTGCTGCTGTTCTTCAGACGTCCTTTCGTTTTCGTTGGGTCGGATAGAAGTTGTTGTTTTTTTTTTGTTTTTTGCTTTAGTTTTTGGGTTCGGTTCGTTGGTGCTACTGCTGCTTTTTTTTGTCTTTTTGAGTTGAGGGTAAGATAGAAGGGTATACTTGTGCGTGGATGGTGTTTTTTTGGGGTTTTATTTTTATTTTTTTGTGAGTTGGAAAGTAAATACGTGTGTGACCATCGGGGTATAGAAGTGAAGAGAGTAAGTAGTTAGGTTGTGGGTGCGAGAATGAGAGTATAGAGTTGAATAATGTGTGTATTATATCGTTGTCATCGTTATATAATTAGTGTCATTTGAAGTCATGATATATACTTTATAATATACGCGATTTTTAACTGGAATTTGATTGGAACGTAGTAGGTGACATTATATATTTAACGCGATTGTTTGGTTTGGTCCTTTTCGTTGGGTCGAGACGTAAATTTTTTTAACAGTTTTTTTTCAAATAGATTATATATACAAATAATAATGTAAAATTATTGTCCTCTCTTAAAACACTTTCATATATATATAAATATAGCTCTATATGGATTATAACACTCGCAAATTTTAATTAAATGTGATACATTATGAAATTTTTAATGAATTTACCTTCTGTTTTATATATCCTATCGTAGAATAAATTTAAGTTTATTTTAAGATAAATGCGTTTATTATTCGCTATTTTTTCGAAATTAGAAAAAGTATTGTGACAATATTATGAAATTTTGTTTGTCCAATTGTGTTTCTAATATGAAATAAATGAAATTATAATTTTTCACTTTCGCAGGCTACTACAATAAGTATGTTTCTTTTTTTTTCTTAATAATTGTTTACAATATTTTATTAAAATAATTTCTAAAATTTTTTTGTATATCTTATGCGTAATATTAGATAATACGTTCGTTTGCACAAACGTAAAATTCGGTTAGCAAGTATTGAAGGTATGTCATTACATATGTTGTGTTAAATATCAATGCTATTTTACCTATCCCACGTTGCCAAATTAATATGATTCTCTCATTTATCTCATTAACAATAATAGTAATGTTATAGCTGTAAATCGTACATATAATCAAAATGAAATATAATCTAGAATGTACGAATCATTTATGAGTCATTCTTATTTTTATCATCAGTATTATTAGATGTATACGTCATTATAAAAGGAGCGAAAATTATGTGAATTATATACCAATGTGCGTGGAAATCGGGATATTTTTGAAATCCGTTGTAGGTATATACATATACAATTATAGCTATTACTTTGCGTAGGACCTGATACGCCACGAAAGAGAGAGAGAGAGAGAGAGAGAGAGAGAGGGCGAGAGAGATAACAAAATGGAAAATTAAATTAATACGGAAATTACTTAATATAATTAAATATAATGTTGCCAACTAAATTAAAGTGGATCACACGACTAAATGCTTTTAAAATAGATGTGATTTATCATAATTTACGTTAATAGCGGATTCCAATCATCATCTACACATATATGTGAAATACGTACCGATGATCCTTTGTATACTTGAAAGTTTAGTTTTATTTTAGAAATTTATTATAATTCATTTAATATTGGTTAATTTATAATTTGAATTTATGAAATTGATTAATATTTATTATTGTTCGATTGTGATTTTAATTCTGATAAAACCTTTTATATTGGTAGAATGTTTGTATATGATGAGAAAATTATTACATATGTTTATGATGCAAAATTTATAACTACACGATTCATATTATATTACTGTTATAATAATCCCAGGAAATTTAGTGGTTCAACTTTCGACAATATTTATATCAATCAGCGTTACATGAATCAAACCCCCATATATTCACAAACCGATAAAAAATATCAGAGATATTGATCGAGTTTAGAGTGTAACCCTGAGGCCACAAATGTATAATTAAAATACTTTTAACGTTAACTGGTAACTATTAAAGTTAAATGAGTATTCAAGTTGACGATTTTTTTTATATGAATTTTTTCGGCAGTTTTGCTTCGCTATTGTTTTTATTGTTTAACAAAGTTTATACCGTCATAAATTATGTAGTATCGCAGTAATATCGCATTCAATAAAAATTTAACATTCAGAATAATGAAATTTAATTTATAATAGCATCCTTGTATTGGTAAATGATTGTAAAATAAATTTCTTTGACAGTCATTCTCGACAATTTTGGCAACGATGTGACATGTGTTTTTATTCAGCCTCTTTTGAGCTTTAGATTTTGTATATGATGAAAATATTGAAAATTATGCTTTTATAAAGAGAATGTGTTAGAGGTGCTGATATCTATATAGATTGAAATATTTAACAAATTATATACATAATGTTGAAAATGAAGAATGTAATATGGAAGATATAAAAAAAAGTTAATAAAATCAGAGTAATGTTAACCCTCTTAATACCTTTATGATTTATCTATGGGATTCTATTGAAATGCTTGTGAAATCATAATTGTTTGGTTCATAAAAGTCAACAATTTTGTTTAATATAATAGCTAATATAATTGTAAACTAATTTTAAAATATTATGTATTTGTTATATATTTTATAAATAAAAATATACTAATCCTGTAAATTTTATCTTTATTTGACGCTTTTTTTTCATTAATCTATATTTTAATAATCTATTGAGATCTCATTACTAAAAGTAACATATATATATATACAAAAACGTAAAACCATTCTTTCTGTAATTTCTAATTAACATCACAAATTAGTTAAGCGAAATTTTCATCTCGTCGTCGAACGAATCGTCAATTGTTCTAAAAGGAGACGATTTTAGAATGTTATAAATTTTTTTCTTCGTAACAGGATGCATTTCCGATTGAATAATCGCAATGAGATTCTGCTGAATGTCGTCGAGTCTGTCAAAAATTTTTTTCTCTAGGCTCCTAAAAGCTTTGGTCATCTCTACTGTAACATTTATAACATTTACAACACTTAATTATACATTTATGTTATTGGAATCGACATCTATAAGTAAATTAGAATAAAAATTATACCCGAAGTGCAGACTCCAGTTAGGATCCTCGAGGCAGTCGACTGAGCTTTGGCGACGAGTTCTTCGGTCTTTATGCTACAAGTTGTATGTTGCATTTCCGCGACGACGCTGTCGTTGAAAAAGCTTATCTGAATTGCTTCTGTCACCTCGTCTGAAAAGTGACAACTTTGTGATTATTATATTCACATAAAAAGGAGTTTTTGTTTTAATTATTTTTTTCTTTATTAAACACACGCACCGTTTCGAGTAACTGATCGTTCCGTAGGAACAGCATTGAGACTATTCAACTCCATCAATTCAACCGCAAAAATCACAGTCAAAACGATGAAATTCATGTTGCTGTCGAACTTTCAAGTGCACTGCCCTCGCTCGCTTCCCTATTAGAACCTTGAGCATGATGTTGTCCCTCTTGCTAAATATATCCTTCGAATTTTTTTTCGAATTAAAAGATCCATGCCGCGATATATCTCGAAGCCTTTTCTGCCCGCCACTCGATCGCGATGAGTCGACTCATATCGCATATTGAGCGATATATAGCAGAGTATAATACGCCTATATAGTGCACGCGCGCGCGGTTAAACAAAGTGGTTTTGTCAACTTTTTGTTTTGTTAAAAGGAAATAGAAAAAGATTTAACAATGCCGGAGAACGTGCAGGGAACGTTCGTCTCGGAGAAGATATCCAAGGTTAGGTGGAAGCACGAGGACTTCTCTGACGCAAAGTACTTTCTCACCGGCAGCTGGGATGACCCGGTATGAGGGATTCTAACCTAGAAAAGAATTTTAAATTGCATTTATATTTATGGTTTTTTGGAGATTAGAGATGTTGAGTTGTAGTACATGGTGTAGAAATGTTAAATTTACTTTTCAGAGTTGTATTTACACCATTTCGCTTTTTAAGTTTATTTTAATTTTGTATTGAAATTTCGAATTGAATTTTCACATAAGTTTTTTATTTCAATAATAAATAGTCAATAAGAAGAAATATTTACAAGTATTTTGTTATTTAAACAATAGGTTAATAAAATCAGTTATTGGGCATTTCAAAAAAATGATGAAGATGAATTGTATCCAATGAGCATTGCTTCGTGTCCAGTGATTGGTGATGTTACTGAAATTAGATTTGTGGATCGTGATTATTTTGTAGCTTCATCATCATCAGGCACAGTAAAAGTATTAAAGATTCAAGATAGCCCTTACCCTGAATTGAAAGAACAAACTGTATGGGATTCTATACACTATTTTAGGTGAGCAAATCTTATGTTAATTTATTATTGTATCTTTACATAAAAATAAATGAAATGTTATTTTAGTAAAAATGATCCAGCACCTTGTACAGCATTGTCAACCTATGAACAAGATATTGTAACAGTTGGAGAAGATGGCAGGATAAATTTACTCACAGCTTTACGAGAAACTCCAGTTAGGAAAATTGGTACAGTAATTACTTTATTCAGCCAAAGCATTTTGTTTTCTTATGCTTTTCTATCTTAGATTAAGTTTTAGTTACCATTATATTTTTTTTTAATTTAGATGACGCAGATAGCTGTTCTTTATATTGCGTAGATTTCTTAAGGCACAGTGAAATTTTGACAGGAAACATTAGGGGGCACATGAAAGTTTGGGATTTGCGTAATGACCAGGATGTACCTGCAACAACTATTATGCTTTCTGAACAAGCAAAAGTAAATTTTTGTTATTTAAAATATTTTAACATGTTACTATTTATTGATTTTATTGGCATTCTTTCTTTGAATGACGTTAACTTTGTTTATTCTAATTAATAACTTAAAAAAACATTTTATACTAATAGTATTCTCTTTTTTATTTTCAATTAACTAATTGACACATCATTATATTTACAGACCGAAGCTACAAGTATAGCACATCATCCCACACAAAAACATATAGTGGTAGCTGGAGGTGGAGATGGAAGTCTCACAGTTTGGGATTTACGTTATAATACATACCCAATCAGTCAATTAAGTGCACACTCTAAGAGTGTTAGTGAAATTTCATTCCACAAGGACAGACCGGAGAACCTATTTACCTGTTCCATTAGTGGTGAAATGTGGCATTGGAATAACACGCAAAATACAAAATTGAAATTAGGTAAATTAATGCACCAAAAAGTTGCATATTATCAATCTTCATTATCTGAATATTTAATTATGGCTGTTTATATTTGTTTTAGATGGTACAGATTCACATTGGCTTAATACAATAGGGAATAAGGGAAAATTACAAGTAAATTCTCTTTGTACTCCATTGCATAAACCAATTAATAGTATTGACATTGATAAAACGACATTATTATTTGGATGTGATAATGAGGCAATATATGTTGTGAGAGATGTGAATGTTTAGTAAACATTTTCATATGAATTTTGTAAAATAACATAATAGAAATAGGAAATCGATATAAGAATTGCTTAATAAAGTTGTTATAATATTTTAAACTGAATTTTGCGTTTTTACCGTATAAACTGGATGCGCAAAAAATAATAAAATATTTTTTTCTAGATCGTTGTAATTATTTATAATCCATGACTTTATCTAATCATTATTTATATTTTACTTTTAATAAACGCAAAAATCAACTACTATTAATTTATAAAATTAAAAAAACATTTTAATATTTACAAAAGTTTCTGTACATACAGCTTGCAATTAGACTATAATAATATAACCTATAGAAGTTGCTTTCGAAGAAATAAAGAATCTGTTTTGTATTAAAAACTGCAAGTTTTTCATCATACGAAAGTACGATAATTAGTATTTTGAACTTTCAAATTCAAATCTCGCGCCATTCGAGTGCTTGATGAAAATTCCCTATAGCTCGAATTCTAAAAAAATCCATATTCCCTATCACAGTGAACTTCCGTACTACTCGCGAGTCGCGACACACACTGTGCTCGCGCGATATATATAGCTTATATATACGCGAAAGAAACATATAGCTCCGCACCGCGGTCACCCATCATCAGCAGTGCGAGAGTAGAGGGAACATGGCCGACGGCGCCCGTCCGCGCGGAGGATCGCAGCTTGCCATTTTGTGACGCCTCGTGTTGTGTGTATATCCGCGTACGCTCTTTGTCAGCTTACATCTCAGCTGAATAGCAGTAGTAACAGCAGCATCGTCGTCGTCGTCGCTGTCGTTGTTCCCTGCAGGACGCGCCGTACTATATCGTCGGCTGCGAGACAGGGACACACACACAATAGAGAGTCGGCCGCTCTGTATATATATACCTAAACAATAAGAACCTGGACGACGCACAATAACAATAAAAGCAAGATGTCCAAGCGGAGGATAGAAGTTGTAGATCCCTACGTTAAGCGAAAAGTGTAAGTTACTACTACTTAAGGGAATATTCGTGCGGATTGTAACATGCGGCGTGCGCGGGTGTTGTTCCATACGAGAATGACTGATATGATAGGGGAGCCCGCGCCGCGCTATATATCGTGATCCTAATATGAGGCCTCGTGTATACGAGGCTCCGCATTAGCGCGGGAACTGATTTCTATACAATCTGTACGGAATGTGTGCTTTTCTCGGCTCGTGGTATAGAATTCGGAGTAACGTGGGGATGGTCCCCGTGGTCGAGCACGTGGGTGACAACGCTTTTTTCAGATTAGAAACGCTTTTGATAGCGGCAGTTGACGGCTGAGTTTTTTTTCGAAGTCTGTGGTTATACCATAGTGATAAGGTTTATAGCATGCTTAATTGGTGTTCTAATTTTTATAAGGGAGTTTAATTAATGTTTATTGGAGTGACTTTGTAAGAATTCGTGGTCAGGGCAGTAATTGTTTGGTTAGCTATTAATTTGCTTACTTGCAGGGGATAAGAAAGTGTACTTTTTTCATCATTATATTAGTACTTGACTGGCTTTGATAGGTTATGTGATGAGGAAGATATTTACAATTGGAGTGTAACAGTTGGCCAGAGACAGAAATACTTATGTAAAATCATGCATAGTGTGAATGACTTATTAGTGCTAAAAATAAAATTGCAATTTATTTTTTCAATTTATAAAACTCTATGTACAATATATATCATATCATTGATTTTATATACATATATTTCAAAACTTTATTTAGCAAATTGAATAATTTTATTCTTATAGTAAAATTTTTATGTATGTTCTAAAATTTAGATTCCATTGCTTATATTGAAGTTTAAGTAACACTTTTGTCCCTAAATAATAATATTTAATAATATTTTGGTTTCAAAATTATAATTTAAAATTTTATTGTTTTCAGTGTTGGAACACCAAATGCTACACCAGTAGCAGCTTTAGCAACTACAACAGCACAAAAGAGCCAAGTACAATTGAATCCGTACAATGGATTACCTTACACACCTCGCTACCATGAATTCTACAAGAAGAGAATTGGATTACCTGTATTTGAATATCGAGCAGACTTTATGCGCTTGTTGGCTCAGCATCAGTGTATCGTTCTGGTTGGTGAAACTGGTTCTGGAAAAACAACACAAATTCCACAATGGTGTGTGGAGTACTCAAAGAGTATTGGTAGCAAAGCAGTGGCTTGCACCCAGCCTAGGAGAGTGGCAGCCATGTCTGTTGCTCAGAGAGTATCAGAAGAAATGGATGTTGCATTAGGTTAGTATGTAATATCAAATATCTCGCAAGTACACTGTTGAAAAAAAAATAATTACAAACTAATAATTTAAAATAACACTTATTCTAATGATAATTTTATTTAAATTTATGTTACAGGTCAAGAAGTTGGTTACAGTATTCGTTTTGAAGACTGCAGTTCAGCCAAGACAATTCTTAAATACATGACTGACGGTATGTTACTTCGAGAGGGTATGTCAGACCCTATGTTGGAGGCTTACCAGGTGATACTTCTTGATGAGGCTCACGAGCGAACTCTTGCTACTGATCTTCTAATGGGTGTGTTGAAAGAAGTCATCAAACAGAGATCAGACCTTAAACTTGTCATTATGAGTGCTACTCTTGATGCTGGCAAATTCCAAACGTACTTTGACAATGCCCCATTGATGAATGTACCTGGTCGAACTCATCCTGTAGAAATCTTCTATACACCTGAGCCTGAAAGAGATTATCTAGAAGCAGCAATTCGTACTGTAGTTCAAATTCACATGTGTGAAGAAGTACCTGGAGATTTATTGTTATTCTTAACGGGTCAAGAAGAGATCGAAGAGGCATGTAAAAGAATAAAGCGAGAAATGGACAGTCTTGGTCCTGAGGTTGGAGAACTCAAGTGTATTCCACTATATTCAACTTTGCCTCCGAATTTACAACAACGTATTTTCGAAGCAGCTCCTCCGACAAAACCAAACGGTGGTATTGGTCGAAAGGTTGTTGTTTCAACCAATATTGCTGAAACGTCGCTGACCATCGATGGTGTCGTCTTCGTCATTGATCCTGGCTTTGCCAAACAGAAAGTATACAATCCGAGAATTCGTGTCGAATCATTACTCGTATCGCCTATTAGTAAAGCCTCCGCTCAGCAGAGAGCTGGTCGAGCCGGAAGAACCAGACCTGGAAAGTGTTTCCGACTTTACACGGAAAAAGCGTACAAAAATGAAATGCAAGAAAATACTTATCCTGAGATTCTCAGGTCAAATCTGGGCAGTGTTGTCTTACAATTGAAAAAGCTTGGAATTGATGATTTGGTACAGATTTTATTTATGTAACTTTTATAAATTTAGTGGTTGTAAAAACAATATAATTTGACTTGATAACATTTGTAGGTTCACTTTGACTTTATGGATCCACCAGCTCCAGAAACTCTCATGAGAGCATTGGAACTTTTGAACTATTTAGCTGCGTTGGACGACGATGGAAACTTAACAGATTTGGGTGCTGTAATGGCCGAATTCCCACTAGATCCTCAACTCGCCAAAATGTTGATTGCTTCTTGTAATCATAATTGCAGTAATGAAATCCTCAGCATCACAGCTATGTTGTCAGGTATGATTGATGGATAAGTATATTAGCGTTAACCAATAGCCACAATACTATTGATTAATATATAATCTTTTCATGGCACATTTTTAAGGAGAAATATTGGTATTCACTTGTTTTAAAACACTTTTATTTACTATTACGTTTTTATTGTTATTTTAAAATTAATTAATATTTAAGAAAATGTTATTATAAATTTTTCACTAAGTCCATCAAAGGGTTTGGCAAGGTATCGTGGTTTTTTATTGATGATTGATATGCTATTAGTCCCACAGTGCTTTGTGAGACCTAATGAGGCGAAAAAAGCTGCGGATGAAGCTAAGATGCGTTTTGCCCATATTGATGGAGATCATCTTACATTACTAAATGTATATCATGCCTTCAAACAAAGTAAGTTTGAATTGTTTTTGATAAACGACTATAATGCAAAATTAGGCAGTATAAATAAAAAATTTAATTTTTTTAGACCAAGAAGATCCACAATGGTGTTATGATAACTTCGTGAATTACAGATCATTAAAAAGTGGTGATAACGTACGGCAACAACTGAGTAGAATCATGGACCGTTTCCAGTTAAAACGAACGTCAACAGATTTCACATCTAAGGATTATTACATTAATATAAGAAAAGCTCTTGTAAACGGTTTCTTCATGCAGGTAATTTTCTTATGAAGCTTTTAAGTTTTGATACCAGTTGACAGTATAAATAAAGTAATAAACTATAAATCATATTATTTTATTTTAGGTTGCTCATTTAGAAAGGACTGGCCACTACTTAACGATCAAAGATAATCAGATTGTTCAATTACATCCCAGCAGTTGTCTTGACCACAAACCTGATTGGGTAATTTACAATGAATTCGTATTAACAACAAAAAATTATATTAGGACAGTCACTGATATTAAACGTAAGCAGTCTTAGTTTTTTCATATATATTTACAATTTAAATTTCTTTTAAAGCTAAAATAACGAATTTTTTTTAAATATTGCAGCTGATTGGTTGATAAGAATTGCTCCTCAATACTACGACCTTCAAAACTTCCCACAATGTGAAGCGAAACGGCAGCTGGAAGTCATCCAAGCCAGATTAGATTCAAAACAATTTCAAGAAGGATTTTAACCACCGTCAACGTCACATGCATAGTAACTGTGCTAAATGCTAGAAATAAACAGAACGAAGATTTCTTCGTTAAAGGCTGGCAATGTCTATTAATGAGAGAAGAAATAAGAAAAGAAATCAGCAAATACGAGCATAAAAAGTGAACGGCAAATGTTATTTATGTACTATTTTAGAATTTTGTGACCAAACAACCTGTTTGTCAGTAGGTAATGTTTACAAGAAATGAAAACGAAGTTAGGCTAATTTTTCTAATGTGTAAAGAAATCATATTTTGATTCTTTATAAAAAAATATAAAATAAGTGCGTTCAAAATTCGTAAAAAAGAGCAATTCAATTAAAATATGATTGATTTTTAACTTCGAATGTCATTTTTTTGTAAGTATCATATAACATTTAATTGACTTGTATTCCTTTGTTTGAAAGTCGTTGTTTTCTCATTACTGAATTGAAGAATATGTCGTTTTTAAAGAAAAAAATTTTTAAAAACTATTTGAATCAAACGATAATAGCTGTAACATAATCTAATCTTAGGAATGGTGATCACTGCACAGAATAATCAGAAAGTGTTAATGAACCTACATCATAATCATGATAATTTCACTAAACTGACACGATTAAACACAGGTTATATTACATAACTATATTTCAAGAAATGTAAAAGAAAAGATTCAAGCTTTTGCTGCTAACTCTAATTTTGTAAATAGAATTATTAATTGAAAAAGATATTTGGTGGCGTCGAATTTCATATGATCTAACAACCCTTCACGCTTTAATGAATCCTCATTCCACTACTTTTAAAACGCGAAATCATCAAAACCCTTGTTTCAAGTAGAAAGTTTGCTAATATTACATATATAATTTTCCACGAGAGGGTGGTGTTATCTCCAGAAATTAAATTTAGCTTTGCACTTTATTATGTATCGTGTAAGGTTATAAGTATAGTATAGTAAATTTTATTAATGAAAAGCGTATAGTGTATTTCTGAACGTTGTGTTTTTAATTAAATCTCTGTTGCATATTTTTCATGTTTTTAACGGAACCTTATGATTATAGAAGTTTTACTTAATACTTTAAAAACAAAACAAAACTAGCTTCTTCTTTCACAAAGAAGACGAATTATATGCACTTTTAGATAAAAAGATTGAATAAAGTTTTATTTGTTTGGCAATAAATGAAGTTGTTATTATTTTATTAATATGAAAGTCGTTATTTGAAAGATAAATGTGATTGATATTCCATAAAAAAAAAATAAATTTTCCTCTCGCCGGACCGAAAGTACCATATTTCCTCCCGGCGAAAAAACGGGAATGTGGCATTTTCGGCCTCGGTAGGAGGAATAGTATATTACGCACCTAAAGAGGAAAAAACTTGGACAGTCCATATCTCGTGTAAATTGCCACTCGAATCGAAGGCGGGGGTGTCAAACACGAGATGTTGGCTGTCCAATTTTACTCCCGTGGAGTGTATACGATTTTACGTGACGTGTAGCGGGTGGAAAGTGAGAACTTCCGGCCGCGCACTCCTTGCCTTCGGCTCGGATGGAAATTTACACGAGATATAGACTATCCAAGTTTTTTCGTCCCTAGGTGTGTAATATACTATAATAATTAATATTGGTTTATGTTAGTGATGTTTCATTCTTGTTGATGAATATTTGGTCAACTAATATTCATTTATTCATAATACTTGTAAATTAGAGATAATGCATAATATTAATACCTGAATTCAATCACGACGAAATAAAAAACAATTAATTTTATAGATAGAAATTGAACAATGAATAAAACTGTAATATGAGTAACAGAATGAAAATAACGATTCGTTTAACAATTCTCTGGATCTCCTAAAATACTTCGTCTTCATATGACCTAGAAATGAATTCTACAAAATTGTCTTATTTAGTTTCACTGGATAATTTTACAAGTAAGATAAGACTGAGTTCCAGAGTTTGACATGAGACAGGAAGGGGGAGAGGGGCTGGTTGACAACAGGGGTGAGTATAATGTTCAGAGTTTGTAGTTACTTGTATGAAGAGGATGGACTGGTGCAACCGATGAAAATTGGTACATTATGGAATGCAGTCAATTGAATCAACGAAAAATTGTTTTAACTTATTTATGTGAGTTGAATTTACATTCATTTTTATACTTAGCAATAGGGTGTCCAGGATCCAGATCTCTAATTTAGCTTGAATTTTAAAATATATTTATGTATTTAGAAACTTAAAGAAAGTCAACAATATTTAGATTTCGACGCTACAAAAACTCAATTTCTGAACATTTTTATATATAAGCAATCGAATATCGAATTTTCGATTAAAAAAAAATTACAAAAGACGAATAGAGACGCGCGTAGCTCGCCATCGAACGCTATAGTACTTCATAAATTGTCGTTGTAGAATTGTGCATTACCTAATTGAATATGACAATGAATTAATCGATATCCTAGATTTTTTTACTGATTTTATTTAATTTACCAATTTTGCCGACAGAATAACTGTCGTCTTTTTTTTTAGAAGTTCAATAAAGAAAAATCAAGCACAATAAGGTATAATTATGTTGAGTAACCAAAAATTTCGTAACAACGTATAGTAGGATAGTCTAAAAATTTATTTTAACACTTTTGTACAGTGAGGTCCAAGTTAGGATATTGGCTCATAAAATATTGAAAATTTCGATTATCTTTACAACATTGTAAAAATTGTAAATTATAACAATCTTTTTACTATCAATTAATGTATTTTTTGAAACTTTAAAACATTAAGCAACATCATAATTTATTCATTGGAATTTTCATTCAATTATATTTTAAAATTCATTAAAATTTTATAGATTATAGCTGCACTGAAAGAGTTAACGAAACATTTTATTCGATATGGATATCTCATAATAAAATGCATTTTTTTTAGTAGTTAAGTCAAAATATTTTAGGAAATTGAAGTATATTGCTGAGTGCAATACCAAATATACTAAATTGCTAATAATTATATATTCTATATTTAGACTTTTGTAATTTTTAATAATTTATGCACTTAAAAACTCGAGACTTATGAGTATAATATAAACTATCGAAAAAAATTCGGGATCTCGAAAAAAATTTTCAATCTTAACATTATAATTTACTACAATGTGACCATACGCATATAAAAAAATTATAATAAATCCCAACCAAAATCATTTCTCTTCCAAATATTAAAAGCCCAACAGAAACATTCACTTCTCCAAATCCCAAACTTTTCGTTCCGAAAAACCTACCAGCACCAACCAGACCATAAATTTTTCCAACCGCGCAATCATCTGCGCAAATTCTCATTTCGCGCACATACTCGCGCGTATAGTATGGCTCAATCCTCGTCTCTAAAAAAAAAAAACCCACGCGACCGGAACCCTTTCACTCGGTTTTCGACATTTCCCTCCCCCGAGAGAAAAAAAAACACACACACAAACCCAAGAACCAGACAACACAATTCTTCCCCATGCATAAACTTATATACCTCTGTATAGTCTCTTTACGTCGCGCACTCGCACTCACGACGACGACGACGACAACAATGGTACAGTGAATTTCGTAATTTTTGCGCTGTTGACTCAGTCACCTCTATATACCTATACATATATATATATATAAAAGAACCTGCGCGAGAATCTCTCACTTGCGCGCGCGGGTTGGTGAAAAGGAAAGTGAAGAAGAAGAGACGCTTAAGCGCGCGACGTGGTAGCTCTTCTGGTTTTATGTCATCGATCATCAGCGTGAGAAAGATAAGGCGTACGAAGGAAGAGAGAAGCTCGGTGGCAGTGTATATATATATATATATAGGGAGGGAGTGGAAATCTTCCTGAACCACGCGCTCATTTTCTCAGTCGAATGAATTACCATATTTAATTCGCGCGGATTAGCCGCGGCCTTTTTCCGGTTAATTTAACATCCGACTATTTATCAAGAGGGGATATATAAGTATTATTGCGTGCGCGCTTGATATGGGGAGACCGGTTTTTTATATATGTATATGTATATGTACTTGTGGGTATAGGTTTCCGCGTATATGATGGCGATGGGTTAAATATTGTTTAATTGAATGGTTTATGTAAATGACGAGTTGGTAAAAGGAGGGGAAAAGTGGCGTTTGTGTATTATTCATGGATGCATATGATGTGTGGCAAGAATTCATATACTTATACAAGTGGGTATGATGATTCGCTGTGATTTAGTTTTGTAGGAAGTATAATGTATATATAAATGGCGGAACTAATGAAATATACCTACTTTGATTTATTAATGATGATATATTGAAGATATGTTGAATGTATGTCACTTGCCAATTTCTTCCTTTGAATAATTCAATAGTTATAGGTGATATATTACATCTATGGGTATAACTTTATAACAAACTACGTTGATTTTGAATAATTCTAATAAATGGAAAATATATCCAATTCGCTTCGACGTATATAGGAAAACTTTGAATTCACCATTCCCAATTTATACATGCAAATAAAGACGCGCGATTAGAACACTATTTTCCCGAAAAAAAAGAAAATCCATTTCCCATACTCGACCTCGCTAATTAATCATTCCACACACCATTGTATTATCAGCCATCTTAATGTAGAAAACGTGCTCACGAACTACCAATTTCTACAACTAAACCTTACATCGCGCTTCCACACTTCCACTTAAAAAATCTCACACACGAATGCCAAAAAAGGCGTATATATATACCTATACACTTCGAGAGAAATTGGTCAAAGCGCACGCGAATTGAGGACGTTGGTGGTATATACGAACGTGTA
The DNA here is from genome assembly GCA_035583055.1 of Torymus tubicola. Taxonomy (NCBI): domain Eukaryota; kingdom Metazoa; phylum Arthropoda; class Insecta; order Hymenoptera; family Torymidae; genus Torymus; species Torymus tubicola. The sequence continues at coordinate 13,907,378 of JAWWEQ010000055.1, read as the reverse complement.
TATACATACACGTATGCGTTCAATCTCAATTTGGCGCCGTGTGCAATGCTCTATACGCTGGCGAAAGTTCGCGCGTGTGGAAGATCATTTCGCGAGATGCACGATTTTTCCGGGACCGTCGCGGCGACTAGCCCCGCGCGCACAATGATGTCGTTTGTTCTGTCGATATATGGGTTGCCGAAGTGAAACTTTCCATTTTCGCGACGCCGTTACCTTTTTTCTTCCGTGTCGCTGATTTAACGAAAGGGGTATATATATAGGTATATATATTACAATGCGAGGCAAATGGTTTTTTTTTTTTGTTTCTTTCTGTCTTTTCTTTTGGAGAATATAATTACCGCGTGAGGACAGCGACGAAGACAATACAATATTTAATGGATATATTGGGCAATAATTGGTATACCACGTGATTCGATGGATTAAGGAAGTCTTCTTTTGTACTGTTGCTGTTGTTGTTGTGCAAGGAGTAAGGATAGAAATTTTATATGGGTATACTGAGAGATTTTTTTCGATCATTCACAATTTACATAATAGTCTTTGTCATTTGTGTTAAATTTATTTATTTAAACAAAATATATATGGTTGAATTTTTATGTTTTTACAGGTACATGAAATATGTATAAATAATATAGACAGAATTTCGAGTATGAGAAACATTCAAGATTTCTTATTAACATTAACATTAATAATAATAATAATAATAAAATAATAATAATAATATTAAACTCTACATCTTAATTAACGCAAAATTTAACAGTTGTTTAAATAAATTCACTGGCAATGCAGAGACGAATCGTGCAGCTTTTTCTTTTCTTTCTTTCTTTTTTTTTATGAAAATATACGATTTCATAAAAAAAATCTCACGATGACTTAATTAATTAAGTCCTCCTGTGTTTCTTTTATCTTATAAATAAAATGCGCTCCGCGTCGCTATATCGACGATGTGCGCGCCGTCGTACTGATTTAGTATATAAGTACAAAAGTGCTTACAGAGAAAGGAAGTGAAAAAAGAAAAAAGAAAAGAGGAAGTGAGAAAAAGAAATGACGCGTATCCGAGAAGTTCTCACGTGACTTGTTTGCATATATAGGTATTACACAATATGTTATAATATACATTACATATATATACGAGTTTTAAATAAATTATTACATGCTGCATCATTTGGATATATAATCGGTCAGATCGGAGGTGCATGCATGCGCGCTCTGCGATATGTGCATCAGTTAAGTTATTATTATCTCGGATACGCGCAATAATGGAACAGTTTGCTGGAATGTATACGAAGGAAGTATAGTAGTATATAAGTATACGTATGGAAACGAGAAAACAGGACGAGACTCCACCTCGCTTAGTATATTATGTACACATCGCGAATCGAAAATTGCCTTCGACGGTATATTAAACCGTACATACGCGCGACGCGAATCCCCTGGAAAAAGTCTCTCTCATGGGTTTTGCGCATTGAGATGTGTGTGTATGTGTGTATAGTAGTAGGGTATAATTTGTGGGTATAATCAGCGTCGCTATGATTATTGTGCAAGTTTAAATTAGCCTCATGTGAATTGAATCGCTATAATTGCAAAGGTCATTTGGTCTCGTGAACATTCGTTCGGCGTTATTATGATTTCATTCTCTATATACGACTAGCAGCATTTAATGAATTTAGCTCGAATATAATTGTGCGATTGAATAAATATATATCTATACAATTTGTTTTGACAAATGAGAATAGGTATAATATATTGTATCGTGATAAGCATGCATATAACTTCTGCAATTACTATTATGTATCATCTCAAACGACGCAGTTACCATGTCAGAAACTCATCCAACGGAATCCACGTGCACGCACTCAACGTGCCTCGTCCACAACATTCACACTCTTTATTTTCATCGCTCGCGAGCACAATGGATTTTATAATACCACATCGCACTCCCGACATAGGTCCCACAAATCACTCGTTGCCTTTTTTTTTATAGCACACCTGTGTTACCACCGATATGTCAACGGATAATTTCTTCAGAAGCCAAATTGCTGCTGTGGCTGGAATCCTCCTTTCGTTCGTTGTCCACTGTTGGGTATCGCGCCAACGTTAAGAGCTAGGACTTTCGATACGATGTTGAGGTCTTCTTGGTTCCTCGTTCCTGCGCTCTGAAGGTCACCAGCGATACCAGATTGGAAGAGCAGATCTTGGATCTGTCTAGCAGGGGTAGCCGGATGGAACTGCGGTGGCCTTTGTTGCGTTGATAAAGTTAACTGTTGCTGTTGCTGCTGAGGCCTGAACGAATTGAACAGGAAGTTGTTCTGAGGCTGGAAGCGTTGCTGCACAAATGTCTGTGGTTGACTGTTTATGGTGTTGCTGGCTATGGTCTTTTCCGTTTTGTGGAAGTTGTTGTTGTGGTTGTTATTTTGGTTGTTGAAGCCAAAGTTGCCAACGGAATTGAAGGCCTCCTGACGGTTGAACCTAGCCAGAGGCGTGGCTGCTGGGGGCTGCTGGAACTCGATGGATGGGAATGACTGGAAGGCTATTTGGTGATGCAATTGTTGTTGTTGTTGTTGTTGATGTTGGTGTTGTTGTTGCTGCTGTTGTTGTTGTTGCTGCTGCTGTTGTTGTTGCTGCTGCTGCTGTTGTTGTTGTTGCTGCTGCGTTTGTTGCTGCTGTTGCTGATGATGAAGCTGTTGCTGAGGAACTTGCGTGCGTAGAATGTTCGGTTGACTGGTGAACGGGGGTGCGGGAATGTTACTAGGCACTTCGAGGCTCAGACTAGGCTGGAACTGTACAGTTGCTGGCCTGAAGACTGGTGGTGGTTGAGGTTGAGGTGGTTGAGGCAACAATGTCAACTGCTGTTGTTGCTGCTGGAAGTTGGGCTGTGGCAGGCGCTGAGGCAATGATTGCACGAACTGTTGCTGAAGTCTCTGTTGCTGTTGTTGTTGTTGCTGAATAATACGTTGTTGCTGAATCTCGTGTTCCTGCCTCAGTCTGAAGAAGTCCTGTTGTTGCTTCTGTCTCACTTGCTCCTCGTATGCCTGTCGCTGGCGTATAAGGAACTCGGTTTGTTGGATCTGCTGGGCCTGCAGCTGAGCCAGTTGCTTCTCAAGCAGTCTCTGTTTGAACTCAAGCTGTTCCTGAAGACTCAGGGGTTGAGGCTGCGTGTCTAATGCAGCGTTTGGGTTGTTCTTATACAGTGGCACTACGCTTTTGGGGATACCACGTTCATCTTGCTGCACGGTGAAGGCAGCAACGAGTGGTGCTTGGAAGATCTTTACATCTTCAGCGTCTTCCTTGTTCTTACCGGTTGACTGGACGATTTTGGAACCGCTATTGGCCTGACCCTTTACAGTGGAGTTGCTGGGAGTTGCGGCTGTTGGACGAGGAGCCACAAGAGAGTTGGCTGCTGCTGAGGCAATGTTACCGCTGGCGCTTACTTGAAGCGTTTCGGTGATGGGTGCTGAAGATACGCTCTTCTGGACGTTGATACCTGCGTCGGCGGACGAAGCAGTGCCAATACTACGAGATTCGACGCTTTCGAGGGTCTCTCCTTCTGGTTTCACTTCGTAGATCGCTGAGGCCTTCTCGGAAGGCACGATGTGGTGAACCTGCAAATTTTTTGTGAGTTGCGTTAAATTATGTGTATAGTAGCAAGTAAAACATAATGATATTTTTTATTTAATATAGCAAACCATATTATTTAATGAATAAATCTTTATTGTAAAGTCAAAATAAAAAAAGATTAATAAAAAATAAGATGTAACTTTAGAAAATAATAGGTTTCTATATAAAATGGTACAACATATTAGACATTGTTATAGACGTGTAAACATTTTTATAAGACATATAATAAACTTAATTAACGATAATACGCCTCGTCTTAACTTTAACATCAACAACCCGCGAGTCTTAAATCATTCGCGTACTTTACATCAACCGTCAGTGAAAAAAAAACAGATTTACAAGGAGGCACGCGCACGCTCTTGTTGTACAAGTAAAAGCGGACATGTATCACATAAACCGCGTCGTTCTGTTTTTTGTCAGTACCGCTAAACGTAGTAATTTGCGAGGGTCGTATATTTTCGAGAAAAGTGGAGAACAAAAAAAAAATATACACGCGGCCAGAAAATTTCTTCATAATGAGATTGTGTCCTCAACTGTCGGCTGTCTGTCGAGAGTACGACGATAATACACACGAATATATTTACATAAATCTCGTATATACGGAACGCGCAGCTGGAAGTGTAGACGGAAGAAGAGAAAGATTGACGCGATAATGGCATGTAGGTTATATATACTACTCAATGCGCTGCTGTAGAAGCATATAGCACCTAATATATACCTATATATACGCGTGAGTTTCCGGAAAAATCTCCGGTAATTACCGCGTTAAACGCATTGTCGGCTATCATCGACGACGAGCGCGCGCGCGACTTTATGCTAATTGATATAAACGTGAAAGCGTCCGCGTTCGCTTTTGAATTTCCCTAATGCACACACTGCGTGCGCGCAGCATCAAATATGAATCAAAATACATGGAAAACTTTCAATCGGTCGATCATATATGCACGTGCGCATATATATGTATAAAAACATCATATATATATATATATATATGTGAGTATCCGTATATATTATAACATTAAAAAAAAAAATCTTGCGGTCCGCATAAACCGAGAGAATGTGGACGCTCCGCATGGAAGGCGGCAATATAATATACGCACAAAGAGGCAAACTTTCGATATTTTATGGGGAAGAAGAAGAAGAAGAAGTTTACGTAAAGCGGGATGAAAGTCCCGCTCGTAGTTCACGCCTATATAGGCGCGACGAGTACGCGTTCACGTATAGGTGTAGGTATATGTATATATATAAGTATTTACAATGATTGATGAACGAGCCGCGCGTGTAATATAACCTCTCTGTATGGAGAGAAAACGTAATCGGGAATAAAGCAAACGAAAAATAATCTGCAAGGCGTGAGCCTTATACACTATACGACGACGACGATGAGTTTTACTTATAAAGTTCATATATATGCTTTTGCTCGGTGTGGTAGTATATGCGCGCGAAGAAAGTAGTAGGTATATATATATATATACATATGTAGTTAAACGGTCGAGCATCACGCTTCAGCGACGACCCGTATTACACTCATGCGCTATACGGTCACACGGATACATTATATATACAAATACACACGTGGGCTTTTTGTATAATAATTTTATTTTCCGTGAAAGTCCCGCGCTGAGTTGGCTTTTCAATTTTTCGAGCTCCCGCAGTAAGTATGCGACCCCCGGGGAAACGTGATATTTGTATGAAAATATGTTATTGTTCACGAACGAGCGAGTGTATATATGTGTTGTATTAATTAAAACGAAGTTGACTCGCGTCCACGAGTGAAAGTTAGAAGAATATAATATATATATATATATATAAACACGGAATTCACAGTAAATAATAATAGCGAGGCATAGAATAAGCGTGCGCGCGTAGTCTGCGGGTGATGTGCATTTTATAAGTGTATATATAGTTGTTTTTATATATGTAACAGCGCGGGATGTGTTCTCTGACAAGAAGCATATAGTCTAGATTAAAATATAATGGATACATATACGTGCGTATCTTTTTTTTCTTTAGAAACAATTAATATTGTACTGTCGGTAGCTTTGTAGTGGTGTATATATTCGTTTCCGTGAAAAAAAATTCTCATTTGAAATAATAATATGTGTGGAAAATTTATGGATATTGCGTGTATGTATATATAGGAAAATTTTGCTACATTACATATTGTTTATACAGAAAAGAAAAAAAAAAGTTTCTAATTAGAAAATATTTGGTAGCGGCTATAGCTATAAGTATGCAAATAAGAATATATATTCGAAACGTCAACTAACGATTTATAGCAATGTTTCTGGAAATTCTCGAGTTCGAAACCATATAACGTATAAAAAAAATAGATTTCCCTGGAAAGAAAGTTCCATATCTTTTCTAAAACATTCCACGCAGATTCTTTTCACGCGGCCATCGATTTCCAATCAAGCCGCAATCTATACGAAAAAATTAATCATATATACCTGCACGCCCTTGGTATAATCCTTAGGTGGCTCCTTCCTCACTTCGTTCCTGTTCGATACCGGCTGGTCATCACCAATCACATACTTTTCCGTCTCTACAAAGCTCGAGTTCTGCAATTTATCCTCACTTGGTATATCCTCATCACTTGGGAACCCATCGAATGCAAATGTCGCACTCTTCTGTCTGGATATCTCCAGGAAATCATATCGGTCTTCATCAATTGCTGCTCTATCTGTCTTTTCCTCCTCATCGTCAGGTTGTAACGTTGTCTGTTGCTGCTGCTGTTGTTGTTCAGCAGATTCAGCCTCAAGGTCGACAAGAGCTTTGAGCAGTGCACGTCGTAGATTCTTGTCAAGTTTCACTGGTGGTGCTGGTGGTGGTAAAACAGACGTTGATTCGACCTGGGAGGATGGCGCTGCTATTAGATCCTCCACGAGGTCCAGTGGGTGCACGGCTGCTGCGAACGCTGCCGTAGCTAGCAACACTGCTATTGTTACCTGTAAACAGATGAAAGGGACGATATGAGTATGTGTGTAGGTATGTGTATATAAATATATATATGGTATAGCGATGATTGGTTATTATAGAGAAGATTATTGCAGTAATTCGATTGGGTTTTGTCGATTTTGCGAAAATCTATAGCGATTCGCTGAGATTGATTGTATACTTATATAGAGAATTAAGTGCGATTGTGGGATGGAGTTTCCCTTTACGTAAGTTAATGAAAAAACTTGACGAACTGTTGTTTCTCATGCTATCGAGATTTCTATACAGGTATATTCATTGACGCAAATATTTGTCAGTGAAATGATAGTTTACATCGAATTGATTATTTCTTCGTGCAGGTATAGAATATAATTGCTCGGTAGACCGATGACGCTTTTAATTTCATTTATTTCTTCAGCGCCATACCTTGCCTAAGCGCGCGCGCATACACATGTTTTATATACATTGTAATGGGCCAAAGCTTATAAACCCATACGAACGTCTGGACGTTTTTTTCTTCCTTTCTTCAGCATAATATAACTTCGTATAATATATAATATACCCGCGCACTTTCTTCAAGCCGCACGATGCGCTCATATTTCAGAGCTATTTAAAGTAAATTACAGATATAAAGTTGAGTGGAATATAATGCTCTTTTTTTTATATTTCTTGTATACTTTGTTCGTCATACCTTAACATCTGTCTATA
>JAWWEQ010000055.1:13858686-13885594 GCA_035583055.1 Torymus tubicola | reverse complement strand
CATCAAAATACATAAGAATATGATAGTCAGTGCTCTGGGTTTGACCACTTTCTTTTTTTTGTGTGGCTGTGTTATTATTCCGATCACTTTTAAACTACAATTTTTTTATTTCTGATACAAATATTATTTTCCCTAAACTTAATCTATCTATTTTTAATTGTTATAGATTTATCTTGATAATTAAAAAGACGAAATAAATAAGTTTTTGTCATAACAGTTGATACAGCGATAATTAATTATCTGAATTATTGTGGATAATTGAATGCGCTACCGCTCAAGAGCGAAGAGAATCAAACTTTGTGTGATCAGGCAACAGTGCTCAAACATATATTAGATCGATGTTTGACTTGGAGCTTCCGGACATTTCGTCCATGATTCAGACTGGTTACCTACGGTCTCGGAAAATCGCTTAATCATCGTTCATCTTGAATTAAATAACGTTTGAAGTGTTAAATTTTAATTATTCAAATGATCATTCCACAGAAACGCTAAATAATTAAATCAAATTAAATTCTGTAATTTACCGTATGCACGAGAAGTACTTCATTAATGTTAGTAAACATTCCGCTGCGATATTTCTGTCAATAATCCAGATGTTAATAATGTGTTAAAATAGATATTTCAGAAAATGAAATTGTTTTTGTAGAATTTAAGAATAGGGTGCGAACTACCAACTAAAGTATTGTTGATATTTGTATAGACATTAACCAATTATAGCCTGAAAGTCATTTATTACAAACTTCCACGTTATTCAGTTTGTTATTTTAATGAATCTGCATAACAATACAAAAAATCATTTGACCTAATACCGCATTGATTTTAACGTGTGAATTTCTTGCAAGCAAATAAGGTTAGAAAATTTCAAGGATGTATATATAATATACTACCCAGAAAATTTACTTATGTAATATACGTAATAATTTTGTATGACTTATGTAATATTCTACTGCGGATGTACTATTCAAGACACGACAAGAATGAAAGCTCAGAAACGTATTATTACATATTTGTATATAAGAATTCCATATCATTTTTTATTTTGCATAACAGAAGTTTCTTTTCAAAATACTTTTGATCATTAGTAACAGGTTTTTTAAAAAATCATATTTTTAAAATGAAGTAAATGAATATCATAATAGGTTTCTCTACATATTGGACTTTTCCATTCATATAATTACACTTCATGCATAACAAATTTTATCCCTTAAAATAAAAATGACTCTATATACAGAGAACTTTTTAAATCTCCTTGATTTTACGTAACTAACAACTACTTAATCCGCCAACTTGTCCAACTTATGCAGACTGAAAATAATGAAAAACGTAACAAGCAAGAAATCAATACCGTCATAATTATTACGATAAAAATAGTTTTCTCTTTACACAACAAAAACATTGAAAATTCTTATAAAAAAAAATATTGAGACGTAAAAAAATTGAAATTAAAAAAAAATTTACATTCGTGGTAATAATTCTTCAAAAAGTCATAACCATTAAAATATTACTGGAACACGGCATTATATATCAGGGTCTGCGCAACTTTGCGCGCTCTCTCTCTCTCTCTCTCTCTCTCTCTCTATTTCTCTCAAGGGATAACAAGTGCGCTACGGGACGCAATTTATCCGACACTAAAACCATTATATATACCACTTATGTCTTAATTAATATTTGATACATTTACTTTTGAATAAATTATAACTCGTATATCGCAGCCATGAATTATCTCGTCAAGTATGAAATATCATTCGTTTTTAATTAACGTCACAAAAATATTATCTCATATTTCCAGAATTTTTTTCACCTTCACGCGTACAACCCAGACCGGACCGCATTTATATACGAAAGATAACTATACCCTCATATACCTTATATTAAAATACATTATATTCATCCTTGCAACAACAAATTACAAAGCATAATCTTTCAACATTCGCGCGATCACTTTCTCACGCTATCTCATTAGTAGCTTTATAGAATTTTAACTTCATCGCGGAGATGCGTGCGTGTATAAATGCAAACATATATATAACTTTGGGTTTTAAAGCGCTGCTCGTCGATGTGGGTATATATACACACGTTTACAGCGCATCGTTAAATATATTTGACAACTCGATAAACGGCGCTCGACGAGCAAATCAACTGTGTTGCATGTGTGTATATATATATACACACACACACACATATATATATATACATGTGTGCATATCCCTGCGAGATCGCACACCGCGCGCGTCTATTTTCAATTATGGCGCGCACACGCGTTTCCTGTGCTCCGGCTATCTATATATATGCTGCGCGTAATCCACGGAATACTAATCGGACACTTAATCTTTGTTATCAAAACGAACGCGTATTTATGTGAGAGCGTCGTCTACGGTTTTTGCAAAACAATATCTTTCTATTGGCTACCAAAAACGGCTTTCTATTTTTATGATTCTTCATGGTATGAATTGTTTTTTAATTTAATTTTGATAAATCGTGGGTGCACAGACAATTATACAAATTAGATCTGGGATCTTTTACACCGTATTATATCGCGTTAATTAATTAATTTTTGTTTCTATCGTACTTCACATATACTTGTTTATATAATTACCGTATCCTACACAAATAGTTCCCAAAACCCATCGGCAATTACATACTGGCCCTTTTGATAAACCAAATTGTCTATATCAATTTCTTCCTTAATATGCTGATAGCGAGCGATATGATATATTTCAGTGAAAATCGCATAGACCACCATCATCATCATCGTGCAAGATTGATTATATGTCACTTGAGCGCCAGGGACCACTAGGACACCTTCGCGCACATGTGTCACGTGCGCGTGCAGCTGGTGCTCCAGTATACATATACATATACAGAGGAGCAAATTCAAACCAATCCTCTATATACTATACGTATACTTAAAAAAGTATAAAAAACACAAAGAGACACACACACTTACCTCTCTCTGTTTCTCTTTAAATAGTCAATCGTTTCCCAATCCTTCTTCTTCCTCTTTTTTTCTTCCCAACACCACTTCCTCGACTTATATTGTCCCGTTAACCGAACGGGTGAAGAAAAAGGTATCCCTTCCACACTATCACCTCGTACCAAGAGTCAAACAAACAAAACAAAAAAAGAAAAAAAGAGAAACACACTCGGGAAGACAAGTTTCTCTCCTCTCACTCTCTCTCTCACGCACTCTCTCGCCTACACGCGCGAGGAGGAGAGTGCGAGCGCGATATACGCAGATGAATCGCCGCGGCGGCCGAGGGTTGACTAGACTGTCTGCTCTGCTATAACCGCGCCGTCGCCGCGCACCGCGCGCTGCGGACTTCAACCCCCTCCGCTCGCATGCCTTCTCACATATACACTCTCTATATATGCGCGCTCGCGCGCTGGCAAGAGAGAGCGTGCGCCGTCGCCGAGGAAACGATCGTATCGATCGCCAACGCGAGCGCCTCTCTCGCTCTCTTTAGATGTGTGTATATATGTATACGTATAAATATATGTATGTATGTATGTACACACATATATATATGTACGTGTGTGGGTGGATGTGAGGGTAGGCCTATACGCGTATATACTGTTGCAGGGTTATCATTCCGTTGGGAGTGTATATATGTATGTATGTATGTATGTGTGGGTAGAGATCGAGAGCGTCTTTTCGGGGGCAAAGAGGGGGGAGAGAAGAAGGGAGGGATTTTTTTTTCACGATATGTGTGGTGTATATGTAGTGTGTGCCCGCGAGGATGTTGACCGAGAGGGAGGTGAGTCCATTTTGACGGCTGACCTACTGAAGGATGTCTGTATGTGTATATATATGTATATGGGTGTATGTATACTAAACGGGCCGCAGGAGGGAGGTTTCTTTCAATGCTGTGCGGATAATAGGCGCTACTGTGATTTTTTTTTATAAAGAATATACGGCTGGGATTCACGTATGCGCGGTAAATTTTTTTTTATTTTGGCGAATGGAAATTTTGAGACTATTGAAAACGATGGTTTTATTTGTTTGATGGTAATTATAAAATGCGATGTCGCTGTATATAAAGCTATATATATAATAACTTGAGATAGTTTAGAATTTAAGTGTGTTATTTGCGGTATCAGATAATTTTCAAATTATTAAATTTAGCAAAACTATACAATGATTTTCGTATATAGGGACAAACGAGCGGTCGGTATTTATTTGGTTTATTCGACATTTATTTAATATTTAATTAGGTTGCAGGGTTATTAGATGAAATATACTTTGTTATACGAATAACAATGCTCGGTGTCGAGAGGGAAAGTCTTTCTTTATTGTGAAGAGAAAAGGGAGCTTTTTAATGAGGAATATATGTATATATATACCACTTGAAATTAAAATCAGTTTATTAATAAAATGAAGACGCGAGAATAATATGATTTATTATTTATTCTCAATATAGATTGTACAAAATCATCAAACATTATATAATAAATCATATTATTTTTTCCCCTCTTTTTATAAACAAACTGGTTTCGTTTTTAATTAGCTCCTTTTTGCATCAAAAAGCCCCCCCCCCCCATTCCTCACACGGCCCCTCTTCCTTTCAGTCTACTTTTTCATCAGTATTTTCACGCAAAAAAAAAAAAGAAATAAGACCACATTTTCCTGGGAAGAAAAACTTGACTTTACACGCTGCATTAACATTAATGACGTTGTAAATTCACTACCTGGCCGTATATAGAAAAGTAAGCAAAAAGAAAAAAACAATCACAATGATGTACTTCAAATTTTCAAGAATTAAAAAAAAATTAAACCAACCACTATTAATTACTCCCGCACGCATAATTCCTTTTTACGTTTCCTTCTACACTATATATAGGCTTTCGTCATATACTTAATTCTAAAAAGCGCTTATATATATGTATACGTATGACAATATAAAGAGACCAGTCGTCGCAGGACAGCAAAGTTTCGTAACCCAAGGACGTGTCGAAGATAGGATCGAACTACTCTCGTTGGCTCGCGCGCTCGCAGGTGAAGAGGCGGCCGCGGGGACTTTGACAGGGAAGAAAATTCGGTTAGCGGGGGGTGGTACGGAAGAAAGCGTACCTTTTGTTCTATGCTTTTGTTTTGCTTGCTGCAGGCTGACGGTATGTAGTAGAGTTGGATAACAAAATTTTCAGCAGGAATATATTTAAAGTATGTATATATATAAGTTGGGTGCTCGAAGGTAGAGGCAAGGTGGTGGGAGAGTGTGTATATATAGGGAATAAGCGGCGTGGGCTTCATTGTTGGCTGGTTTTACATATTTTTAATAAAAAGAATATTAATGTAAAGGAGGTAGGGAGCAGGAAATTTGGTTCTTACGTAGTAGAAAAAAAAATAATAATAAAGGCACGCGGTGTTGTCAAAAAATTTATTATATCGGTAGAATATATACATTATTTTCTCAATATCGTTAAGATGTGTATCTGAGCTGATTTTAAAAACTTATATTAACGAAAAAGAAAAAAATGCTTTTCAAATTATTTTTATTATAAAGTTCTATTGGACGGTCGACGATAATCAATGATAAGAAGTAAAAGACTATTAAATGAAAAATAGTGAATATAGAGATATAATTTGAAATGAAAATTTTATAAAAATATAATATATTTGAAGTCACAAAGCAAATGCTGCAGTACTACAGTAAATTAGGTAGATAAATGAAGCATTTAATGGTCATTCAAATAATACTACAATACGTAAACATATCCCCATATATATATGAATCTCGAGCCTTTGAAAAGCATAAAACAGTATATACGCATATGTATATATACGTAAATGCGTTTTAGTAACCGCAGCACATGCTAAAAGCTTTCAATCAATACCTCGGTTTCCTATATAAAATTACAATTCCATCTCAATCAATCAAACAACGTCGAATCCAAAAAAAAAATCAAAAAGCCCCACACAAATCATACCAAACTCACACAACCGACCTCGATCGTCCAGTCCTAACACAACCTTTGTTCATATAAAAAAAACTTTCCAACTGAAAAAAAGCACATACCACCCTCGCAAGTTAAACCTCGTCGCGCTTGATTGCCACGAAACGATGAAGAAAAAAAAATGTGTCAGGCCCGATAATCCGTGCTTGCTCGTTTACTCTCGCTTGGTGTGATTTAAAATAATATACGCGCGCGGCTGTAGAGCAACGGGCGCGCGAGATCTCGGAAATTGTGTCAGGACGGAACGATGTAGTATATATATATATATATACACACATATACACATGCACTATTGGCGCAGGCGATTGCTGCGCACCTGCATGACACATATATGCATGTATATATGTGATACGTTAATTTTTTAGTGGGTGCGAATTGGAGAAGGAGCGGAGAAAGAACGATAGATTTTTTTGTGCGAGACGAATGCTTTGCTCCTGGTTAAATATTTCGTATAAGGGCACACGTTGAGGCTTTGATTTTACGGTATAGTGTATGTATGTGAGTGTGTGTAATATATCTGAAGAATCATCCAAGGTAGATAAATACATATATATATATATGTGTATGTGTTTATACGGTACATAATATATTGTCATCGATTGGAGCGGGCCGCTTTTAAGGCGACGTGGCCATTCGTTATCAATAAAATACGACGCTATTATTTCGTAAAGGATGGATCGACTCGAGGTTTTTCAAACTGTAGCGCATTTACTAATTCTTTCATGAGAAAATTACGCAAAAATTTAAAGCTCCGTGTATATATGTATATGTTTTGTTTTTAAAGCGCAAAAATTATTTATTCAGACTGCGCTTCGAAAATTTGAAAGACATACGTTTTTTTATCCTTTACGCGGTTATCGAAAACCTTTGCTCTGATTTCCGAGAGAATTACTGTATATACAACATCATCAATAGAAGTTTAACTCGCAAATAAATAATATCGCGTTCCCGAACTAATTTAATTGCGTTTCTCCTCGTGTTCAACATTCTCCGAACATCGATATCGTACAAATATTTGATTTACTTTGTCAAAGAGAAAACTTTGTATATAGGTACTTGCGAGATTCCTCGATGTTTGACTGTCGCATCAAATTATTTCGCGTAGCGATCAAAGATGTTACTCTTACAACCAATGTATATATACTTTTACTTGATAAAACATTGCGGTCAATATCAGAGATCATTATCGAGAAATACTGATTCGTACCACTATAAAGATATATATACCCACAGACTTGAGAACTCACTGCGTTTTTAAATTTTTGATAAAATGAGGTTTTTCACGCTATAGCTCTCGGCTTTCCGTTTCACCGACAGTTTCTGCATGTTACATGCGCGAGACTGCGTATAGATTCCTGCAAATTGTTGCAGAGATGCTGTTTTTCGTGTATATATGTGTGTGTGTATATATACAGCAAGACGTGTGGATAGAGCAAAGCAGTTGCTGTAAAATATATCGCGAGCTTTTTACTCCTTGAACGCGATTCGCAGGACGAGCAAATTTCGTGGTATATAAATGTGATTATAGGGAACGTATCGTACGTAAAACGTAAGTGACGTGAATATATTGTGTTTTGTTGCGGAAATATATATATACACATATATTTTTGGGTTATTCACTCACGGCTACGTGTTTACGTCGCGTTTCACGCGCTTTTCGTAAAATTTTTACGTTACCGTACGATTCATCATAGCATGAGACTATATACCTGTTAGCGTATTCTAACTGTGTAAAGTTCAGTTATTTGTTACTACGTTATCGTTTATTTCACGAATATCATTCGGAAACTGTAACATTATTTTGTTTATCGATGAAAACTTATATATCTCCATAATCACATTTTAAATAGTATGGTAATAGCCTAGTTTTTCAAGTTAATTCTTTGCTACTGCTACCATACATAACCGATACGTTTAAAGTGTATAAATAATTGTAAACAAAACTTTTCTTTTCAATAAAATCCAACTGAAGGGGCAATTACAATAAGCGTAGCGTATCATGCGTAAGTTTTCATTTCAATAAATATGACGCAATGAATGAGATTGATTCGAATATTGGCATGGAAAACAATAACGTGCGTGCATGACGTTCCATTGACAACATCCGACGAATAACAATTTTTAATTCTCATCTCCATGCATTTGCTATTTCTCTCTCTCTCTCTCTCTCTCTCTCTCGTGCTCTCTTTTTTTCAATTGATTCTCGTTTACCATAAGTTAACAGCTCGTTTATGGAAATAACGTTTCCCGCGAACTGCACCAATTGAATAATCATGCGCATCCACTTTAAGTTAGTTTTTATAATATTTAATAAAATTATTTGCATCTCTATGCGTGTTGTTTATATTAATGCTTTATAATCAAAATCTTTCGCAACGTACATATAATAAATTGCCGTTATGTTTATTAATCTAATTTTTATATGTGTTATACTATCACTGAAAACCTGTATAACAAACATCACGCTCTTCTACCATCACCACAGAAAGAAAGAGAGAGGGTACAAAAAAACCTTTCAAAACTATATACTCAAGAAGCCGCATGTGAAAGTCCGATACTTCGCTCCCTACCTAAAATCGACCGAATTTCCCATCCACACTCGCCCATAGTCCCGTATACACGAAAACGAAGAAAATAATCGTAGAACGGTAGTCGCGTCGCCACATCCGCGCGCCTATATACACCACTATACTCATATCTTATACACGCACACATCTATCCACACATACTTTTACAATTATATCTCTCTTAACCGCGCGCGCACGTGTAAACGCGTCTTATATCCGAAAATAGCCCATATTATATAGCGTTTGGATTTTCGGGTTATATTCCTCGGGTACGCGTTCGCATCTCGTAAGACCCTATAGCGAGCGATGAACAGCTGTCTAATAAGGAAGGCACTTTCGACTTTAGAACACGGCACGCGTATATGCGCGCGGCAGTAGCATCAGTAGCAGTATAGCGACAACATATGAGCGAGTTTATCTTTCTCGTTTGCGCGCGTTGTATAGTGATGATGATGAGAAGAAGAAGAAGCATGTGTGATGAGATGGATATTATACGGTTGTAGTTTTGGTTTAACGTAGATTGTGTGAGGTGATTGTTGATGCCGCGTTGTGTCAAGTTTTTCTGATTTGTGGTGTTCGTATAGTGTTGGTGGAACGAAGATAAGTTTATGTGAGTAAATCATTTCTGCAATGTTTTGTTTAGTTTCCTAAGTGGCTATAGTTTTTTTTTCTTAAATACTTGCATAATTTTCTCAAATTTATAATTATAAATTGATTATAAAAAAAAACAATATACCAATGCTTTAAAATTTGGATTTACTTTAGTTCGCGACGATGGTTTTAAAGTCGGCAATGGGAGTAAACACGAAATCATTGCTTAAATTTAGTGCATTCGCGCATTGCGGCCAGTATATTTATAGTAGCCTTTTAAATTACGTAATTATCGTGCACCTTCTAAATCAAACACATATAGGTAAAACGACGGAGACATAACATGCGACGCTTTTATATATACATATACGTAACAGAATTACCTTGCCGTTTAAACAAATATTTGCGAATCAATAATATATAAGCTTATCAAAACGAAGAAGAAAAATTTTTCATTGAAAAAATGATTCTTGACACATTATTATCGATCTGTCAAATTCCATAGTAATATTTTGAGCTATTATGGATTATCAACAAATAATACTAATTGATTAGTGACAAATTTTAATTGTCATGTTCTCGGTCGTTTATATATAAATTCGAATGAAAATTTCCGCTTGGAATGAAAATTTTTGTGTGTTTGTTATTTTACGCGGGCAATTAACATAATATAATGTGGTGTGGGAATGATAAGATATTATGTATCTCTGTGGAATAACTAAAAAAACATAAATATGATACTTAATCTACTGGTCAGGTTTCTATTATATGTATAACGTATATCATCATTAACTGACCTGAATTTTGCATAGCAATTTAATGATTTTGTTAACAAAAATTCTCGTTTCAATTAACATTACAAATTAATCAATAGCAATCTGTTATCAATTTATTGGAGACTAAATATATAACACTTTGTGATAAGTACTGATCTCGAGTTTTCAAAATTCTAATTTTTCTTTTAGTTATCTATGTCAAAACATACAGCTGATTAACCTAATTATCTTATCACATTTCACTGAGGCAGATTTTTCATTTCTTTGGAATTGGGTAACACTGCGAAAGTATATCTATGAACGTGGTCCAGACGAGCTTTAAGCTGTAACATGCAATTGGGTTAAAAATTTCGCCGAGCTTGCAAAAAAAAAGTCTAATTAATTAGACGGTAAATAAACTGTTGAATTCCGTCATTAAAAAGATTAAAAACTGTGATTAATGCAGTTAATGCGATTTTTTAAAATCAACTAAACATTATCATTTTCGAAAGTTTAATTATAAATTTTACATAAAATATTACGCTATTTAACTTGTCTAAACATTACTCAAAACTATTAATCCCTTTGGAAATTCGTTATCAAATATTCAGCAGGACCACTATACGTTAAACTGGATGCTTTCAACAAGATATACGTTAAATCGATATTACGGGAAATTAATTTGTCATCATGTAATATATACATGTTATCATCAATTTTCAATTATCTTATAAATACCATTTACTCTGAACGTTTTGCATCTCCTATTACGCGTAACAGATACACGAATTAGTTATAAATACAAAATATTCTTTCAATCATTAATTTCAACATTAATGTTAACATTAATGTTATTATATAAACTGTCAATTTTTAACAAACCTACGTAAATATATATATACATTATCTAACACCTTCCTAAACACCGCAAACCTCACCAATATACACAAAACCTCAGCCCGCATCAACCGCGCAACAATTACCGCTGCGCGATCGTGAACCGTCGCATTAAATCCGTGCGCAGTTCGCGTGTGCCTCTCTCTCTCCTCACATACTATAGATATACACACTCCATCTCACTCCTGCGCATCGAGAGTTCCAGCGGAGCCATTGAAGACACTTTGTCGGAAGCCTCCTCCTCCTCCTCCTCTACTTCGTGTCACACACAATGCGACGAATAAATAGCTTTCCTTTGTCGACGTGTGACAAAGGCTACTACCACTTGACGTGCGCACGAGCGGTTTTCTTCTCTTCTCTCTCTTTTTTCCCTATTAATATTAATGCTTTCTCCGAGGTAGATATGTCCCATCGAGGGATTGGTGTAATTAACGTTCGTGTGGCCGTTATTTTGGTGACGAGGGATATTATATAGTTTGGGAGGGAAATTTTTTGGGATTATGTATGATGCATGGTCGCGTGAGGAGCATTGATGAAGAGTCAATTTATTGCTGCGGGGTTTTATTTCGATGTTGGGTTTTAAATGAACACGGATGTTGGTCGAAACACTTTTTAGGGTGCGTGGAGTTCGTCGGTTTATGATTGTAGGTTAAAATAGATTGGTGTATAGACGTATACATATATTAGTGTTTGTAGTAAAAATAAGTTTTATTGTTGAGCAATTATTATTATATACATTTCGAAGGATACTGAGTGTTCCAATGCTTTGTTATACGCAAAGTTATATAGTTTTGAAAACAGTTTGAATGAGCGTTTATATGTATATATTGCAAAAAAATTGACTTTGAATTTCACATATTACCTGAAAATTTTTTTTGGGGCCACGTTTTAATAGGAAAAACTATTCAACTTCTAGATCCACAGTTTTTTTTTCATTCAGTGTCCAGAACTATTTCCTTTTATATCTTGAATGTCAATATGTGTGATAAAGACGAAAAGACAATGTTAGTGAGATATTTTCGGGACTCATGCTACTAGATAAAGGGATTTTCAAACATTAAAGATTATCTGATCGACAGTGTCTGCAAGACATTCTGTTCGAAATAAAACAACGTGTTATATTTTGAGGGGTTCAAACTATCAAGTAAGTGTATAATAGGTTTTGACTTGACACTTTAAACGTCTCGATCTATCGTTGTTCGCATTACTATATAGACTTCACTTCATTTTTTTGCACTTCGCATATTGTACTCATATTAATTACACATGTTTTAATTCGAATTAAGGAATTTTACCTTTTTTACTTATATTTTCAATGCAACGTCTATTTAAGACTTTTTCTTTTATAAAAAAGGTATTATACGTTTGCGTGCAAACAGTAAAGGTACCAAAAATTTCATAAATTTGACGGAAAATTTATTTTTCACGACAAACACATTAAATTTATTTTAAATGTGAAAATACACACAAACATAGGTAGATATTTTGTCTTAGAAATACGAAATTTTCTAGAAGCTTTTATATAAATTAGTTTAAAAAGGCGTAACTCCTAATTACATTTTTAGTCCTCACTCGACTTCATCATATAATTACGAATAGTAAATACAGAATAAACCACACTGTAAAAATTATTAAAAATCATAAAAAAAAATCCTTGTAAAAATTATAACATTGCGCTTCTCAGAGCTATAGCCACTTACTGAAAAAACAAAACTAAATTACATACATATATATATAAATTTTCTGCAAAGCAAAGCTTAGCTTGAGGCTCTGACCGCATATTTGACAGTTTTCGAGCCCACATATATATATAATTGTCGCAACCCTATTTTCTTAACGAACCTTTTCACCATACTTTCTCTCTCAGTCATGCTAAAAACCCAACCCAGCAAACATTACGTCATCGTCATCAAACAACCATTCGACTTCCGCACACGACCCACCACCCACATACATATATCGATCAATGCCCATCGCTATACTCCCTTCCCTTTCTCCCCCCAAAAAAAAATCCCTACATTTTCCATCCTCCACCCTCCGCATCCACCCAAATCCGCACACCGCCGAATCTCTTTCCTCTCCCTCTCGTTGTGTGTCCTCGCGCGGTCTCTCCGATAATGACCCACATTCCCTCTTCTATATATACAGATATATCAGCTGCTGAACCAAACGAGAGAGGGGACAACTACCACATACTATATATATATATATACATAGTCGACACTAGAGCACACTATACTGCAGCAGCAGCGCGCGCGCGCTCGTCGTTATATACTAGAATGGAGGTCAGGGCGCCTGCGCCCCCCCGTAGATGATCGAACGGCCGGCCCACACGCGCGCGAGAGTCGCAGAGGGAGGAAAAAGCTGAGAGAATTGGCGCGAGCAGAGCGTAGTGCGGCCCGGGGCGCCGCTCTCGTAAGATGAGCAAGGCCCTCGTCCTACGTCTTATTCAATGTAATACCACCGGTAGATCGTCTGTCGTTGCTGTTGCTGCTACTGCTGCATCGACAACTTTCAAACAACCAGGACGAAGGAATTTCCATTCATCCCGTGATTATATCCTGGATAGGTTCCAGAAGTACAAGGTACATGAGCTTTTTTTAATTAATTCTTTTTTTTTTATTTCCCTTTCCTTAGATATATACATATACATATAATATATATAACGCCCCTGTATACGCTATTTTGTGGTCGTTGTCGGCTTTTTCGTATACATATGTGTACATATACCTATTACATATATCTGTGTGTGTGTATATAATAATTATTGTATTAAAACAACGTGTATGGTATAACGCGCGCGTGCTCTCTTCTCTTTTTCTTTTTTCCCTCCTTTCTTTCTTCTCTCTTTCTACTCCTGCGTGCGCACGCGGGCTGATATACAGCGCTGGTGTACACACATACATACATGGTGGCAGTGGTGGTCGTCGTCGTCGTCGTCGAGAGCAGCAGAGCTACTCAGTACCGTACTTGCTGATGACGCCGGCCGCGGTGCGACGGTGCAGGTTGCAGCTGATGCGGATGACGCTTATACTGCTGCTGCTGCTGGTTCAGGGACGCGCGGACGACTTTGGTAATGATCGCTCGCGCATACATATATATAGAACATATACGCACGCGCGCGCGTGGCTAACGCGCATCTCTTGCGCATATATGTATATATATATATATATTAATAATTATACATATATGTACAGTATATAAGCACCTATGCGCTGTGTGGTTCTTTCTTTTCGTATATATAGATATATATACATGGCTAGCTTCTTTTTTTATATATTTATATATGTATATAAGACGAGTGTGGAGTATAATATACTGGCAGGTTGCGGAGAATGGTAGGAAGAGAGAATCTTAACGCGGAAGTATAGTAGGTGCTGCTGTTGTTGTACGTGATGTGAGTTTCTTTTTTTTTTTCTTTTTCTTTTTTGTTATTTTACGCGAGAGGAATTTCAATCGGAACGCCGCGGTATGCAGAGATTGTTATAAAGAAGTGAATTGTACAATGTATACATATATTATCGTTAATTTGGTATAGATATCTTTGTGTAAATTGGCGATTATTCATTGCTAAATGAAAGGTGAAACTTACGTATAGAATCTCACGAGGTCGTCATTGATTTTTAGTTTTCAACGCGCTGATACTTTTAATTATATATAGTTTCTGAGAATCACTTGCATCTTTGCGCGCGTCGTAAAAATATTTACAACCACGTGAACTACTTGCTCCATTTAACAAAGAGCTTGTGTGTCTAAAATATATAATGTAAAAAGTATTTTCTTCGACTTTTTGTAGTCGCACGGGAAAAGCCGCACGCAATCGGCATATCGATCTTAAAATTGTTATAATATTAACAGTGTGACGTGTACCGGTTAACAATAAACATCGCTTTCACTATATATACAACTGTAACACGTCAGATTCAAATATTAACGAGAAACTAACTTTACAAAAAAAAGAAAAATATAGCGTGTTTGTATGTATATCAGGTATATAAAAACTAATAAACGAATAATAATTATAGCGCTGGCTTTCGTGAATCACGCGCGCGTGTCGTGTGAATGTGTATATATGTGCCAAATTCTTGAGGAAGGATTTTGCGATGTATATATATGTATACATGTATACGTGCGCGAATTGTATGCAGTAGCGCTGCAGTTGTTAATTAAAGCCGTTTACCCTTGGCTGAGTAAATCGAAAAGTAGATAATGGCAGGATTTAGCCAGACATATACGTGCGCGAAATGTCTAAGAGTATGAGCAGCCGGGGGATGAAAGGAAGTTGATTTTAGTTAAATTTACATCTTTTTGAATTCCACTTTTGTGTATATACTATATATTGTTTTACAGAAATCGTTTATTTCAAAATCCTTATCTGCAATTCAATTTTCAGTTTTTTCTTTATGTATATGTTTACGGCAATATGTGTAATTTAAAAATTTCCTTCTGAACCGTCTGTGTTCTTAAAATTTTGAACATTCTTAAGTTAGATTGTGTTACAATAAATTGAAAAACGAAAACATTCAGATAAAATTTATTAGTAGAAATTAAATTAAAATTTCTTCACGTTGCCACCAAAACTGTCAGTATATTGCTCTATAGTACCAGAATAACGTTCTCTTTCCACACTCGTTACAACAAACACTTTATATTATTTCGTTTATACCTCGATGTTTCTTTTCTATTCTACACCTTTTGCAACATTTTCTTTTCTCTTATACGATGTTTCTGCATGGACTTTATAATGCATATTATATATGAGATTTCGTTGCGCCACTATATGCACACCTATACACACACGTATTATATAATCTATACGCGGTCACTACGGCCATAGGAACGAGGATCAGCGGAATTCTTGGTAACTATGTATATATGTATATTATATGCGCATTTCGCCTTATAGCATATAATAATTGCCACAGATCAACGCCGCATCAGAAGTCTCAGTAAAACCACATATAGAACGCGCGCAGCTGCTTTTCTCGTCATATTATACCTGCGATTTCTGTTTTCACTGACATTTGAGAAGGAAAAAAAAGTATTGTAGTGGGTGCATAGCTGAGAAAAAGTGTCATCAATTTTTACATTCTCGTTGTTATCATTCGCCAAAAGTTACAGCGTTCGTTAGAAAAGTTCCTGCATTTCCAGGTCCATCGCATTCTCGAGTGGTTCCTTTATGTTGTGTCATTCAAACCGTATATATACATGTTTTTTCGTTTCTTTTTTTTCTCATTAATTTATTTATATTAACTTTAAATGGGATTTTCTGTTTATGTATTCACTATATTATTTAAATATATTTAAATGAAACATTCAAAAATATAATTTTGCTTGAATAAATAAATTGTTAATTAATAATTGGTTGTCTGCTAAAAAAAAGAGAATTCAATTTTAATTTTACGACGATTGAACTTTACTTTTATTCTTAATAACAGATAAATAAATTACTTATTTTTTTGAAAGGAGAGAGAGGAAGGGGATAGTTTTGTATTTTGCCTAAAATGATTAATCACAATCAAAGAATTCATTAGTTTAAGCAATCATGATTTATTTTTTTTTTACCTAAATTACATCGATTCCATTTCAGTTGGCATGCAAAAAGCTGTGGATGACATCGCTAAATTCCGTGCTTTCATCCAAGTCATTAGCTCCAAACACTATTACTGGGAGAAGTAACTTACACAGATCGAAAGTTCTTGCATCGACCAGTACTTTACTAGCTTTGCAAGTACGTATTTTACGTTTATCCTTTTAACCCTTTGACGCTTCGTATATGTACATAATGTATACAATCGCTTCTTATTATCAGTAGTGAATAAGATTTAATTTTGAAAACTGCACATAGAAATATTCGTAGAAATAGATGTAACGTAGAGACTGATGAAAAGTATATAACATGAATAGAATAAATATATTTTTTTTCAAATCAAGGCGTCAATGGGTTAAAAACCATTAGTTTTCGTAGTGTAGATCTAACACCAAGTATTGTAAGCCATATTTTTTTATCAATAAAAATATTCAACGTTTGTGCTGCTATAGTTTTTCAAAGTAGTTTTTTTTACATTTTTATTGTACCAAGTGACTTATTTAATGATTGAAAAATATGTGTATTTTACTAACCATTATATTATCATGCTTATATAACGTATAACCCTATGCTAAAAAATATTGTGCTACCGTATATTAAGCGACTAATCGTGCCAAAAGTTGTGTACAACGTTGCTGTTGAATTTCGTCGTTTACATCAAATTAAATAATGTGATATCTTAATAAGTTATACAATATTAAGAATATCCTAATGTATATTATTAAGTACATGTTCCCTTTGCGTGTGTATTCGTGACTGCATGTGCATATGAGGTTGTGTGCGTACGCATAAATGAAGGATTATAATTCATTAAAAAAATTAATAGTAATTAAATCACACTCATTTGTATTTATATATTAAGAAAATGAAAGAATTAAACATATTTTTATTCAGATTTTAAAAAAGACATAATTTAAAAATCAAAAAGTTTCAAAATAAAAGAAAAATAAATAAATTATAAAAAAAAATTCAAATATAGAAGATATTTTGTAAAAACTAAAATCTTTTTATAACGAGCTTCATTCAAATGAATGCTTATTTATGACTTACCAAAAACAAAGTAAAAGGTCATGCACTTATTATGCACAACTCGTCAACCTTGAATTTATGAATACAAATGTAAATTTATGTTTCTCTCAAAAATAAAAAACAAAAATTTTTCGACCCCTCTTACAAATACGTTACAATATATTAATTAGAATTATTATACGGTGATATTAATAGGTGTTGTATTAGTATTAATTTGAAGGTCGCCCTATACACATTCACAAGAAACATGTGCTTAATTAAAGAAAAATGATAGATTGCGAAGTTCAATACCGATATTGTTGATTTATAATAAAAATGCAGCTATAAAACGAAAAATAGTTTTTAAAGTTTAATTTTTATTAAATCGTGCGATTTTCGCGCGAAAAAGTTTGATAAACTAATACGATTATCGTAAGATTTCTCGGGTGATCAATTATACGATTAGTCATACAATAAATGCGGGATATTTTTCAGTGAGGAATAAATAAATACATTGTAATTACTCATATATTTATAGAATTGTTATGAATTTATTACCTCATTTTCTACTCCCCATCCAATTTAGAAATACTTAACTATTACTTATGAAAGCACAATTGCTGTCTGATTGCATGTCGTCACGTATGATATTTTAGATTAATTCTAAATTAAAAAAAAATTTATTATTTTATAAACTAATTTATACTTGTAAAATAGTTTATTGCATATTTTAAAAATTTAATGTTTATTGATTTCATTCATTGTAATAAAAATATAACCATTTTACTTTCTTGTATATTCTTAATTTTGCCATTATTTAATTTGTTTAGGTCTTTCATTTGTAAGTACTACTCCTCACTAACTATAATAATCCTTATTCAAATGTATGTAATATATTGGTATATATACGTTTATATTTAATTTTATCAAAAAAAGAAATTATGAAATCAGGAATCTAAGAATATATCAAACATTTAAGAAAGAGTAAAATTTTTATCAATATTTCAACATAAAATTATGAAACCGGGAACGATTTGTTTTGAATAGATAAAAATACGAAATAGTTTATGATACATTAAAAACTTGGAAAAAATAATATAAATACCTATGTATAATTTTTATGAGTACGTGGTATGTAACGCACCACTTTACGTACGTATAAATAACCGCAGTATCTCCCATGAAGCACCGGTAAACGGCCATATATATATTTATAAAAAAAAAACGTTTTTAATATACTGTGTTTACAATGTCTTATTCTCTATTCACACTCAGTTATACCAACTGTTCAACATTTTTTTTTATCACCACATCACTGGTGTTATTCATTAGCAGATATGTAGATATTCCACAGACGGCCGTTAAAAATTCAAAATTCTCTTCTATAAAAAACATCCCTCTGAACATAATCGTGAAATGTCCAAAACGATGACCCCCAGCACAATTAAACCCCGTAACAAACGAGTTCCTCAATAAACGCACGTCTCCATATTCCCCTCACCCCACGGCAACACTCTTCGCGCACGTGTACATCAACAGACTGTACCGTAGCTTCGCACTTTCCCGCGTTCCTCACGTCTTTGCGCGCCATCTCTTCAACTTGTATATATATATTTATATATATACATATATATACGTGCCTATCGTGTGTACGCGCCGGCGCGACGGCAGTGCACTCGCGCGAACGAGGCCGACGACACCGCGCCGATGAAGAAGAAGCATTATATAGGCAGCAGCTAGCAGTAGCAATTCTCGTGCCTATATAACACACACAAAACGGCCCTGACACAAGCGCGCGCATATATGCAGACTCGTATAATAGACAACAAGAGAGCAAGATAGCAGTAGGAACCGTCGTGAGGACGGATCATGCTGTGGGGCTACTTCAGCATCTTCTGGAAGAACTTCGTCAATCGTTGGATCCTCAGACAGGTAGACGTGGGTATCGAAAAACTAGAGAGAAATGTGGAAGAGAGTTTATTATACATATACTTGTCGTGTGCGTTGGTGTTGTTTTTGTTGTGCGCGAAGTGGAAACGGGTTTTTGTCTCTACACTGTAAATAGATTTGTTGTGAGAAAAGTGGCTGTTTTTACAGAACGAGTGTCGAGGGTAGGGATATATAGATGTATATTAGCCGGTGTTGGGATATCAGGGGAAAAAAGAAGAAAAAAAAAGTTTTGATCTCGTCTGCAGCATATATGCAGGAGTTCGGCGTTCGCGCGATAGTCGAGTGTTTTATTTTTGGCGCCGGGACGGCGACGACGGGTGTGTATAGCGAAAAATTTTTCGCGCAGACGAATCCCTATAAACACATACTTATACGCTTGTTATATACATATATATATAC
The DNA here is from genome assembly GCA_035583055.1 of Torymus tubicola. Lineage (NCBI taxonomy): Eukaryota > Metazoa > Arthropoda > Insecta > Hymenoptera > Torymidae > Torymus > Torymus tubicola. Next base: position 13,865,885 of record JAWWEQ010000055.1, on the reverse strand, counting down.
ATATATATAAGCTTATAGATACACCAAAGAGCCGCCGCAGAGCAGTTTTGGAAAAACTATTCGGACACGATCTTCTTAAATTCTCGTGAGCAGATATTAAGTCGCGTTATACACAATGGAGGCGGTCGAACAGGTGATTATCCTCGTTAGAAAGTTTCTATATGTGTATATATATACGTACGTTTGAGAAAGAGTAAGAGCGAGTAACGAGTTCGATGTTCGTCGTTTGTAGGTTAGTAGAAGCCGGTCTCTCTCTGTATACATGTATACATGGAGCAGTCACGAGAGTAAAGAAGATGCTCCGAAGTGGGTAAGATATATTCCGGTTTCTGGGAAGAGAGTTTCCGAGATGTACAAGCGACGTGAAAGGGTCAATTGATGTTTTTCTGCGGCTTTTATATATTGACGTGTTGGCGAGTTTTTCCATCTTTTATTCATGATGATTCCCGGCGCGTGAATCAGAAGAGCGCGCGCAGGTTCATCGACTCCGATATACATATACTTATGTACAGAAGCTGCGATGTCTTTTTAATTGAGGAAATTTCGGAGCATCAGTATGGATTTCGGGTTAGAAGAAGAAAGTGGCGAGAAGAGAAAAATGCTCGCTTATACAAAAGTATAATAATAGTTTGAAAAGCGATAAGATTAGAATCGTACGTAATCATTTGTATACTGTTACCAGCCGGCTGTATAGCGTTACATCGCCGTGAATGTACACCAACGTGCTGCCGTCCTTCGATTTTTATCTCTCTCTCTCTCTCTCTCTCTCTTTCTCTCTCCTCTTTCTCTCGCGCCACTCGATCCGAAAATATCCGAATTCTTAGACACACGTGTGATACTGTGTTCATATCTACAGTTTCTCGAGAAATATTCGTTTTCTGCGCTGTTTCATAAGCCAGTCGTATAATCGTTAATAGGTATATATATAATATGAATTACCGTTTCTAAATGTGTAAACAAAAAAGTGAGACTTTCTAGGTCCATTCTTTGTTGAATCTGTAATGATGCGCTTTGTTATTCAGAGTATATGTAAGCATTATATGCACATTCGTTTAACCCTTTTGAAGCATGTGTGCATATACGCGTTAGCGCGGAGAAAGTGACGACTATAGCGACGCGCTCCAGTTATCTTAACGCGCTTTTATATATAAACATATGTTGCTTACATTTATTTATTATAAAGGTAAATGAATAGAAGACTGTCACGGTTGATAGATGATAGAAGGTTTACAAAAAGAGCGTTTTATTGCTTTTGGTATATAGTGAGTCTTTTTTTAGATTTATTGTGATCTAGCAAGTTTTAAAAATATTTCAAGGTATAGATATTTGTATTTCAATCAATTGGTTTTTTTTTGACATTTCTTATCGGAATTTTCTTTCAAGATTTTCTAAACGTCTTCTTCAAATAACTTCATTTTACAATGACGTAGAGAGGAACATATGTGTAAAAATTAATTTATCAAATATTCTTAAATTGAAATGTCTATTAGACGGCAGTCTATATGACAGAAGTTTCGAATAACGGAATGTCAATTCGCACGTAGCCATCGCTATACCTTATAAGATGTGAATTTGAAAATTTGAATGGGCCCATATCCTTGGAACTTCCCCCCGACAGACGCGACTAGACTTATAACGACGACACCTAGTACGTGCCATTGTTATAGTCATCTATACAGTAAAGTCAAACTATTTCGACAGTATAGAGATGACAGGTGACGAATTTTTTTCAATTTGCTACCTGTCCTTATGCAACACGGCTTGTTTGTTCTTGAATGATGGTGTACAACTTTGAATTTTGTTTAAAAAGTGGAGTTTTTTTGACGAATAGAATCAATTGTTCTTTTTCAATTTTGGACGAATGTTTTGCTAAGTTTATAAAAAAACATTTTTTAAATTACTTTGATTTTTCCAAAATTTTATTAATAAATTTTATTTGTCAAATTCGTAGACTCTGTTGAATATTTTGTTAAAAATCATAAAATTTTTTTATTAAAAATAAAAAATAAACAATTATTCAACATTTCATAAAATAATACTTGACAAATAGTCTACACTAAAATTTATACTCAAGTCAATAAATATTCTAATCAATGTTTAGATTCAATGAAATCATGCTAACAAATTAATAGAAACGAATGGATATTATATAAAGATGTGAAAAATAACATCATTTCCATTTTTATCAAAACCTACCACAATACAACTCCTATATAAACAACTATTCAAAAATTCATCTTTCAATTCAAACTTCCCGCCGGCGCGCCCGAGCCACCTTATACCATATATTTTCGTGTTTTTTCGGTGCGTCTCGTGCGCTTCCGCATCTAGTTCTCGATTCTTCCAGCCAATCCCATCGATCGGTCGTTTCTCTACCCATCTGACCATGTGCATAAGAGTGAGATGGCCTTAGCCCCGTGTATATATATACACACATAGAAAAGGACGCAGCAGCGCAGACTCCGTCGACCGTCGTGGTGCGCGCGCGCATATATGTACACATACATCTACCACCTACCACCTATATAGATATATTTATCACATATACAACTGTTTGAGCGCTATACGTATAGCGCGACACACTCGCGCGTGCGTGCACAGTAGTAGTACAGTGCGTTCTTAGCAGCAGCAGGAGCAGCAGCAGCAGTGTAGTAGTTGCTGGAAAGTATAATTTTGAGATTCGCGTCTTCTACAAGAGGACCTAGGGATCGGCTTCTAAGCTAGCGGAGTTCTAGCGAAGACCAGTAGTATATACACGCGCAAAAGTATACGCACAAAGCTTCGGTGGATAGGAGAAGAGAGATAAAATTCGCAAACGTAAGTGTTCGTAAAACGCATCGCTGCTCCGCTCCGTCGTCAGCTGGTGTCGTGAGTGTTGCGTGCGTGATAGACTTGATATATATGTATATATGTAGATTCGCAAGTTTCGTCGATTCTATGTACGATATGGAATGAACGGAAATGTTTCGAGGTTAGGTTTCAAGGGTTAAAAAGGGTTTGTTCCTTATTGGGAAAGGAAAAGCAAGCAACTTGGGGGGGCAGCCACGAGTCTCCTCCGGGAGACGAGCAGCAACGAGGGGTTCCTTGATTGCGCGCGTGTGCGTAGGTTCATTGTGACAGTCACAATACCGAGCCTGCGCGTACACATGACATATATATACACTAATATTATAATGCAGGAAGTGGAAGACTGTTGCTTCAATAATAATCAATGAGGATTTGTCAAAAGCCGCGGGATTGTTTGCTGTCAGGTGCAAACGTAAACTGTTTTCGTTGTTAATGAGATTGAGATTGAGTAACTGTGATGTGCAGTAGTTTTTTTTTTGTTCGAGTGTTGAGAGTTGTTGATAGGATATAAATTTTAAAATTCATTGTTGATAAAATCTTGATGATAATAATTTTCTGTTTATCTCTAAAAGTAATTCCAATTGCGATGACTCTTCAATCGTGCAGTTGATTCATTCTCTGTTTTGCTAGTTACTATTCCCCTGCTATTTCATAATGTTTTCTTCAAAACAATCTCGTTTTTTATTTATTTCAATTTTTTTATGACCCCTTTTCGTTAAAGGATATATATAGTTTTCGCTAAACTTCAACGTAAGCACAACCCAATCTATTCACAACACACCACCCACCTGCGTAAACATCCGAGACCAACAAAAATCTAGCAACCCGCGAGGAAACTGAAAAAAAAGCAGCGCGCCAAAACCCATGAAAAATACCATCCCATGACGTAACTTGACGATCACTGACCGTCCGTAACCTACGAAAGCCGCAGTTTCTCGAGCGACACATTCGGGCAGATGTTCCAAGATGGCTGCCGAGTCGTGAAGGCATCCCATCATCATTATTCGTGCTCCCACATATACTTCGAGGAAGTGAAAATTACGCGCTATTCGTTTTCCCGGTGCAGCACGCATATCATTGTTCCTATACTTTTGCTGTCTGTATATACGAGTATATCGAGACAGACTGTGGAACTGCGGTATCGTAAGGATAGCGCGCTTGCGAGCCGCTACTGCCGGAGGTTTCGCCTGGTGCGAGAGAAGGAAAGGCTTCTTGATTCGCCGATCGATCGTCGGCAACGGCGGTGGCTGTGAACGTAGCAGCGACGTCGAGTCTACTTACCGCGGCGCCTGGACTGGCTCCTCCGCGTCTCAAGGTCTCCTATCGTCGATTGATATCTGCTTTTTCACGCGAGTAGTAGACGTAGTCTCAGGGGTTTTTGGTTTTTCTTTTGCTGATTTTTGTAGAGGTTGGTTGTGCATTTGGGTGGAGGTTCAATATATATATATATATAGGTGTGTTTACTGTGTGAATGGATTGGAGCAGGTGAGGTTGAGCTTTCATTTGCAATAAGGTGATTTCCAAGTGGAAAGTTTCTGCGATACTTTGGTGGCTTGATTTATGACTGTGAGTCTACTTAGTCGAAGAGATTAAATTTTGATTTCTGCGTAAATCATTAGATGTTTCATTGTGTTTCAGTTTATTTGAATTTACATAAAACAGAAATTTTCGATTATTCTTATGCATCTGATGAATTTATTTTAAAAGATTGCTCTAAGGAAAGTGGTTAAATATATAAAAAAAATAATAAAAGTATTTGATAATATTGGTGTAATTTATGCAACAGCTTTTATTCTTTCTAAATAAGTAAAAATTGGTTTTTAAGATAAATAGCACAGACAGTTTTAATTGCTTTTATAACAACTAATGATTGATTATATATATGCTATTAAATATACTTCAACACATTTATCACTATCAGCCAATAAATTTAACACTTAATTTAGCACTACTTTATTCGTCAACATAATTTAACATCCAATTACTTTGGGATCCTTGTCCTGTAACTTGTAAATACCTGTATCCTTGACAACGTTCAAACTTTCACCGCCATTTAGTCATTGTGCTTATGTCTGCCATGAATACCCATTACAGAGCGTTTTGAGCAGATGTCCTCCTCATCTGCTTCATTATCGCAAAGCAGTCTTGTACCGCAACAAGCTTCTTTATCATCATTGTCTTCATCCTCATCACGTTCTTGGATTTCATCACTCTTCGATTTTTTTTGGGACCAAGTGAGCCTCTTTCGTCTTGCTAATGTAAGTACTTGTCGAAGTGGCTCCCTTATCCTGTCATTGTCATCATCATTTATTCATTTCCATTCATTTTGTTCCCGTTAGTTTCTGGTCCTTTTTATTTTCCCATATATATTTTGTTTCTGTCTAATTTTGTCAATCAAGTTTCATAATTTTCATTGTTATAAAGGTTTGATATTTTTTAATTCATCAACTCTTCAGTTATTAGAAATATTATTATGAAAGTTCAGAATAGATGCATGTTATAATAGTTTATAAAGTACTCACAATAGTTCTTTATAAAAAAAATTGAAATTTTTACTACATGTTTAAAAAATCGAATATTCAATTACTTAATATTTTTATATTCTATGTATAAGTAAATCTTTTATCTAATTTTTTTTAATTTATTTACTTAGATGCCACGAAGCAGGAGACGTCACCGCTCACGGAGCCATTCGCGAACTCATTCGCCGGCTTCGCCACAATATGATCACAAGAGGAGACGGGTTGATTACGACAGTCCACAAAGTAAAGGAACATACAGGTAATAATTATACTTTTATTTAATCATGATTAAAATAAAAAAAATGTAATACATGAAGCATCAAGAAACTGTTTTACCAACAATAGGTTTCTAAAAGAAATTACCAATCCAGATTACTACTTTAGCCTTTGTTGATAAAACAAAATATTTTGAGTGGTAAATTATTTAATTTCTTATACCATTTTTATAAAACTGTCATTAATTCCTTCAAAATTTGTAATTTTTCAGATAGACACTGCATAAGAGTGCAAAACGTGAAAAAATATTGTACAAATTTTGAAATGAAAATCAGTGATTTGTGTATATTGTTGGTAAAATAGTTATTTCTTGTTGTTACTTTGTATATCATAGTTTATGGATAAATTTTATACCAAATATTTTACTATAACTAATATTTATTGTTATTAATAAATATTTCAATAAAATGAAAAACTTTGAATTCCATAAGCCCCTTTAAGTATATTAGTATTATTTTATGCTTGGAACTTGTTTGTGCAAATTCTCAATTGATAACTTTCTTTTTCTGTTTTAACTTGTAGTATATTGGTACTAACTCTTTTAACAAATCAAAATTTGTGTGTCAAGTAAAATCTTGCAAAGAGAACAGGTCATACAATTTTTTGTTTTATTTTCCAAGATATTTTAAAAGCTAATTTTAATCTTGCATGCAACTATAATGAGAAAAGGAAATTATCAAAAAATTTTTACAATTTTACTTTAGTTCTACTGATTACCGAACTAATTTTAATACATATTTAAGAATTGAACATTTTATTATGGATTACTAAGCATTTATCTTTTCATTTGAAAGCCTGATAAGTTATTATAAAGCATGTAAAGCTCCACAAAATAAATATTAACAAATTAATATTAAAAATAAATAGCAATGACAAGACATTACAATTCGTTCTCAGCCGTAATATAAAATATGAAAGTATATTAGCTGACCATTTACATTTAAATAGGTCTCATGTCACGATTGAGATGGAATAATTAAAGTTCCATGTAGGTGGTCATAATGTGGAAATAACTCATGTTTATAGAATCAGCATAGATACATGAAAAACGATTTCGCTGTTATTTTTTTTTTATTTTTTTTTCTGTGAAATTTATGTTGTAACAAGAGAAAAGGAAAATATAAATTATATTACATTTAAAAATGAAATCGACACTATTGATGTATTTCAATGTTATTAAATAACTCTAACCATAAAATATCAGAACCATGAATAAAAAAAAGAGGATAAAATTGTTCCGAATCGAGTAAAAACTACTTTCAAAGTCCTTGAAATCTTACGAGATAAACCTTGCATCGATCTTGTATACCACGATGTAACAACAACAGCTTACTCATTACTTCGCGCTAATAATATATCCAAATTCTTTACATAATTTATAACCTCGCATATACTATACAGCGAAAATAAACACCAAAAGAGGAAGGAAAATATTATTATATCAGCACTTGAAGGGCTGCATCATCTCTCTTCTTCTCTCTCTCTCTCTCTCTCTCTCTCTCTCTCTCTCTCTCTCTCTCTCTCTCTCTCTCTCTCTCTCTCTCTAAAAAAAAA
>JAWWEQ010000055.1:13781779-13858586 GCA_035583055.1 Torymus tubicola | reverse complement strand
TCTCTCTCTCTCTCTCTCTCTCTCTCTCTCTCTCTCTCTCTCTCTCTCTCTCTCTCTCTCTCTCTCTCTCTAAAATAATCCATCTTAAGCCCTAGCAGTTACGTCAATACAATTTCCCAATATTATATGATACAACGCGCGGGCTGGCGTCATATATTATCTTCATACCGCTCTATAAAATGACGTAAATCAACCACACACTTATACACACGCGTCCGAAGAAAATCAACGTTTAGAAGTCACGTATATACTTGAAGCTCGCGTTACAGCACATATACAGAGTCCTGATAACAAGACACATGTCTTCGCGTGCGATGATACATATCCCTCAAACAATATGTCGATTGTGTGGTTTGACTCGGCAACAGGTATAGTGCATGATATGCAGGACAATTTCCCTAATGATTCGCGCCCGTCTCTTTGTCTTTGGGTTATATGTATAGAGGTGTGTGTGTGTGTGTGTGTATACATAGAGGAGGAAATTTGCTAGAGACTTTTTAATACCCGATATGGGAACGTTATTATCGAGATGAGCTCACGCGTATGGATGGGGGAGAGGGAGGGACACATTGTATGCAAAGTTGCGCGCGGGGGGAAAAAGAAACAGCAAGCCGATGTGATTGTGTTGACGGCGTGGAAAAGTCTTTGGAATATAGATTGATCGACGACGTATAATACAAGAGAGTGAGAGTATGAGTAAACGTTCGATTGGATTTTTTTTAAGTTAGCTGTAGTTGTTTTGCCATATAAATTTTATTTTTTGAACCATAGATGTATAACAACGATTCACGAAGTGGGTTAACGTATAGTGCGATTTATTTAATTAAGAAAAAAAAGCAAAGAAAGAAAAAAATTGACAGGTATTAAAGTTAATGGCAAAATTACCTTGGAAATATTTCGATAACTTTCTCGCGTATATATAAACAATAATATTCTTTCTTTCTAAACATACGCAACTTAAATACCGTTTCACTTCACACTCAGTATTGTGTATGTTATACTCTCGTTGCACGACGCTTCACCAAGAGGGCAATTTATTCAGAACTTTCTTCCAAGCGAGTTATGATTTTAATTGCATCAATTGCATGCGCTTCGTACATTACACTTTTTTTTTCTTTAATACTTGTATACATAGCATTGAAATAAGACCTGCGTGCCACGTTGAGCTTTACAGAACAATATATATGTATATCTTTTATACATCGTGGATTATTACCATCTCGATAAAAATCGCGCAATTGAAATCCACAGAGAGTATATATATCCGACTTGAATTGGCATTGGAAATAGTTTCGGTCGACTGAAACGGTAGTTTCGTATATATACGTATATATAAAATACTTTGAGAGCTCACATTGAAAGTTGAAATGTTTTGGAAGACTTTAAATATAGAACTAAGCGCGCGTACTTACGCGACGCTTTTTGCTACGTTTGAATTATGCAGATGAGATTTCGTGCGGCAGAGGCAAAAGAAACCGTAAAATAAAAATAACAGAATCGATATGTATTTGCTCAAAGCTTGAACGATCAAATATTCAGACCATATATGTATATATGAATTTCCGCATTTATGGTTTTATACATATATAATGCAGGTTTATAGCGGTATAAGTTAAATAATTGGCGTATTACATATAATTGTCGTTGACTTATTGGATCTCGTGAAGCATTGCGGTATATGAACTGCAATCTAGATAGTTCTGTTCGCCGGAACATATATAGATATATATAAGTTGTTCGTATATTGGAGATGTTACGATGAGATTCAATGCCAGTTCTATAGTACACGTGTAAACAAAACAATCGGCTCTATTAATGGGGGAATATATTGAAGTTGATCTGATCGAATTTTTCATTATATATTCACGTTTTAATTGTCGCGCGATATGACATGCGTTAATTTACAAGTACACGGTTGTCTCGTATAGGTATCCGTAATTTTCTATCAATTATTAAACCATTTATACATTTAATGTCGAAGGATTCAATATCATTTAATATTTTACGACGAGATGTGCTACATAAGACGACGCGTAGATTAAATTTACTGTTAACGAATGGTTATTTAGATATGGACAAATGAATGTTCATTTATAGTTAGAGAAATTCATTGTTTGAGTAAATAACTGTCAACGAATTTTTTTCGATTATTAAGAAACTAAGTTTGTCTCTATCCAAATGTCAATTTGTCAGTAGTTAGTATAACATTTCTTCAAGATTCCTTTTTTTCTATGTACCACGTTACAAAACAACAAAGTTAAACTATACCAAGATTTAAAAAGTTTTCACAGTATTCACGTATAGAAATTATTAACTCACAAAAATTATAGGTACATACATATAGGAAAAATTTCTTTACGCATATAACTATAATCTCACAAAACCCGCACAATAATCATCGACCGTCCAACGCGTCAGAAATTTTTCACCCTTATACGCAAACAATATAACACACGCACATATACACATAGACATATATACACAACCGCGCCTTTCACGCGTTATATTCTCGCTCGTTCGTTTTTGCGATCATCTCACTCACTCTCTCTCTCTCTCTCCCCTCTCTCGAACGAACGCGCGCGCGCGCGTGTATGCCTCCCACTATCACGAGAGAGTGAGAGAGAGAGAGAGCGAATCCTTCACGGCTTCCTCGCTGCGGGGATTCCCTTGCAGTCGTTCGCTTGCCTTTCGCCGGTTCAAACCGCGCTCTTCTGCATATATATATATGTATATATATATGTATGTGTCGTCTCCGGGTATATATAACTTACCTTGGTTAGGTATGCTGCAGATTGTTTGACAAGGAAGAAGGTGAGGTGTGCAGATATGAAGGTGTAGAGAAAAAGAAGAAGAAGAAAGGGGTTGGTTAATTTTTAATTTAAAATCTTATATAGATACCGTTGGTTAAAATCATACGTTGGTAGTGAATTATATGTAGGAGAGATATGTGTATTGTACATGTACTGTACATAGATAAGTGCGCTTGGCAGCAGCGAAGCGTTTCGTTCTTCGCGAAATCGAGAGCGAAACTCTCACTCGTACCGGCAATTTTTCTGCCTGTCTATGTGTATGTATATATATAGGGAAATTTCACCGCGAATAATATACACACATATATTCAACTCACGCGCGCGTATTTTACGGATTTTCCAATTAGTGAAACCTATACCGAAACGTCGCGACAAAACTTAAGTATATATACTTCAACCAACCTCTTCTTCTACTTTTTCTTCACTTTATATCTACGCACTATCATCTCTCACCTATTCCATCTATACCTCAGTGCTCTCGCTCATCCCCGGATCGTGATTGAGTGATAAAAAAAAAAGCCATGTACCAACGGGCAACTGTCCAAACGACGACAACGACGACAGTGGAATCTTACTACAACCATAAGTGTACCAACAACGAGGAATTATCGTAGAAGGATATCGGATGCCAGGAGGATGCCGGCACTCGCAGTGTTTCTGTTGAGGTATACCGTCTCGGTACCGTGCAGGCGGCCTAATCTAATAGCACCGGTACTAACTGCGTACCGGTTACAACTTGGTGGTTGTCGTCGTGAGGCATCAGCTACGATGATGATGTTGTGACGGCTGGTTCTCGTTGATGTGTTTAGTGCTATGTAAAACGCGCTGGAAGCACTGGTTTAGGTAAACCCTGATCGTAGGTGTGGGTGTGTAGTTTAGGATATATATATATATAGGTAGATAATGCTGTTTTATTTATTTATTTTTTTTTATTTTGTGTATATATGTTTATATGGTTGCGAAACCGTAACGTTTGCGGAAAATCGTCGGGTATAACGATTGATATGCGCAAGTGATTTACAAAACGACGCGTATAGTCGCGGATATTAACATTTTATCAGGTAGAACATAAATTAGAGCGGTGTGTATGTGTGTGCTTTTTTCGCACGATATATAGTGTAGACTGAGTGAGTAAGAGAGAGAGAGAGAGGTCTATATTCGTCGCGATTCGCTGTCAATAACGTTATGGTTTATATATATATGGGCATCGTTCGGAAACCGACTAAGTGTTACATATCGCGTAAACGTATGAAAATTTATCGAGAAGTATATAAACCTATAACATCAAATTTTCGGAAGAATATGATCCTTGATTGGATCCATTCGGTCAATTAACGGTATGTAACTATAAAAACAAGATTATCACGTATGGTTTATATGAATTACGACAACGGGTTGTTATTTGTAAAATCGATCTTCTATATTTGCTCATCGAGAGAGTGAACGGAAGTGATAATGTTATACGTATACGTATGTATATTGTCATATGCAGAGGATAAAGAAGTCAAAGATGCTATAAAAATAATGCGACACGCGCGTGTGTATGTGTATATGTATGTCTTTTTGGAACAATCGATTCGATGGTAGGAGAGAAAAGAAGAAGAAGGTCTTCCTCTTTCTCCTCCTTCTTTGAAGAATCTTGCGAGCTGGCACTTTCGCTCTTATCTCTCTTTTGCAAACTTGCAAGCCACGCGACGATCCGCGTGTATATACATATATACCCATTTACAGTTATACGTTTGCAAAGAGAAGGAGAACCGGAAAAAATGTGTGTCTGTATAACGCGTTATACTTGCGAAAACGATGCGTTCGCCGTCGTCGTCGTCGATTCGTATGACCTTGCAACAGACTGTACAGCTCGTTGATTCGTTATGCCAGGAATGCCTTTGTTCGCGAGCGCGCACGAACGACGGGAACGACCCTTAATTAACAATGCCATATTTTTGCTGTGGCGTGTGCGTATTTAAACGACGATGCGTTGTCGCGCTCTCGTCGGGTGATATTCGTGTCTAACGATTTTTTTTTTACGAAGTCTGCAGTCTACTGTGGTTACGTATAGTGTGATTTCGTTGACAATGCGGGGAATGAAATTTCCTTTTTTTGTGAAGTGATAACTAATTTTATAAAGTTTGTAGAGCTTTCAACAACCTTGTAGCAAAAGATAATGTAGAGTATGCTAAGAACGGTAAATCGGTACGTTTTGAAATTAAATTTAAATCACTATCCGTAGCGGATAATTAACATATACTTAAATTACAAAATGACCAACATAACCATAACACGAGCGACCATTTCGATCGCTCTTGACCAATCGTTCATCATTTTCCACTAATACCACGATTATACGAACTCATTAAAAATAACGATCTAACTTATCCCCCTTGCTTATATATATCTACATATACGCGACATTACACGCGTTAAGAGAACCTTACGCTTATATACCAAGCACCAACTTATCGTATCATCTCAACGAAGCCCCGCAGCAGCCCCTATATCCAAAATTAAGCCATAATTTAACAACCGAAGCCCTTTTCTTCCACTCCACCCTCTCACATTCTCCCAGCTGACGCGTAAATAAGACACATTGCAGACCCCCGAACGCTACTGCTGACCTCGTTCGATTCTCTTCTCCCTCACCCTTATGTTATAGGCCTCCTCCTCTTCTTCCTCACTCCCCCGCGCCTTCAAGGTTCCTGGACGGCGTCCAAGGGGCGCCGAGAGAGAGAGAGACTGGAGGATCGCTGCGGAAGACGCAGTTTTACCAAATATCGTGGTGCTACTGTGTATGTGTGCGCGCGCGAGCCTTTATATCGATTCTCGTCTTTTTTCTTACAGGGGGCTGCTGGTGGTTACCGCTGAGTCGTGTGAAAAAAATTTCGGAGGGTGGGTTGACGTGTGGCTATATTCGAAGAGTCTGTGTGTAATGTGTAGGGGTGAGATTGAGAAACGAGGGGTAAAAAATTGTGGTTTATATTGTATATAGGGGGTTTTACCTTTTCTTTTTGTGAAAAACAGTGATCTACGTGTGTGGGATATAATATACGCAATATTATACGAAATCAGCATATATTTTACATTAATTTCAAAGTCACGCCTAAGCAGCAAAATATTAAGCTTACCAAAATTAGACGAACGCATTTTTTTTCATTCAATCAATCACTCGAGCGTTCCACAGAAAAAAAAAACACAAATTTGCTCTAAAGTTTTGCTAGCTCAATGTCAAGAAGAGAACGACAGCGCCACGTAATTTTGGCTAATGAATAAAAAATGATATGCAGGCGCGATCGCTCATTTCTCGTGCACTGTTCTGGGGCGCGCGCGAGGACAAATGAGAGAAAAAAAAACGTACGTAAGATCCGATCTGTCAAAAGCTGCTTTTAAATGATTGAAAATCGATAAAATCTCCGCGTCATTCGGTGCAAAATCGTAGGAAGCGAGTATTATTACACACACATACTGGTCCTCTCTATCGACCTCGCGTATATAGAGTGTGTGACGCAAAAGAGCGATCGAAAAATTTCTCGCGATCCCAAAAATGGCAACGATATATATACTAAAGCTTGATAACTCGTATATTCATTATATACACATACACACACACACATTGGCTGTCTGTAAAAAACAAAAACAAAAAAACGTATATACATGCACACAAAGGTTTCGTAGAACGTACACACATGTGTGACGCGCGTACGCGCGGAGACTTGAGTACGCGGAAATCGCAATTTAAATAAAGTAGTTTTCATTACAGATTTAAAGTCAATTAAATGCAGTGCACAGTCGAGCGCGCGCGCGCGCGCGTCAAAAAAGGAGAGTATACGTGGTATAAGCGAGCGTTCAAAGGCGTAGTGACCAATTTGAGGAAGAATGAGGGGAGGAGAAGAAGAAGGAGGGACATAAATATTGAAATGTTTATTATTCGCGCGACGGTGATAAAATGTTAATGCCGGGCAATTATTTAAACGGGGTAGGTATATACATATATCGCGTTGAGGATCGCTAAAGTATATATATATATATATATACATGTATAGATATCGCAAATATTTATCCCGCAAGCGTAAAATAACAAAGTGACTCACTTATATTGCTGAATAATTTAGCTAGGTAGCGCTTCGTATACAATGATACTTCGTTTTTTTTTTCGTATGATTATAACGAACGCGACACACAAACCGATTTCGCACACGCGGTGCTATTGCTATATACTGTTAAACTCTGCATAAATACACATATATCGTGCAGTATGGAAAGTCGATACATAATTACATATACATACATACATACATACATGCGCGTGTGCATGCGCATGCTCGTATATAACGATGTACATCATCGGTTGAGAAAGTACTAAGCTATATACCCGTCAACTTATATCTCACTCTTAAAGTCCAGTGACCTCGGTAAGATCCTCGCGTGAAGAAGGAGATGACGGCAGCACAAGGCCGTCGTGGTTTTTCGGGACACACGTATATATATATACATGCACTTTGACGGTGTATCCGCGTCGCAGGTTATCGACTTGCCTTGAACTCGGACGACGATGCGTCACCATATATACCGACACACACACAGTGTTGTATATATACTCATATACGAGAGAAAGAGTGTAAAGTTGATTTACGCGCGCACGCGAGAGTGTGTGAGAGAAAGAACGAGAGAAACGCCTAATTTGTGTGTAGAAGGTGAGAGTTTTCGAAAGAGAGATATATATATATATACATACATAATGCTCGTTCGCGCGTGTTATATACGAGGGTCAAGCGTATTAAGATATACGATCAGGTTGGCGTTATATCGCGCGAGTGATGCTTTGAGATGTGACAGGCATAACTAGGTGTGTATTTTGGCTTTAATACCCATAATATACTTTGTACATATTTTCTTTTCTTTTTGTGTTTCGTATATATACAAGATCCTTGCGAAATGTGAAAACCGCGCATAAGAAGAGAGTTGTGAAATCACATATGATGTGGAAAAGAAAATATACGCATATACGCACGATTAAGTACTTATATGCTCTCTCGAAAAGCATGACTCGCATCTGAATGCTCTCATTGTATGTATGTGTGCAGTATAAACGCGCGTTTCGATATTTAGGTGACCGCGTATATATATATATCCCACTCTCTTTCTCGCGATAAACGGTACACGTGCGTGCGTACGTGCAGCGGATTCTGACGTCAGACGGCGTGAGATTGTACATACTTTTGGGGTCTTTATTCACGCGTGCACAAAGTGCATTCCGGAGGCGCGTATAAAGAAGAAGTATAGAAATAAAGAGAAAATGAAGAAACTGGAGCAAAAGCGTTGTTAAATTTTCGCCTGTCGGTAATCCTTGTCGGTGGGTGTGATACGCTGAGAGAGTCATGGTGATCGGTATAGAGTGCAAGATAATGTATATATATACAGGCAATGGTTATTCGTATATATACATATGGATTATTCTGCAAAACGATGCTTTGCGCGTATATAGTGTAGAGTAATTTATAATGTAGCCCTTTTATATATATACTAAAGTTTCTTTTCTTATTTTTTGTATATTGTCTATACATAAATACGACAACGACTCGGCCAACACACGTTCGTCCTCTCGATAACCTTGACATTGCGCCGTTTCAAGAGCTTCGATTTTTTTATTCGTCGCCCGGCGCCGGTTCATGATTAAGATAAAAGTCTTCTTTCTTAATTAAAATATAAAATACGCGTATATGCAACGTATATACTTATACCCGATAATACATCATACATATATATGTATATATATGTATTTCTCTCGTTGTCTCGTTCACGCGCTGTTGTTATTGTGTACTCATATGCGGCAATTTTCCGCAGACTCGGTGATTTCTCTCTCTCTCTCTCTCTCGCGGTATCACTTGTAATCTTACCGCAACTTGCGCTCACATGCGCGCGGGGTTATTATGTAAGAGTTATAAACGCGCGCTATACGGAGAGAATGAGCTACTTATTGCTCATTGAGCGAGTTGTTTTGTCGTGCGCGACAACGGGATGAATTTAACGCGCGTTGGAATCTCTCTCGTAGCGCGTCTTTTTCACTCTACGACTCGCGAGGAGGTCGTTAACACCGCGGCTGAATTGAAGCACTGTATATGTCGCGAAGACTCGTTAAGCGAGTCAATATATATATATATATATATATATATATATATTTCTGTTCTTTTTTTTGTCTTGTTTTCGAGCGTGAACGAGTTGAGCTATACGATTGCGTAGATATGTTTTTTATTTGACTGTGTGTCTCTTTGAGAGATTGAGTAGAGAATGGATAGATGGAGTGCGGATGCGGTTGGAGTTGTTCTGTGATTGAAGCGTGAACTTTGATAGGAAAAGTGCGCGCGGGGTATCGTGACGTTCGATTAACAGTTTTGTATGTAAATATTAACATTGCCGTTGACTTTTTTTTGTTTTGTTACTTTGGTTGTCGCTTGCGTTGAAATTCGCGCTCTGTACTGAAGTTGTTAAGTAATTAATATTTGGTTTATGCAAGTGCGCTTATTTTGGTTTGTCAGGTAGAAGTATATATTATTATATACTCTAAAGTATTATTGTGGACTTTACATGTGTAGAATTTCATTTTGAAGGCTATATGAATATTGTTTATTGAATTATGAAAAATTAGTTTTGCATAAACTTTTAATAGAATCGATGCTTTTATAATGGAAAAGTTATATATAGGTAACGAGATTGCAAACTGTATAATGGACGCAAAGTTTGAAGTGCAATAACATTTGGTTAAAGCTCCTTTTATTTGTTTTTAATTTTAGAGCACGATGTAGCATGAAAATTGATTGCATTATAATTTCTCAAGTGTCAGTTTCAGTTTTATTTATTTTCCAAAAATGATATATAGTTCTTTGCCAATTCAACGATACAATTGTAGAAAAAAAAAGAATTAACAAAAAATTTTACTTGATAATTTCAATGTCCAAAGAATATATATGCTTACGAAGAAAAAAACCCCTTTATTATTCAACAAAAATCCCCCTAAAAAAAGAGGCATATAATACATAATATCATCCCCCTTAACCAGCACAAACAGGTTCCAGCCAACCCAACCCCTTTCTCAACCCCCTTTATATAACAAATACAATTTCACACGTTCGCGCTCAATACTCATGCTTGTGTTTTTTTTCTTTTTCTCCTTTTCTCTTTCTCTCACTCTCTCACACCTTATAATCAATCTAGCGGCGAACGAGTGTTACGCTCACGTCAACACGAGCGTGGCACATCGCAGGAACGTCGTTACAAGCGTTCACATAGACGCTCGCCAAGTAGCGGTCGTCATCAGCCCTCTCATGCGGGTGGTCAACAGCAGCAGCATCACGTTGGTACACGTGAGCGTGAACGGGAACGCGATCGGGACCGCGTCGCCGCGGCCGCAGCAGCAGCAGCAGCAGCCGCCGCGGCGGCAACAGCAGCGGCAGCAGCAGCAGCAGCAGCTTCAACAACGACCGCTGTTGCTCAACAACAGGCCGCTGTCGCGGCACCTGGATCCATGTCATCGTCCAATAATACAACAACAACGACGACTGCGACGACTAAGAGTAGCAGCAACAAACGTGAACATCGTCGTAGACATAAAAGCTCGGATGATAGGCAGAACCGACATAGATTGCCACCGTCTAAGAGCCAGGTCAGTACACTGCAACGTGTGGTTGCTGTTTATTTTTGTTGTTGTTGTTTTTTTTTTTATTTCTTTCGTTGGTCGTTCATTGGTCATTTTAAAAAAAATTTTTTTTTTAATTTTTTTTTTAATTTTTCGTATCGTCTTGTGAGAACATCTGTGTCCTCTTTGAGTTCTTTTCTTTTCGTCTTTCTCCATCGTTGGTTATATATAGTTTCTTTTCTCCCCCTATCTGTATTACGAAATGTTACTTTCGTTTTACTCTATTATACATACATTTATATATATGGTCATTACTATCATGTGTACGGCAGCGTTTAGGGAGGGAGATGGTTAAGGATTGTTACAATACATATATAAACATTTTATTACAAAATGTTAAAACATTGTATTTAAGCTACGATTATCTGGTATATGTGTGAGTATGCCGAATAAAATTCTTTGTTTTCGCATTAAAAAAGGAAACTACGACGCTGAATAGTAAACCACAGGATAAAAAATTGCTAGTAGAGTGTATATTTTGATAAAAATAGAAAAAGAAAAACAAACAAAAAAAATTTTTTTTTTCGTAAATACACAACAGTATACTTTTGTTCTAAAAAGTTTGGTCCTTTGATGAAACTTTTCTAATCTGAAAATGTCTGTATAGGTGTATATACATATATATATAAGCTGAATAATAGGGAAATGCATAGTCAAAAAGGATACTTATTGAACAAACATATATTTTTTTTTCTTTTTTTTTTTAAACCGGCGCCTTTCAATCCAAACTATATAGCGCGTTACATATATACATCAACCTTGATAAAACCAGATCCAAGCGAATATATAATTGAATTAAAATATACCAGCAGCGTATATGCATCAAAATCGTGTTACGATATCTAGAGCGTATCGTGACAGAACACCACCATCCCGTACGATGATATCTCCATAATATACATATACATACGTTCTTTAGCGAGTATACAGTTATATATTCCAACGGCAAGTAAAATCGCCGAAGCACACTAACTTAATTCTGAAAAGAAAAAGAAAGAAGAAAAACAACAACGACGACGACGACACGCTCTCATCGTCTCACTTATATATACTTCCGGTGCAGACGGAACCGCGAAAAAGCGTGAGCCGTGCGCGTCAGTCAACGACCTGCAGTCTCTCTCTCTCTCTCTTCTCATCCGAAAGGCATCCTCCTCCTCTTCTTCTTCTTTGTCGCGCGCGAATCCTGGCTCTGTCTCTCTTTGTTTATACATATACACATACACACTTGTACAGATCGCGAGGGAACCTCGCTATATACTCGCCCTTTTGTGCAGCAGCTGCAGCAGCAGCAGCAACTTTCCTTTTCTGAAATCCCGGGTCTCACTCATACGCGTGCGTGCGTGTGTGCCTCGCACACGCTTTGTCTCTCGTTCTTCCGCGGTATAACTGCAGCAGCAGCAACATAGCGGCGATTGACGCGCGTATACGAGAAAGAGAGAGAGAGAGAACGAAAGAGTCTTGAGTCACGCGGCAGTAGTGGCACGTATATATGTATATATATACATATACGTGTATCGGTCGTGGGCTTTTTTTCCTCAGTCTTCGATCGGCTGCTGTGAGCTCAGAGAGAAGAGAGAAGCTTATACACTCGTGCGCCGCGCGACACGATCGCGTGGTTCGATACTGCAGTTTTCTGTGCGTGCGTTTCTTTATATATATAAAAGTTGTGCTGATTTTTGTGTCTCTGGTTGAAGAGAAAAAGGATGCGCTGGCCAGCCGCCGTTAGGCCAGAGGTGAGTGTGAAGATATATGTATAACAATGCGTGTAACACACGTGCGAGCGGCAAAAAACTATCGCGTAAGGGGGTTTTGTGTGCGCTCGGTTGGTACCGGTCGAAATTTTTTTTTTCTTTTACTTTCATATAGGGTGAAGCGAAAAGGTTGGTAGGCACATATAGAGTAAGTTGGGAAGAAGTATAATTATGTAGAGTAGTTTTGTTATTGTGTGCGATATGGAATGTTTTGGTTTGATAAGAGGAAGTTTGCCAATATTGCTTTTTATTACTAATGTGTATCGAGTTGTCAAAAGTGTGACTCGTTGACACGTAAGGCAACATACTTTACGTTTAAGTATGTACTACTTTCGACGAAAACGTTTTCTTATTTTTTTTTCATCGAGTGACAACAGCACAGCATATATTTAAATTTCGTTCAGTAATTCATTCGTATAAATAATACATGCTATGCATTGGTTCGGGTATAGAATCTTCATTGTATATCTAACATTACAATAAGCCGGTCAACACCTTGCGCTCTATTCTTTGCGAGTATACCTGGCCAACAACTTGTTGCCTATTATATCCACATATCTCTATATATACCCTCTACGACCGATTCAATTCAAACGACCAGCGTGCAAACTTATCTTGTATATCGAGTGGCCAGTGAAGATGACAGTTTGCAAGTTGTACTCCGAGCATATGTATAAACATTGATCTTAGAAACGGAACGCGTTTATAACGAAAGAATCACATATATACACCTGTCGTTCAATATATATAACCAGCAAAGTCATTAAACTCGAACACCATATACTTCATAATGCCACAATTATCATAGCACAAACCGTAATTTCTTTTTTGCTCCTTTCATCGATCCACCTGCATATATATAATACGACTTCGCTAAATTCCTCCCATTACCACTCAAGAACAAACATCCCGGGTAACAATGGCCAACTACTAGTCGGTAAACATAATGCTTATATATACATTCCATCGGTGTGTACGCTCCCTTGCGCTCGTAAAAATCCCATAATATCCTGCCAACTCAAGCATATAGCAACTACCGTTTGCTTATAACTCGAACAAAAATCCACATAGAGGGATTTTCATTACCATCGTCGTCATCGTCGTCTATACATCGATGTATTATATATATATATATTATTATATATATGTATACAGGTCGCGAGGCTATCATATCCATTGATGTCGATTGAGCCAATCGAAAAATTGCGTACCGAGAGTAGAGTGAGTGAGTGAGCAAGCGAGAGAGACTGGTGTCTGCGTGGATGTATATATACGTAAAAGAGCTGCGGCGGCGACGGCGACGGCGGTTCTCTAATCGGCCTGGCTTTTATTAGCGAGGCCCTATTAGCTTTCTATAAATAGATCGCGCCTCCACCCGCTACGCGTATAGGTACCGATACTTTTGGCTGTATAGCGGATGAAAAGTGTGTGTGTGTATATATATATATATATAACCATTGTGAAACAATAATAATAATGATAATCTTTCACTTTCCATTGAATGAATAAAAAAAAAAGAAAGAAAAAAAAAACAATACCGGGAGAAAACTAAATATCGTTGCGACAATCGAAAGCAAAAAAGGTCGTGTATAACGCGAGACGATCGGAAATCGAGTTCGTGCAGCAGTGCAGCATACTTACACGGCGAAGTAGCACGACGCTGCGCCCACTTCCTCGCGCCTCCAGGTTCGTCGGCCCCCGTTCGAATATACTCAACGCGAGTATATCTCTGTGTGTGTGTGTGTATTCAGGATTCGAAGTAACCATGCGAGGGTTTGTAATTGGAAGAGGAGTATGTGATTTTTTTTTTTTTTTTCAAGACAGGTAGGGTTGAGGGGGAAGGTATTTTAAGAGTAGAGTTGAAGTTGGTTGTTATATTCGAGTGGTTGTATAGACGAAGGTTCGCGTTATTGTATAATTACAGGGAGAACTAATGAACGGGGACAGAAGGAATTTGAGAAAAGTGTATATGTACATACATATCGTTAGAGAGTTCTCGAACTAGAATAAGTGCGTGCGTATATATATGGGTATAATTTGAAATGCACGTATGGGTTTTAGAAGAAAAAAAACGTGGATATCTTCAGAGTACGATAAAGCGTTAAATATACATATATATATATACATGTATAACGGTATATCGACGAGAACCCGATCGATAGACGTGCTGCGCACGGTCACTCCGTATACGCAGCTATAATACACCGATCATCGACGTATATCACTGCAATTTCTCTCTTTTACGACGTTAGATAATCGAAAGCAAGACGACGCGTTGTTGTTAGCTCGCCGCCACCCACGTGGAAGTTGCCTACACCCGCTGCTGCTGCCGCTACGTTTTGTTCCCTATATATATATATATATGCGTATACTTATTCTCGCTCTTCTGCTTTGCTCACACTGCTTATATAGATGCGAGTTAAGAGTGTGATACGGCGTAACATCGGAATTTTACGTTATACCGATACGCGATATGTCGTTAGCGCGGAAGGATGAAATGAATGATTTTCAATGACAATTATTGTTCGCAAGAGAATTATAATTTTATTAAATTCATTGATGTCAATTACTGCGGTGGCGATGATTTCACCGCAGCGAAGAAATCAGAGTTTCGCTGCGGAGGCTATTTTATACCACGACGATCACGAAGGGTTGTCCGTAGGCATTTCTTCCCTTTCAGAATATGAAAAGGGCGCCGAAACAGAGAAACAATTAATTTTCTGTATAAGCAGGCGTGCCACATAAAGACGGTCAGCAATGATACTGTTTCTATATAGAAACGAGTTTATTTAATAACGAAATAGAACAGAGCTTGCGTGAACATTAAAAAACTATTATTCTGAAAAAAGAATTTCGTGCAAATTGTTTGATTGTATCACAGCTGTTAAAAGTTATTAATCGTTATTTAAATAATAACTATATATAAATAAATATCTATATCTGTGCTTACACACACATTTTATGGAGCCCGGACTCTATAATATTAAAGAAATAATCTCTTTGGTTAATACAGCGGAAACGGCTCCATAAACCTATTTAGCCATTTATATTTGTATTAGTATTCATAACAATTATACGACGAACATCGTAGTTTAATAACGACGAGAAGAAAAATATTTTACGTAAACTAGAACATCACCGTACTATATATCACACAACACTATCGTTCACGCCCGTCAACGGCAGGAGCGCTCCTATATGTACATATGCAATATAGCAATCAACGAAAAATATTGAGAAAAATCAAAACGGCAATATAGAAAACGTTCGCTCTACTTACGCAACGACCGGCCCATTAATCATCGCACGGGTTGTCCACACACTCGCGTGTACATATATATATATGTACCACACGCACATATATACAAACCTTCGCTTCGTCTTTCTATATACATCCACTACCGAACGGAGATGTTACATACAACGCGGAGCAAGTGTATTATAACGCGGTGTGTGTGTGTATATATATATGCACCACCCGCGGCCCTAACCTTATTCGTTATGTACTCCGTTCACCTTCGCGTTCCCCTCTTTTCGCGCCCGCGTGCCTCGTATATATAGCGATTATATATACATATATCTATATATACGCACTCCAAACAAACACATACCCATATCGTCAGAAAATCTAATTCTGCCTTGCGCCTTGCCCTGTATATATGTATATACATCTACGCATATAAGCACCGAAAAACCTCGTGTGCGGGTGCGATGATGATTCAACAGCAGCAGCAGCAGCAACAGCACCGAGGGCGAAAGAGAGAAGAAAGCAAAGCGAGGGAGATGGCTTCTTTCTCGCGCGCAGAGAGCCGCGTGGCTATTTTGGACGAGCCCGCGTATATGCAGCAGTATAAGCAGCAGCAGCAGCAGAGTAGCGGAGAGAGAGTTTGCTCGCTCGCTCGCTCGCTCGCGTTTATATAGGCGTACGCACTGAGAGAGTAAGAGAGAGAAAAGAGAGAGAGACGAGTCGGTCGCCGCCAGTGCTACTGAGCTGCCGCGCGCGCGTGTGCAGTTCACACTCTCTTGCTTTCTTTCTGAATTTTCTTATGGTAAAGTGTGCATCGATTGCTGTCTGATAGTATATAGTTGAAAGTTTAACTGTCATAGAGGATTTTTTATATTATTGTATATAGTGGTAATACGTATGTGCGGTATTATGAAGAAGGAATGATGATGCTGCAGTGTTGCTGGGACGTGGAGACCGTAAAAGAAGTACAGTGAAGTTGAATAATAAAAAGAAGAAGAAGAAGAGGTTGAAGAAAGAGCTTGCAAGTTCAATCAATGGTGTACAACGAGGTATATAAGAGATTTTGAAAATTTTTGGTAGATATAACACTACTATACTGCGTGTACGGCGACGACGGCGGTAGGCGAAAACAGCTCAACGGCCGGCAGCGAAGGAGGCCAAGCGCTTCCAGAAATACCGGGGCTCTCGTTCTCTCTCTATCTCTCTTTCTCTCGCGTTCTCCCCACACGCACGTATAGCTACTACTGCTACTATACTACTACTACTACTAGTGCCGTACTCCGCCCTCGAAATTAACTATGAGACAGGAACTAGACCCGGCAGCCATGTCGTTTGGTGACCGGATGATGATGAACGCCCGGGCAACAGCACGACGACAACAGGAGGAAGTGAACGGTGGTAGAGCATGGTGGCCATGTCAGGCATGGGAGAATTGGTTGCAACACGCTATTGCCGAACGTGGTATTACTGGTGAGCAACAACAACAGCAGCAGCAACAGCAACGGAAGCAGAGGCAGATACAACAACAGCAGCAACACGAGAAGAAGAGACGACAACTGGTTGTGACTGTGACGCCCGAAGAGAAGAGAACCATCAATCCTGTAGTGGTATTACAACAACAGCAGCACCACCAGCAACAACACCAACAGCATCAGCAACAACAGCATCAGTTGCAGCAGCAGCAGCAGCAGCAGCAACAACAACAACTGCAACATGAGAAGAAGAGGCGGCAACTAGTTGTTACGTTAACACCCGAGGAGAAGAGGAACAACAACTCTGTAGTGGTTCTCCAACCGCAGCAGCAGCAACAACTGATGTTACAGTGCGAGGTAGACCATAATGGTTTGATGTGGTGGTAATACGTGCGTTAGATATTTTTTAGAGATAGAAAGGAGACTCGGTGGTGCCAGTGAAATTTGGTGGTCCTTTCGAGGGGTTCTGTGAAGTAATTTCAATGTGCATATATATATATATATATATATAGGTTATACTTTACGAGTGGTGCATCGATGATTAAACGTATAATAAGAGTTAAGAAGAAAGTTTTTTGGGTATACTTTGTCTATTTGGTAGAGAAAAAAAGAATTGAAATATATATCGACGAACCTTATTACGGGTTTCTATTACGGGATATACGAGTGCACGGCCGAGTATATAAGTAAGACGGCGCCTATGTTGGCGTATTTGAGAAATCAAGGCTCGTTACATAAATATTTGGCTCGAGAATCCATGGAATCTGGCGCACATATATTCGCTCGCGCGCGCGCGCGAAATTTCACGATGAACGATGACTGAGGACCACCAAATACCAACGGCTCACACTTACGAGAAAATCTCCTAAATACATGCATAGAGAGCGTTCAAAAGAAGCGCGCGGTAGTTTTCTTCAATGGTGAATTTTATCTTTGGAACATCGTAAGAGGGGAAAAAGCAACGCAATTAACTCACTATACTAACCACGAGCTTTTCCTTCTTTCCTTCCTTCCTCTCTGGTGTAGCCTAATAATACGTACAGTGCTAACGCCAAGACAAACACACGCAGGCACGCACGCACGCGTATACGAAACTTTTAATCGACTTGCGATACACGCAGAGCGGGAAAGAGAGAGAGAGAGCGAGAAGCAAGCAGACGCAGACACGCGTATATAGATTCTCTCGACTTTTGACCCGTATACTCTTCACTTCATCGTGTTGTATCTATCTCTCTAACCTCGTTGAGAACTTTTATTTTGTGTATAGAGCACAACTAACAAGCTAAAAGCTCTCGCGCGTGGTATATATAGTCAACTTTGCACGCGCTACGACAACGATATATATATATAGAGCGGACGAAAGACTCGGTCGGTATACGTGTTTTATATATATATTATGAGTGTGAGAGAATTTTTCGTAAGCTGTGAAGCTCTTTCGAAAAGCAGATGATATCGTTTTTTCTTTCGCCAAAGAGAGTCCGCTACTTTATCGACCGTCGATCTTTGCGGGATTGTAGTTTATTTTTAAAACGTTGTTGCTGCTCAACAGCGAAAGATCGCGCGCGATGGTTTATATGTGCATGTATATATAGTTGAAATTCTGTTTGTGATATATCGATGCATATGTTGGGAATTTGACAAAACAAAGCTGCAGCTGATAAAGTAGCGCTTAATGTTTACAAATTTCGTATAAATATACGATGCGGTTGCTAAACAAAAGCTGCATGCGCAAGCTTGCCAATAAAATATGCGATTGTCGCGACGCCGAAGAGCAACAGCGTCGTTTGTATTTATAAAAAAAATCGGTACTTTATCAAAGAAGGGTATATATATAATTGACAGTTGATGAAATTTAACAAGTGAAATGTAAGCGCAGGATGAAGCAATAAATTTCTTTTGTACTGAAAAAATTCTATGTATGATGTAGTTGGGCGTTAGAAAAAAATTATTTAATAATAGTTTTTTTAAATCGTTCACAACACTTCCGGTAGCAATAATTCAAACATCCTATTAATATCAAATTCACAACCCCGCAAGTTCGAACCGTTCTTCTAAAAAAACAAGTAAAATAAGAAAATCCCAGGAAAATTGAAAATCAATCACCCATATATATAGCATCACTAAAAAAAGCTCGTCTCAGAGCACGTTATAAATATATATACAAATTTTCTAGAAGAGTTCAGCTAACCCACTAAAATCTCGCCGCCGACTGACATCTGCCAATGTCGCCGCGGAGGGACGACCGTCGAGTCGTCGAACCACAGTCGTCGTCGTCGTGTTGTGTCTATATACATATATCACCGGCTATACCGCCGAAGGTCTTATAACGATGTGAGCGGCCGCGCACGCGTGTGCGCCTGAGCTTTCGTCAGCGCTGATACATTTCGTATATTAACAACGCGGCTCTAGGAGAAACTAGTTCATAGCGACCATGTCTGTGTGTGCATGTATGCGAGCACGCGAGCGCGATTGACCCAGTAACGATTTTAA
This sequence comes from Torymus tubicola, assembly GCA_035583055.1. Taxonomy (NCBI): domain Eukaryota; kingdom Metazoa; phylum Arthropoda; class Insecta; order Hymenoptera; family Torymidae; genus Torymus; species Torymus tubicola. The sequence continues at coordinate 13,839,129 of JAWWEQ010000055.1, read as the reverse complement.
ATAATAATTCAGGGGGGGTGGGAGAGGGAGAATCGCAGCAGACAGTCGTAAACATAAACAATGCGGCCGCGCCGGTTTGGCGAATTGAACGATGTGTGGAGGAGGTGGTGGTAGTATTGGTTGCGAAATTGGACGGGAATATTGATAGCGAGGGATTATTGCAATTGGAAGGATGGATCGTTGGATATTTTTGGGTAGACGAAGGATTCCGAGTTCTCAACTGTCACCTTTGTTTCAGCGTATATATATATACACGATTTGATATTTTAAAATGTAGAATTCACGATGAAAAATAGTCAATGTCAATGTATTAATATATATATCGATGAAAAAAACATAAATAGAAGATTTCTCATATTCAATAATAATTAAGATAGTTTACAAAATGTTGTCGAGCATAATGAAATTACCTAATTATAACTCTCCGCAAGCATTTAAAAGCTCCTCTATAAACAAACCCGCCAAAACGTATAGCGCCATCTCTTCACCTCACCGAAATCGCTCGTAGATTTACGATGTTTATCCTCATAGCTCGCAGCAAAATTCAAGGAAAACATGAAACACCATCTCCAACCGCTGCTTGCTTCGCGCACGGTTAGTTAATAAATTCATAACAAGGGACGAGCCACACGAGCGCAGGCAATATTAAATCAAGTAGGCCGGTGTGTACATGTATATGCAGCGTGTGCGCGATACCTAAAATTAAACTAATCGCGTAGTAGTAGTAGCCTACAAATCGCGTACTCGCGCGCGCCCACCACACTACTACCACAATGTGCGACGAACAGGCCAAATCTAAATAATCCGTGAACGTGTGTGCAGCAGTTAATCAGCTATATATGCGAGAGTGCGCGTAAAAATGGGGAGGGTATATACGCGCGGTCGATCATCGGTGAGATCGGGTTACGTATTGGCAAAGAGGCCGGATTTTCAGAGACCAGGTGGGTATAATATCGATGCGCGATGGATAGAGAAAAGGTGATGGATGGGTATCTGGAGAATAGGAGGTATAAATGAGGGCGATGATGAAATTATTGGTTACGATTGTATGTGATCTGTCTGTATATAGAGGCGCCTGAGAGTTGGAATATTGGGTTGTTTGGTATTGTCTTTACTGATAAACTTTTGGTATAGGGATTATGGTGCAAATAAGGATAAAGGAGAGCGTGTATAGTGATATGCGAGAAGCAAGAATACTGCGGGGGATGTGTTGGAAAAACAAAGGTAGCAGAAACTATACATACGGTCATCATGCCAAAAAAAGCTTACGAATTTTTCTCGATTTCGACATGTGACTCAGTATCCTCCGCGCCGTCAACCACTCGAGCTATTCGGCGTAAAGGAAAAAAAAGAGCGTCAGCAATAGAACAAAGACGACAAAATCACCGCGACGTTAACAAAGCAAATTTTTCTCTACCCATGTCTAATTAAGAAACACCACAATAACGCGTGTCACTTTAACGCGTCATTAATATGATTAATCAGCCTTACAACTACGACTTTGTGTCTACCAAACCTCTCTCTCTCTCACATTGATGATTATTACTTGTCACTCCGACCTGCTACAACGTTTTTCAAGTTCACCTTCCCTCTCGACATCAACTGCCTGCGGTCGCGCTTCTTTTCACGGCGAAACGGAAAAGCTCTCTTTCTCTCTCTTCTATACGCGCATGCGCTTTACCTCGGCAATCGCGGTGCCGAAATAGCGTGGTGTATCTTCCTAGCTATACCGAAGGCTATTTATACGTTTATTTATACCGGCTCGGTATAAGAGCCACGGATTCTCGGACGTTCGCGGAAACTACGCGCTCTCGCGGGCGTGGGAGAGCTTTAGTAGAGAGATGAGGAAGTGACCTTGTATCGTTGAATAGTCGCGTTGAGAGCGAGAGAGAAATTTCGTTGGTGGTGGTGGTGGTGGAGAAATCGGTTCTTTTGGCTAGGACGATAACTGCGTGGCACTTTGGCTGCGTGGAATGATAGCTTTTTATAATAGTATGTGCAATCATCCCTCTCGTTGTTGACGAATCAATAGTTATTAGTCCATCACCGAGAATACGACGGGTTCTCTGTATTTTTAGGAAAACCTATAAAAACAGAGAAAGAGGTAGAGAGAGAGAGAGAGAGGTAGAAATTTTCACGACCGAATATGTTGTATAGCATGCGTAGTGTTGTTGATTCGATCCAAACGACCGGTACATATATACACACATTCGTTACGGATAATAGCAAATGAGACAGCACACACTTCCCTCTGAGCACCGCGCTTGCAAAAGCTCTCTCGCATCTGGCGCGTGAATAAACGACCGCGGTGGAGGAGGCGTGGGTGAAACCTTGCTCTTCGCAAAAACCTTCTGATGCGTATGTATATATATATATATATATACATATAACACGTGACACGTGCGAACGTATTCGCTTGTGTATACGACCTTTGAGTAAATACTGATTAAAGTGACACTAGGGATCAGAAAGAACGACCATGTCTTAAGTGTACATACTTAAACTTTTCATATATCAAGATGATGATAATGATGATAACGTAGGGATTTCACACACAGATCGCGTCCCTTTGAATCCCCCGCAGCGGCTCAACAACGTGAACCCAGAAGAAGAGAGAAAAAAAAAGAAAAACAACTTTAGCCAAAGCACAGTTGAGAAGACACCCAAAGTTTTACGTAATGGCGGTTTATGGCCTTCCCTCTCGATCGTCTCACCTCTCTCTCTCTTACTCGTTCTCTCGCTTATACTCGCTTGCTCTCAACCGAGAGAGTGAGTGAGAGAGAGATCGCGCTCCCCGATATTTTTAGTTACGAGTATTTGGCGGGGTGCGATTCTCTCTCGCTCTTGTCGTCGTCTTCGTTGTACGTGTGTGTATGTGTATATGTATGTGTGTGTCGTCGTCTCTTCTGGCCTCCCTCCCGTCCTCTCTCTCTCTACGAATTCTCTCGAGGGAGAGCAAGCAAGCGAACACAGAAGAGCGAGTCTCAGTGGCGATCGGCCGATCGACCGGCACACGCACACGTACGAGCGCGTATATACATTGGTTTAGTTTTTTTTTTTAATCGCGAGTGTGGCCGTGGGGGGTCAAGGTGTGTATTATTCTTCCTCTTTCCTCTGTTCTCTCTCTTACATATATCTGAAAGAAGAAGAAGAAAAGTAGAATTATTGATAGTGAAGAACCGATTGAAGATGAAAATGAGCAAGGACGAGATCAAGATAAACTAAGCAGGGGAGAGAACGAGAGAGAGTGAGAGGGAGAGTGGTGTAAGTGAGTGAGCAAGCGATCGACGAGGGGTCAATCGAGAGCGAACGAATACGACGAAGACGACTACGACAACGCAAAGTAAATAAATCAACGCGCTATAAGCGCGCAGATGCCAGAGCGGATTTGTTTTTACTCTTGTCGACGATACACGAGCAGGTACGACTACGACGACCTAGTCTAGTCCGTATACCTCGCGCCCGTGTGTCTATCTCTATATACTGCTTGCTAAGCTACAAAACACAGTAGCAGCGGCAGCAGTCCTTGATTATTTTCAATCGGACGATGTTCATCTTTGCCTCGCGGGAAAGCATGCAGCCGTCAACACCGACGGCACCACGCCGTCAAAATCGTTACACACGGTCATCAACGACTTCGGTTACCCAGCTACTCAGCGACTCTTGTTCCAGTCTATTACAACGACTTACCAATCGTGTACGAGGACCTTCGAGTACTGTTGAACGTAGCCTTGGTACCGCTACATCTAGTAGCAATACTAGCGCCAGTAGCCATCACGTACCAGCTACTGCTACCACCAGTAGTAGCAGTAGTACCACCACCTCGTCGTCTAGGAACCATCATCATCACCATCATCATCACCATCATCATAGACATAGAGATGATACATCATTGTTAGGCAGCGCCAGAAGTCGCCTAGAAGAGAAATACTCGAGTATCCTTGAACGTAAACCAAGTTTCCTAAGTGGTAGCAGGCATAATCTTCGACAAAGGGACCGAGGTGAACGTGAAGCAAGTCCATTTGTACGTGAGGAACGTACATTGGAACCATCAGCGCGTAGAAGTGTACTCAAAAGTCCAAGTACAATATTACTCAGCGAGAAGGCATATCCTTATGTTAGTCCTGTGAGGAGGGAGAAGACACCATGTGGACATGAGAGGAGAGCACAGCGAGCTAGAAGGACACGAGATGATGCCGGCAAGAGCAACAAGTAGGATTATCCGGTGTTTGTGTGTGTCTGTATATATATAGCTCGCAAACGTGGTTGGGGGTTATTCAAAGGGTTGCTGTTGTTGTTGTTATTAGGGGTGTAAACAATTTCTGGACAAGTATGAATGAAGCACAAGGGTTGCGGATAGTTATTTTTATTAACGCGATGCTGATGTGGCGCCAGGTAGAAGTTTATCGGTTTATTATTAACCCGCAGTGTCGCATGATTGATATAGTTGTAAAACAACACCACCGCACGCGCGTGCGAGCTATATGTATATATACACCTACACGATCGAGAGGGCTAAAATTCGACGCGACGTTTTTATAATTTCCATCGTAAATGAAGATGTTTTTGTTTTTTGGTGGTGATATATATAGTGGTGTGTACCTTTTTTTTAAGTTTGTGGTTGTATATCAACGATGATGTGTATAGTGCACAGGTACAGAAGCTGTAACGTAAGTTGGATACGTCGGGTGTATGTAATTTTCAAGGACGAGATGGAATAGTAGTAACCGATATCTCTCTCTCTCTCTCTCACGCGGGGGTTAAAATTAGCTACGGTATCATTGAGAGGAAAAAAGAAGAAGTTCCGAAATTAACGCGCTTATACGTTTGTGTGTGTGTGTGTCTCTCTCTCTCTCTTTCTCTCACTCCGTAAAGAATTCTCGAACGCCTAGTGGTCGTGTCCACGCTTATATACGATGCCGAATTCGATCGAATCGCGGAGACAGAGTGAGAGAGAGAGAGAGAGATTTGGCCGGCGGGAAAAATTAAAAATAATTTCACGCGTCCCTTGCCAATTCTCTTCGCACGCGCGTGTTGTATTAATACATTAAATATACGCACACTTGGTTAATATATAGAGACATGCCTATATGTGTATGCGTAAAGCCGGTTAGATTGTTACAAGGGTTTTCTGCCCTTTTCCAATTGATCCAATCGATCGATGTAAGTAGTAGAGGTATACCTGGTTGGTCGATGCGCGAAAATGAACGAGACTGATTCACCCGGGACTAAAAATAATCGAAAGAGAGAGAAATAGTAAGCGCGCGCTCGCGAGGTTTCCAATTTTTGTTGACATTGCTGCTCTGCGGTAGTGTGTTTGCGCGCTGACGCAATTAGGCAAAGACTCGCGCGTGCGCTGCCTGAGAGAGAGAGAGAGAGAGAGAGAGAAACGGTTAATTTGAGAGTTTTCGAAATTTTCGGAAAATTCGATTTCAAAGAGAGGGAGTATAAGCGCTCGACCGTGAAAACGCGAGGGTCGTAGTAAAGGTCTTTTTCTTTTTCCGATGGTAAGGCACAAGTGAAGAGGGTAGAGAGGATAAAGATACTGAATGCTTGTAATATATACTTAAAAGAAATTAACTTCCATTCTGTATAGTGTCTTTCATTTTCGTCGTTGTTACTCCTTCGGTCACTCCACGGTTCATTGTACAAAGAAAAATGCTATACGCGATCCAATAATAACCAAGTAGTATTTTTCCTCATCCGAAAGAGAGAAAAAAAACAAGCGCGCTCACACAACGAAATTCTTTATTTTTTTCTCCCCCAACAAACGACTGTCGCCTCGTACGTCATATAGTTAGTAAATTCTACTCCCTCTCTCTCTCTCTCTCTCTCTCTCTCTCTCTCTCTTGCTCTCGTTCTCGAAGAAAAAGAAAAAAGAAGAAACCCGCAGAGAGATCGAAAGTTCTTTTATACGTTGTCAGCCACAACCACAAGCGCGTAATAGCGAGAAGGTCGCCTATTTCCACACATTTTTTTTCTTTCTAAGATCGCCAAGAAAAGTCGTGTCGTCGCGAGTATATAAGCTCGATGTAATATACTACTACTACGCGTTTCCGGTCCGAGCGCGCGCGACACTACGACGATTTTAATTATAACCGGGAAAGAGATATTTTCGGATGATATGCGCCGTTGTACTGGTCACACGCGTGACCGTTTCGTTGTTGTCGTATATATATATCTATTAGTGCGTGGGTTTTTGGATATGTGAGGAGATTCGATGTATATCGATAGTGATATATATATATATATATATAGGGATAGGGTGAATGAATGTAATAGCTTGGAAGTATGAGAGACAAACAAGACAATCTTCATTTACGACATGGATGGAAAAGGGACGGAAACGATCGTGTCGAGAAAAAGCCGGAGGGTTGTGATGAAATTCCTTGGTTTATTGGGTACTTCGTAAAAGTGATTTATTCAACTTTTTTTTTCTATTACAGTTTCTCGGGCGCAAAGACATATATATACTTTTTCCTTCGGCAAAACTATAGAGAAAGAGTATGTTTAAGACGCTTCGAAATTTCTCTCTACGTAATCCTTTGCACTCTTTCATGCGTAACTCCCGTAAAATCAAGTTCGCTTTTAAAACTAAAGTGAAACCTCGCGTTCTACACTTTTACGAAGTACATATACATAAACAATAAACAAGCGAATGAATCACCGCACAAACGAATCCCAACAATCGTGTATATATCATTCTCAGCGCGGTGAGCAACAGCCACAGCGGTAGCAGCTTGAACCTTACCGAAAGGTACACAGCCCTACGTCAGACCCTGAAGGAATCAGAAGCTTATCGGCGTTACGGCCGACACAAATCCGGTCAAGCTGAAAGTCGCACGCGTAAAGTCCGTCCACAAGCTCGATCGGGTAAAAGCGAGCAGCTCGAAAGCTTGTCGTCTGCTTCCGTTGAAGATCCTGAAAAGACACCAATTGCCGAAGACGACGATACTACTACTACTACTACTACTAGGACCACTGCTAAAGTTACCGCTAAGCCAACGATCAATGGAAGTAATAATGATGATATACCAGACGATCCAGCGATCGTCGAGCGTGAAGCTAAACGCAAAGAGATACAGAGCTTGATACAGAAATACGCAGCGTTAGACGATATTTACGGGAAAACAGGATCAACCGCTGATGCTATAGCGAGCAAGTATCAGAAAAAGAATAGGCAAGCGTTGTTGAGTAATAATAATAACGAGGAGGAGATCGTAGACGAGGATGATTTCGTGGTCGTGCAAGAACAGCCAATCACGACGACTACCGCACTGGTGGCGAGTAAGAGGCTCGACAAGAAGGCGCCGATCGTAAGTCACGCATGCGGGGAATGAGGATGTGTAAGGGAGGAGTGGGTGGTAGTATTGAACGCGCGAGGGTTGTTGTATAATGGAGAAACGGGAGTTCTTTACGATAAATGCTGACGGTTTAACGGAGGAAAGAGGAGGAGGAGGAGGAGAAAACGCTACTGTGTCAACCCTCCGATAAGCCCAGAGGCAAGGTTCCGATGTGTCTTGATAAAAGCTCGCACGAGCGTGTGTACATATATAAGGATCGATAAGGATGAGATTGACTCGCTTACGCGTATCTGTTTTCTTTTATATATATACACATACACGATTGTTGTTGTTCTACCCCAGAGGGGACCGAGGGGTGAGCATATCTTCTTTTAGGATATTCTAATTACAGATTCTCTCTCACACTCACATACACGTGCGTGCGGCGTGGATTTATAGCGTGTATGATTCATTCCATGTGTATTTTTCGGATATGGTAAACAAGAACTCGGGCGACGATTGAGGAAAGAACAAAACAAAAAAAATAACCAACGGTTCAATTTTGAGAAATTATATATCGCGGAGGTGGAGCTTGGCAGGAGATTTTAAAGCGCGCTGGCCACGCAGGCTAATGAATTTTGGCGCTGTTGTTTACTACCTTGTAAATAAGCGCGCGCCGGTCTGTGGGGGGACCCGCGCGTATATTTTTGAAACTCGTCGGTTGTCGATAAATTTATAACGATCTTTCTTCTCTTACAACGATACTACTGGGCTTTTTATGTATATATAGACACATGTTACACGCGTACACATATATATACGTTGTTTATATATACGCAGCCACAAAACGCGGTCTGTTAAAATTAGCGACACACCGCGCGATAATAGTCTCGCTTTGCTATTATATTCTATATATATTTGTATATACGTGTAGACACATCGAAATCTTCGATAACTCGTTGTGGTGTATATATATAGTGTGCGAACGTAACATAAGGAAGTTCAGTGGCCTGTTCTCCTCCTCCATTATACCGGTTGACATCGATTATAGACAAATGCTTTTAAATGCTTATTGAACGACGTTTTATCAGCAATGAATGGCAAAGACTTAAAAATAAAAAATACGCTATTATATACTCATACTCAAAGTTAACGACATACACACATATTCGCTACTACTACTACTACTACTACTGCCGTCACCAGAATACATCCCAATAACACCCATTCGATTACCACTATATATACCAACCGCCCACTCGGTCTATATCGCTACCTCGCGCACTATATATTACGCGATCATAACCGCGCGTAGTAATGATGATGATGATGACCCCTAAAATCAGCGCGGCGAACAACGCGACCGTATAGTGTTGACAGTTTATTTCGAGCCTTTTTATCACTGTCCTTCGATCAAGACCGAAAATTAAGGCGAGGTCGCGCGCTAACGCCTGCTACTGCCCCGCGCGCGCCCGCGACGACGACGACGACGACGACGGCCCCGTTTCGACTGAGAGAGTATATTAAAAGCGGCACACACACATATATATACATACATGTATATATAACGCACCCTTCGACCACAACTTTCGGTAGCGTGCTGAGTTATGTGTATGTGTATAATGATATGGGGATTTAATAGATCATTCGTATACGATGGTTATATGAACAGGTATAACGATGTAGATTTTGGTTATATTTGAGGACGTGTGAATGGTTTTTGAGATTACGTTTTTTTTTAATTTTTGAAGTTACATAGGATTGAAGTGTGGGAGGTTTTTAGATGCGTCGGAGTTTCTTTTTTTAATTGTTCAGCGGATTCTTAAAGATGGAATGAGTCGTGTGGTTTTTATAATATATATGAAAAATATATATATGCATATATACAGAGCTTGAACGTTATTTTTTTGCAGAAAGCTTTTACGTTTTTGAAAACATTCCTCGATTCGCCGCGGCCGGCATGTCTTTACGATATTATGAAGGTAATAATAATAATAACAGCAACGGAAGAAAGATATATCATTAAACCAAAATTAACAATTATCATTGTAGATACGATGTTATTTTATTATATAATATTCGTATATATACATGCGCAAACGCAGCGCGCATAATTCTATGTACCATCCATCTTTAAGAATGACGCTTTACAAGAACATGCGTTATTCCAAAACAATAATCCATATATATACCATCTCTCCCTTGGGTACAGTTAATAATAATTAATCATAATTCAACGATGACCACCTAAACGCTGCAAAAAACCGTACACTCATTGTTTTCACCAATTCTATAATTTCATCCACTTTCTCTCTCTCTTTCTTACTGTCTCTTTCGTTCTTCATTATATATATACATTTCTCGTTTTATCTTCCACTCATATCTCTTACTATACGCTCACCTAACTCTAACCTGTGCTGTGCATTAATAATAATAATAATAATGTAAGTTGGCAAAAAGAAAACACACTCGATTAACTAATGACGTACATGTGTTCTCTCATTGTCTCTCTGGGTGCATTCGCGTGTAGCTCGAGTTTCGTATTATACCCACGAATCTCAAGCACTCGCGCGTATATGTATATGTATACGAGAGACACATGTGTGACATCACATATATAATAATAATTGAAGAAAACACGCGGCTGGAAAAAGTATATGTACGTGAGAGCGTACGAGTGAATCTTGGAAATTACACAAAAAAACGATATCGTATTAAACGAGCATATTTGCTCTAAATCTTGGACGTAAAACGTGTATTATATAGCTATATTCACTCGTACGTTTGCATGTGCATAATCGCCTGGCGACGCATATTACAAAAAACACGGTACTGCTGTATACGCGTGTAAGTGAACAATAAGCATTTAGCATTATGTGAAGAATTCTCGAGTTAGCATAAATTATATATATCTATACGTAATATATAAGTTGATAAATAACATATATATATACATGAGTGCGTTGACCAAGCGCACGATGTGCGTTAAGCTATATATAAGCGCGCAAACATGAGTAAATATGAATGAATAATAATTTAAATAACATAAAAAAAATATATCAATATTTATAATAATAAAATAGTAAAAAAAATAAATAAAACAAAAAATTCGCACCTATCTGACTTGGCAAACCATTTTGCCCTCTCCCCTTTCTCTTTGATTGTTGGGTTATCATCTCCGTTGTGATAATGGAACGGTGGATACTCGATGGAACTCACGTGGATTTTGGCACGGTCTCTCTGTCGGGGGCTCTCTCACTCACTCGCACGATGGTGGTGTGGCCGCGCTACGATGATGATGATGAAATGTGAATACACACATGGTGGTGACGATAATGATGATGATGACGATGACGACGACGATGATGATGATGACGACGATGATGTGTACACCGGGTGGATGATGAAACTCGCATCGGGTACGCGCTCTACTATCTGGGGGTTGCTTGTGTCTTCCCCTCTTCTCCGCCTTCTTCCCCGTCTTCTCCCTCCTCGCGTACTTCGACGACAACGATGACGACGCGCCTGGATGGATCGACACAACCTGGATGGACATCTCAATGGACCCTGGATGGATTGGATCAACCAATCAACCAATCAACCAATCAACCCACCAACCACTACTACTACTACCAACCCGCCTACCACTACCAACAACAACGACTGATCGTCACGCGCAAACTGTGTGTGTCTCTGTCACTTCACTCTCGTTTGCAATGAACCGACGACGATATGAATACAGAGCCCACGAGCGCCCTCCGTCGAGGACGATGAAGACGGCCACCTCATTTACCAATCTGGCGACGTCCTGGCGAATAGATGTTCGTGAATACCAAACTCTTGAATACGTGAATACATACACTCTCTCTCAATTCTCTCTCTCTCAATCTCTCTCTCTCATTGTAGTAGAATTTTATAATGACAACAGAACAGCTAAACAGTTTCTTTCTTTTTCTTTTTTTTTTAACTACTATTATTACGCACGCGATGATGATACTGACATGTAGATATACGTGCTGGGTCAGCTCGATTAAGTAGACGATACAGCGAGGAAATTTCGAGTGGTAATTGTTTGTAGAAGATTTTTTAATGTATGATGAGTATTTTTTTTTTAATAATTTTTGTCGGGCTAAAAATAATTTTCACTCGAGATTTGTTCCTAGGGAGAAACGATCTATTTTTTTTCTATATCTATTTCTCTTTCTCTCTTTCTCTCTCTCTTTCGTTCGCCTTGAAGAAAGTGAAATAAATGAGAGCGTTTCCCGGGGGCTATTAATCGAACTGACCTTCGCTGAGAGATTTTTTTGAAACACACGCACACGTATATCTTTTTATTTTTTTAATTTTATTTTCATATAGTGTTTTTTTACATGGTCAAAGACGTCTATCATTATACTTCTACTACTGTTACCGCTACTACTACTACTACTATTACTACTACTATAGCCTCCTTTTTTTCTTATCAGAACAGATCAGCCTTCAGAATAATATACTCATCCTTCTGTTTACTCCTTTATTTGTAATTTTGGTAGATCGGTTGAACAATCAAACGCGTTAAAAACATTACATTTCAAATCGTGCACACGAAACTTTATTATATTCTTTGTACATTTTTCAACGATATTCTTTTTTAAATTACATCTTTTTCGACGTATAGTATACTTTCATACATAAACCATGACAACAAGGAACTTTTGAAATCCAACTGATTTCACCTCACAAGTTCCAAAAGTCACTTTCAATTACACACGGTTTTAGAAAAAAAAAGAAATTAATAGAGCAGTCATATATCAATACAATCTAAATAATATTTCATGATCCTCGCTTTTCAATCCCAAAACGATCCAAAATTTTCCAATCCCAACATATACACATATATACACACACATACACCGACATATATACAAAAAACACTCTTTTTATACTCAACTACACAGGCGACCGACTTAGCGGCGCGCGTCAGCGACTTTTTGGATCTTTATCTCTCACTTCTCTTTTGTTTTTTTCTGTCAAGAATGAGAAATTTTCTTTCAATTGCAATCATGCAGAGTCACGATTCTGGCAAAAATTGTCGAAAAAGTCGCTGAGCGTGTGCCGCACTCGTCGGGTCGCACCAACCACATTTAAATAAAGAAAAAAAAAGAGAAAAAAAAATAAAAGAAGTAGGGTGTCGTAGGGTCTCTGGAGCGCCTCGGCTCCACGGACAAACGAGCAATGCATAATTAAATATATGAGATAACGATATATAATAATCGCAGAAAAGCAATCTTTTAGATTGAACATATACATATTATTATTATACATATAAAGTTAAATAGATAAATAATATACCGTCTATATCATATTCTGTACTTTTTCTATAAAGTATATATAACGAAAATTTCAGAAATTCAGTTAATGATAATAAATACTTATAATCATAATGATAATAACGATGATATGATGATGATGTTGACGATGATGATGTTAATATATAATAACAAGCAGAAGACAGGACAAAAAAAATAGAAAATAAAATACTCTACTTTTATCGTTTAAAAGAGAAATCCATTTTTTCAAGATGAATTAATTGTGTTGAATGGACAGGCCGAGCGCCGACGCGACGCCTCGTCTATATCGCTCGCCTCTCGTTCGTTTCCTGCTCTATCTCTCTCTTTCTCTCTATCTCTCTCTCTCTCTCGATCTCTTTCTTTTCTTTAAAAACCAAGTAAATACACTTTTTACCAAAAAAAAAAATGTTGCCATCAGAGAAATCGAGATGAGACGAACGACAAAGGCGAGAGGTAGCGCGAGTGGCAAGTCGCGTATATATAATAACGTGCGCTCGTGCCACGCATACGTTCCAGATAAAACTCACATTGATTTTTCAATTCCAGATAAAATACTGGCCACCCTAGGAGAGGGTACTTTTGGAAAGGTTGTCAAGGTTAAGGACTTGCAAATGTAAGTGTCTCATACGTTACTCATATAACTCCTCTCTTTCTCTCTCTCTCTCTCTCTCTTACTGTATCTTTATCTCTGTGAATATATATAGATACACATACATATATATATTTATATCTTACCTCTTTTTTTTTATACCAGTAAGATTCTCGACGATCATTTAAGTCTTATTCGCCCGGTGTTGGCGACTCGGTTAAAGAGCAGAAATAACTCGGTCAGCGACGTTACCCGTGTAATGAACGTCCCCGCGCGTCGTGGTAATAAAGACGATAATTATGATGTTGTTGGATTTAAAATGGGGTTAGAACTACGATATATCTCTTTTTGTTGTTGTCTCGATGAATTTTTAATACTTATATTGTCGGGTATGTTGGTCAAGTTTGGTTGGTCGGTTTGATGTGAATTGATATATATGATAAAAAATTATAGCTTTGATAATGAGAAAAAGATGTAACAGCTAATAGAGATCGCTTACTTATAATAAACTAATATATTTATAGCAGAGCTATATACAACCTCTTGATTCTCTTCGCGTATGTATATATATATATAGATACGGCAAGACGCGCCATTCGTAATCTTTATTCGTTGTATTCCATTAGCGCGCTAATCGAACAGTTCCGAAATTACGCGATACAATTTCGAAATCCAAAAGAAGAAACGTTCCTCCTCTATTATAAACGTCATTTGTCACCCCTCCGCGCGTGAGGAAGTCTCTCTCGTTATACCGTCATAAGTGGATGACGAATGTTTGCGCGGGGTTATTTTCTCAAATTTAGCGATTATTTTCAGCTTGACTATCGATCAAGTATGCAACGGGTTATATAAATAGATGGAAAAGCCATATTGCCGACCTTTCAAAGCCGCCGTTTCGGCTTCTTATACGTACGCGAGCAGTGCCAGAAACAGACCGGCTTGAGTGGATCTTCGTTTCGTGATTTTCGGATGTGTATAATATATATGTATATTCGCCTGCGTTAATCCGAAGGTGGAACTTAAAAATTGTTCTGTAACCTCGCGGTATATAGAGATAGAACGGAAGTCTATAACGATAAATAATAATGTCGTGAAATCGTTAAGAGAAAAAAAAAGAAAAAGAAACGGACGTGTGATATACGCGGATTGTAATATAGTTGATATTACCGCCAGGGCTTTGCCAACATTGCCTATAAATGTTTTTAAATGATGCACGAATTAACGCAAGTATTTGTTTTGTTTTTTCTTGCTCAGCAGGGATCACGTTATGGCGTTGAAGATCATCAAGAACGTGGAGAAGTATCGAGAAGCAGCCAGGTTGGAGATCAACGCGCTTGAGAAGATTGCCAGCAAGGACCCGGAGGGGCAACAGTTAGTATTTTCAAAAAAAAAATCCAACTCTTCCCTGGTGGACTTACTACTTACTTCACTCGCTCAATCTCTATCTGCCGTCGGAGCATTAATATTCTATATATGAAGATATTGTTTTGTTTTTCCTTTATTGGTTACTTACCTTGGGTATCGTTATTAATATTGCCTTTTTTTCTGTTTCTTTCTTTGTTTTCACAGCTTGTGCGTCAAGATGCTTGACTGGTTCAATCACCACGGCCACATGTGCATCGCCTTCGAGATGCTCGGCCTCAGCGTGTTCGACTTTCTGGTTAGTATCTTCGTCATTTTGTAATTTAGAATATACGAATGTGCAATGTTTGCTTTTGAAAGGTTTATCAATTAAAAGATATCGAGTAAGATAACATTTAAATTATCAATATTTTGGTACGATTTGGTTGAACTAAGGTTGGCTGATCATAAAACTGCAAAGTAATTACACTGGATTAAATTAATAATTGTTCGTAAATCTTAAAGTTTAGTTTAAGATTCAGTCTAAAATCTATTATTTGATAAAGCCATTATTCACTATTTTTTCCAGTGAATCAATTGTAACATTGTATGTTTCGTTTTCAGAGAGACAATAACTTTCAGCCTTACCCGCTGGATCACGTGAGACACATGGGTTACCAGCTTTGTTATGCAGTCAAATTTTTGCACGACAACAAACTCACACATACAGACCTGAAACCTGAAAACATTTTGTTCGTCGATTCTGAATTCGACGTTATCTACAACAGCAAAAAAGTGAGTTTGCATCTCTATATTTATCAAATATAAATTCATTTTTTTTTCAATGTTATATCTCAACGAATTCTTCTTCTTTTATAGCGAAAGGACATTAGGAGAGTTAAGAGGACGGATATTAGGCTTATTGACTTTGGCAGCGCTACTTTTGACCACGAGCACCACAGCACTATCGTCAGTACAAGGCACTACAGAGCACCAGAAGTCATTTTAGGTATGTTGTTAATTGCACAATCGAAGAACTAAAAGTAAAGGTGATATGCTTATTTTTGTCATCAGAAATACATCTATATGTATTTTCATTGAGACACAGTAAACGACGAGGAACTTAATAAGCGTGCAACTTTATAAATAGATGGAATATTTTTATCAATTTATATCATGCTAATGCGACTTTACTTATTGCAGAATTAGGATGGGCACAGCCTTGTGACGTGTGGTCGATTGGCTGCATTCTGTTCGAATTGTACCTGGGTATCACTTTATTCCAAACACACGATAATCGTGAGCATCTCGCGATGATGGAGCGTATCCTCGGCTCGATACCGCACAGGATGGCTCGTAAAACCAAAACTAAGTACTTCTACCACGGCAAGCTTGAGTGGGACGAAAAGAGCTCCGCTGGCAGATACGTTCGTGACAATTGCAAACCTTTGCATGTGAGTACAAAAGATAATGAAGCTTATAATGAGTGTTGCTAGAATCTATAGTCTTTTTTTAGTTTATGAACAGCTTAGGTGAGAATTGATTGTTAAAGGATATTTTTACCAATGGTATCTAAAAATTAAAAATAGAAAACTGTCAAAAATTGAAAAACTAAGTGACGTGGGTTGGATATCTCTACAAAAACAGAAATTGAACCGTACAATGCCAACAAAAAGTGTCAGAAATAGAAAAAATACACGCAACTAGTCAAAATATTAAAATATCTGATTTTTGGCAGTTTAAGCTGTCGGATTTTTTATGTAATTCAATTTAAAAATAGTTGGTAATCCGTAAAATTAACTATTGGTAAAATACATTTGGCAATTTATAATCTAACTTGATTTGCTAAGACGATATTTTAGAATATTTAATAGAGTCTTAATCTTTCATACTAAGGAAGCGACTTGCTATTTATAAACTGTAAATCAAATAGCGTATTTTTATACTTCAAATAGATGCAAAAATAAAGAATAAAAACTGGAATAATTTATAATTAATGATTTTTAAAATGAGAAATTAAATATTTCACATCAGGATTTATATTAGATTTGTGCATATTCAAATCAAGTTTGTATTCTTACTAAAATTAAGCTATATCATTTACAAAATGTTTTTAGGAATCATATAAGTGTCTAGTTTGTCAGTTATGTTAGATTATTATTAAAATTTGAAATATCAAAACTCATACTAAAGAAATTATTTTTTCATTGCAGAGATATTTATTATCAGACGACGAGGAGCACAAGCAGCTCTTTGAACTCATCCAGAAGATGCTCGAGTACGAGCCATCGACGAGGATTACCCTAAAGGAAGCACTCCAACATCCGTTCTTCGACGCTTTACCCTCGAGTCAACGGATTACGGATCCGCGCGCTGCTGGCGACTCACAGCTGCCGCACGAGCGTTCGCACTCACTGTCCCGATGAAGCTAGGGGAGGGATCGCATCGCAGGCTGTCCAAAGACAAGGAGGACGACACGCCGCAGAGGCCTCGGCTGCTCGACCTCCGTCAACAATCAGCCGCTCGTCGCGCGATGACGCGATCCCACCGTACATGTTTCTCTCACGCTCTCCAATAAGCCTCATCCCCTTCTTCACACACACACACGCGATTGTCTCAACGCACTCATGGATGATGATGATTACGGACTCTCTTACAGCGCCGGCGTCTCTCATCCTTGGTTCAAGAATCTTTGCTCCGTCGACGATATGACCTTTGTTGTTACATACGGCGATGACGTCGAAAAATTGCCTTTGTCTATAACGTTTATCTTCAGATTATTTCTTTTTGTAATACACTTGTCTATTCTTTTTTTAAAACCGAGATCTTTGTATTTGCAAAGAAAGTGAGAAACACGAGTCAATTCTGTTGTAAAGAAGACACGAGAGGCGAAAAAATTGTTTGTAGCTCCGAGAATTCGAGGCGATTCTTTCGTTTTGGGAGAAGGAAATTGGGGGTATATCGATGCTGGATTTGAGGCCGTTGATCAATTGTGCGAATCCAGAAAGTTCCCCCCTGTTGTTTTTGTGAAACGAATAATATATAGTTTGAAATTGTTTAGTTTTTATTGTAAATTCCACATGATGGAGAAATAATCATGGAATTTTATTTTTGACTATTGAGGAATTGCCGTATTCGTGGATTCATGAAAGAAAAAAAAATCATTACTATGTAAGAGAGTCACTTGTAAAGCCTGCCGAGGACTGCGTGTGCGCGCATCCCGCGCGGATCTTGTAGACGTTTTTGTATGAGAATCTTCTGTACATTTTATCCCTTAATTTTTCTTAAGATCATATTCTTATTATGCAATAACAACACAACAACGAAGATAAAAAATAGAGTAACGAAGTAAAATTTGTATGAAGAAAAATGAGAAAACGATTGCATTTTTTACTTACGTTCTCGTGATTGTTCGTTGTGTTGGTTAATAATATAGAATCGATGACTAGGATAGGTCTGTTTATGTTTCAGCTAAGCTAAGTTTAGATGATAATTTTTAGCATATGCTATACAACTAGCGATTAATTATTGGATTAATTGATTCATAACGAAGTGAACGAGTGAGAATTTTTACAAAAGGATCTTTCCGACTTTTCCTCTCGTTTCCTTTGGCCGAACGAAGAATCCGCGATGATTACCCTATGGAAAAGAAGTCAGAAGTGTAAATAAGTAAAATGTGTTAAAATTCTAATTCATCGCTTTTTTCCGTACACCTTCATATTTCTATAGATATAATATATTAAGCAAGCGAATGTCACGCACATGAGCTTTTTAATGAAGTTTCATTTTCATTTTAAAATTTCATGTATAAAAAATTTCCGATTTCATTTTTAAAAGATAAAGTAACAGTTAACAGTGATACAATATCATTTATATCGGCTTACATCTTAATAATAGAAATATATAATAGTATATACTATTATGTAATTTGAGTTTTATGAACGGGTATTTTTGAAATTTATACATTATATTTTTCAGAAAAATAATATTATTTGTGAAATAAAAGAGAAGTTTATAGTGGTTATGCTTCTAAATACTCAATGAAACCTTAAATGTCTTTTCTTGCTGTAAAAGTGCCTTTTCTTTCTTTAAATTTTCATTTGATGATTTTAAGAAACTGGTTGTAATTATTCACTGTAATAAAATAAGTATTATTTATTTTCAAAAGGTTGATATGTTATGAAAAAAATTACAAATACATGTAAAATGAACAATATAAATTTATTTTAAAGTAATACTTTCAACAATTTTGAAGTGTGCTTTCATGCCAAATGCGATTATCATGATTCAAAGGAAGTTTAGTACTTACAAATATACTAAACTTGATATAAATTAACTATGCTCTTCATTAAAAACATAATTAAAACAAATTAACTAACAATTTTCACAAATGATAGAGAAAGAGAGAGTTCATTTCTTTAACGTTACTTTCCATCTATATATTTAGTCGATATATTAATTCTTATTGATTAAGATCTTTGCATTTTTTTGTTAATTTTAAATAAATTGCTTTACACGTAATATACATAACAGCCAAAAAATACGACGTTCAGTGCTGAGAGCCTCTTGAATTAGTTTTTCTTTTCTTTTTTTTTGTTCTTCGCTCCTTGTTGCCATACGTAACTTGAGATCCCATACGCTACATATATATATATATTAAAATATAAAAGTAATGCGTGTAAGCGCCCATCGTAAAAAAAACCGTCAAGATTTTTCTAGTTATTTTGGATAAAAGCTACATTGGATAAAGAAATTTCGTAAAAAATCTTTTAAATGTCGTTTGTCTAGCACAGCAGAAAACTTGATCCCTTGTTACAAGGCCTTTCGATGTTTTGTGAGGTCCGATGACTCGATCAACGGGTCTCTCGGACTCGGGGTTTTTTCTCTTTTTTTTTTAGTTTGACGAAGTACAGTTAGCGATTTAAGAGTAAAAATGTGGAATTGAAGATTTAAGCTAAGGGCCGTCCGATGGCTCGTTACATCTTGGGCCAAGGATAGACTGGTGGTATCGACGGCGCGTAAGTCGTTTCGTACAACTGAGCTCTGATGAATTCCTCGTAATTGTCTGGTTCTGGATGAACAGTTGCAAGCGCTGTAAATAAAAAAAGAAAAACAAGATTATTACGTCGTATATTTCATTTCATTTGAAGAAAAAAAAAAATACTGAATATGTAAATTGAAAAGTATAATTTTCCGTTGATTTTACCATCGGATACATTGCTTATAGCTTTTAACTTTGTAAATATTGTATGAATATTGTATAATATACACTTAATATTTATTATCAAACTTTGCTTTGTCTTTTCTTCTACTTAATAATATTAAGATGAACCTTAGTATTTTCTACGATATATGAAAAATATTAAAATTGTCAAGAAGAATAAATTAACATTGCAAAAAAAATAGAGAAAAAAATATCTTATATATTGAATTTCGCGATGAAAATATCTTTGACAAAAAAAGGGCACTTACATTTCGTGTACGCGTAATCCATAAGCTTGACGGCGATGGCGATCGAGCACTTCTGGATGTCCTTGAGTGGAGGATAAAGGGTACCACGCTCAAGATCACCGTCCGTAACGAGTTCGGCGAGGGTCGTGGCAGCTTGGAGGAAGGTTTCCTCGGGTATCGTCTTCATGCCAGCGCAGATAGCGCCGAGGGCAATACCCGGGAAGATGTAGCTGTTGTTACCCTGACCTGGGTACAGGGTCTTGCCGCCATAGTTGACCGGGTCGAATGGCGAGCCACTGGCGAAGATTGCACGGCCCTGTAAATAAAAAAAAGACAAATTCGTATGTGATTAGATTGCGTTTGTTGAATATGGTATATAAGGTAATGTATATGCTACGTGTTAAGTAATGTTTTGAATTTATTTTTAATGCTTTATGTGGATTAGTAACTATAAGTATGGTAAAATAAATTTTCATACGGATATTAATTAATAATTTTCAGCTCATGTAAATTTATAGAAGTTAATAACGGGATTGATTTGAATTTGAGCTTTAAAAAAATCTCTTTTTGTTTACGTTATTAATTCTTCAACATGGAACCAAGGCGACCAAGTATTATTTTCTCAAAATATAATTGTAAATTTAAATAAACGGATCCTTGTAATAATCAATAACAATCGGTAGGAATAGTGTAGTAATACCGTAGTATAGTATACCATTTTATACAAATAAGATTTCAATTCAATATATTTAAAAGCTTCGACCATCTCTATCGCTCTTGAAAGTCTTAAAAGGCTACACTTTTGGAGAAATCTGCAATATTACAGTTCGTTTTAACAAATTATTAAAACTCTGGTATTTATCAATAATCTGAATTCTGCAAATCAGCACATTTAACAACTTGTACACTTATACAAACAAGTTATAAACAAGCGGCTCATTTACCTCGGTAGCATTGTACGCTTCCTCAGCGGTGCACTCAGCTTTGCTCGTGGGGTTGCTGAGGGCGAATATCACTGGCCTGGCGTTGTTGTGCGCCATCTCCTCGAGTATCGGCCTGGTGAAGGCACCACCGATAGCTGCCGCACCGATAAGAACTGAAGGCTTAGCCAGACGCACGACGTCGGCAAGAGCGTCGATTGGAGCATGCTGACGTGCAAAAGGCGCCTTGTGCTCACTGATGCCACCAGTTGGACGGTTCTTCACGATCAAACCTTTCGAGTCGACCATCCAGATTTTGCTCTTGGCTTCTTCTTCTGAGGTACCTTCTTTCATCATGGCCATGACGCAGAGCCAGGCGATACCCAGTGCGGCCTGTGCGGATGTGACAAGGAGGTGGGTTTAGTTGGATTATATAATAACGGTACTTGTTTTATACATTATACTTTCATTGAAAATAAACGACATTTGTTTATTATTTTTGTTTTTACGCGTTCGAACAAATGCAGACAAGGCATAGTTAATAAAAGGTAAAAATTTAAAACGATTTTGTAACACGTTGTTTTTAAAGTTGGATTTTAAAGGGAAATCTCATAAAAAAAGTTATCGCAAATTTCTATATATATATCTATTTACCTCTCCGGCGCCCTGGAACACGATAACGTTGTCGGACAGCCTCGTCTTGGTAAGCCTAAGGGAGGCGAAGAGTCCAGCAACAGCGACTGATGCTGTACCCTGGATGTCGTCATTGAACGTGCAGTAATGATCACGGTACTTGTTCAGCAGCCTGAAGGCATTCGCATTGCCAAAGTCCTCAAACTGTATGAGAGTGTTCTGACCGTAGCGTTTCACTGCAGCCTTCATGAATTCGTCGAGGAAGGCGTCGTATTCAGCGCCAGTGACGCGCTTGTGACGGTGGCCGATGTACAGTGGGTCGTCTAGGAACGCCTGCAGAAGTAATCGATTAAGTGATGGTTATAGGGAATGTTTATATTGTAGGTTTGGAAAATATGAACGAGATTGTACTTAGGTATGTATATATAACTAGGTGTCTCGTTTCTGTTATTTAATTTTTAATTTTAACATTAGCATTAGATTTTATAACATTTCTAAAAATATACTGTATAAAAAAAGAAAGAAGGAAAATAACTAATTATTTTGTTATTTAAGAGCTTAAGCTGGTAGAACGGTGATATTGTTATGTACATTTTAATGAGCAACAGACGGGTCATTATTACCGGTCAATATTTGAATTACAAATCGGCACGAGGACAACAGATATGGAAGAAAAAGAACTCTAGTAAAATATAATGTATCCGTATATATATATATATATATACGATGAGAATTGTCAAAAGATTTTAATAGTAATATTGCATAACTTTATAAATACTTCGTTATCATGCATCAATTAAATAACACAGAAATACAAAAATAAAAATAAAAACTGGCATGTACTTTTAATTAGACTGTTGTATACCCTTCATGTATTTCAGTCTTCCTAACATGAATCGGGTATATGTCAGAATTTCTCCATCATGTCAGGATTTTGAGTATCTCAATTATATAATTTTTGAAATATTATCAATAAATTAACATGTGAGTATTTTTTCACTGAGATATCATTGTGTTAATTTTGAAACGATATATTCATAAATTTAATTGAAAGACACATACGCAAGACGGAAAATTGTGAAATGATGATTCAAACTGGATTTTAAAGTAAATGCTAACTATTACATTATATATCGTTAATAAAGTTAATAATATACTACAGATCTATTAGACAGTCCAAAATATATAGAAGTATAACAGTCTATAGTTAAAAGTACAAACCATTTTTTATCATTCTTATGTATGCTACGAATCGCAAATCTCTCATTTCCCTCTATATATTAAATCAAACCAAAAAGCCATTACATTACCTGGTTATTCGTACCAACATCAAGAGTAATAGGTAGACATTGGCTAGGCTTGATACCCGCGAGTGCAGTGTACAACGAGAGTTTGCCAATCGGTATACCCATACCCTGAGCGCCAAGATCACCAAGACCAAGAATTCGTTCGCCGTCAGTTACGACAATTGCGCGAACATCGTGTTCCGGCCAGTTCTTCAGTACATCGTACACGTGACCCTTATCATGGATACTGATGAAGAGACCACGTGGCCTACGGTAAATCAGACCGAATTTCTGACAGGCAAGACCGACAGTTGGTGTATATACCAAAGGCATCATCTTCTCCACGTCTTCGCTAAGTAGCTTGTAGAAAAGCTTCTCATTGCGGTCCTATGGTAAGAGAGAAATGGAAAAAAGGTTGGTTGGTTAAACGCTGCCGTATATAATAAGTTTGGCTGAAGTGATATATGATGTTATTGTAAATTTAAGATAATTGGTTTATATAATAATTTACGAAAAAATCGTTTATGAAAATTAAATGTAAAGTGGAACTGTGAATTATTCGATGGTTGGATTAAATTGTGGTTATTAGGATAAGAGAAAATTGATCATTTACTGCTCCCATTTAATCCGAACGCAATCAATGCGATTTCTCTATACGAGTATTGAACAGTCAGCGTGATTAAGCGAATTTCACGATACACCATCGGTCTTGCTACTTTATTACACTTAATTTAAAATTACTCAGTAGCTGCAAATTATTTTTTTCAAACGCGTATGCTAACTTAAAAAGTTTTTCTTGTTTGATTTTTCAATCATTTGTATATAAATAGTTTTTCATTCAATATATACAGGTAATTCAATTAACTCTGATGTACATTACGTATCGATTTCGTATATATATTATTCATCGTCATCGATACCGTGTTACCTCCGCACCGTTAATTCTCTTCCATTCTCTCAGTAACTATTAATTTTAAATAAAGTAGAACTTCCATCACTTTACGCTTTAATGACTTTCCGATATAAGCCTCAGTAGTATACGAACCCAAAAGAAATAATAATCGTTACGTAAGACAGCCGCGTTCCCATTCAATCAGCGATATTCATCTTACAGTTACCGAAACCTATATACAATATAGATCAATCAAAATATTTCAAAGCCACTGTATACACCTGGTAAACCTCTTTACAAACCATACTTTAAAGTGAAACAATTCAATCTACTCTATTTCTATATAGTTCTATATACATGTTTGAAACTATTTCTGTGGCTCCGAGGCATAGCGACATAAGTCCATTTTTTTGAAAATCGGGAAAACCTTGGATTTTGTATCTTTAAATGGGCCTTTTTCATTTAAAACTGTCAGTAGTAGCTAAAATATTACCCTAAAGTTACGATATACGGAAAACGTAACAGCATAAGTCCATTTTTCAGATTTAGTGCGCGGCGTAACAAGTCCAACACTGATTTATTTTATCCAACCCATTTGAATATAAAAATTATTTTATATAAAATATCACCTCTGCTATTTGTCCGGCAGATTTTTGTATTTGATGTATATTTATATATTAGTAAATATACTTTCTTTAGTCAAAGGTCAAAGTAAAACAAATATTGAAATATTACTACTTTGGAACACCGTACTCTAATCTGACGGACATTTAGCAAGAGCCATATTTATCTTAAACGTGTTAACTGATTAGTACAGTATCGTGCCCTATCTTGTTTATTCCGATTTTACGAATAAGTTTGACCATTGAAACCCATTTTTCTCAGAAACACAAAAAGTGGACTTATGTCGTTATGCCTCGGTGCCACAGATTTCATCTCGCGAAACCGTTGTTATGTTCAATCATACGTTACGGGTACGCTTCGATTTGTTATTTCACCTTAGCATAACCAGACAATGACATCACCCACGCGCGCGTGAATCGCGACCTTCGCGCTCGGCTTATCATCAGCGCATTCGCGCGGCCACAAATAGTGGTATTCTCTTTTTTACCTTCTTGTGAAAAGCAAAATAAAACGTAATGTCTATATGCAATGTTGTATATGTATATATGCTTACCAAGAGTCCTGTGAGGTAAATGTACTTGGACAGTTCGTCAGTGTAACGGTCGAGGTTCAACCGACAGAGCTCGAGCTGTTCCTCTTGAGTCTTAACAGCCGCGGGTAGAAGTCCGTGGATACCAAGTGTCTGACGTTCCTCGATCGTGAACGCCATACCCTGTGGGAGAAAATAAAAGAATTAATGATGAGAATATAGGATATTGTTTACTTTTTTTCTTAAGTTTTTTCTTTCGATGCGATTTATTGTTCATAGGTATATGTAGTATAAAGTGTTGAAAAAAACTGTGCTTTTAAATTGAAAGAATTGGGTTATGTTATAATATATACGTAACAGTAGCGTAAACTTTCGTCAGGTATACAGCATTGCCTTTTACTTAAAAAAAAGCGCTTACATTAAGACGTTGAACTCGCTCACGAGGTTTTTCGTCATTGTATAAGTGACGCATAATGCTCGCAATAATACTTAACCGGCAATTTGTGTATACTTAAATGTTATCAATCAACGCGTACATTGTATTAACGGGCGTGAATGTCTCTTGCATTATACTTTTATTATTATTACATCATATATCAATCAGCTCGAAAATTCCTTTCCTTTTTCAAAAATCCCACGGCTACAGTTCCACTGCGGGTTTCTACCCAGTCACGAGTTTACGTCACTTTTTAATGCGAATCCGCGATCACTTCGCGGAACTATATTTAACATCGTTTCCTTTTTTTATGGTTTTACAGCGCCGAACAGCTCGAGGACGTCGAAGAGATTTCTGAATAGGGCAATACAGCTTATAATATATATATGTATAAAAATAATTAAGGAAAAAGGCGCATGAGATTGCACATTTTGGTTCGCGGTATATAGACAAAAAGCATACGATAATTTCCTGTGAACGTGAACAAGGAAAAAGTGCTTATATATATATACCGCTTCACAACAAAGCCTTTATGGGGTAAACTCTGACATTCAACTATATATTTCCTCTCGTAAATGACACATCATATGCGGCACCTACGGCTATATCATCGTCAAGCCTATATATAACCGCATGTATCGTAAAACTCTCGCGGGAAAAGAGACAATGTAGACCAGTAGTAGCAGCAGCAGCAACAGCTGTAGGCAGCAACAACCTTCCATAGAGACAATTAAAATCTATGCTTGCAAACGAGAAACACATCAAAAATACTCTTGGTGTTTGTATATATAACCGCTATAGAACAAACCTGCAGCCTTGACCCAGAGAAAGCGCATAATATATATACACACACAGGTGCACGTGTATATATACGAGCAGGAGAGTGAGAGAAACCGCTGTCACGATCAACTGACGCGTGTACGGCCTCCGTGATAGGATCGCCGCGCTCGTTAACTCTTTTCTTTTTATTGCTTATATTATCGCTAATTGAGAGGCGATCGTTGTCACCTGCGTGTACTTTCGCTGTACTGTCTTGTGATGGTTCTAAATGCTTTGCGGGTTCTTTTCTCTTTGTGTGTATATATATTTGTACAGGAGTATAGAGTGTGAAGTATGTATATAAACGATACGTATAGTTTCTTTTCTCTTTTGTGTTGCTATACATGTATGTATTTATATACGAGGGAGGATGAGAGTTTATTGATACTGTAATTTTATTGTATTATAGCAAGGGTAAGTGTATATAGTGGACATGAACGAGATTAGCGGAACGAACGGCGAGTGTGTGTGTACAGTGTAATGCGTATAATAAAATGCGTTGATATAGTGTGACTCTGACGACGGTGAGAATGAAACGAGCAGCTCGATAAAACACGTATAACGTGCGAGCGAATTATATATTTCTTTGTGGTTGGTTGTTGGTTTTGTCGGCACATATATGTTTGCGTTTATATGCGGTAGTATTGCTGCGTTAACGTTCTTGTTGGATGTTGGTGGTATATAATCAGGATTGAAATTATTGTTGCATACTGTATTATTGTTTGGAAAATTGCCGAATATGTAATTTATAACTCAAGTCAAAAGAAATCCGTTTAATTTCAAAAGTTCTCTTTTATATTGGAGATTATAACGCAGTATAATTATCAACGTCGATTTAAATGTTATACTTAATGACGTTTAAGGTGAAACTGTTTATACGAATACAAATGAATTATTAACAACTATAAAAACTTGCATATCTCAATATTTTTATATAATCGGCCTATTATTCATTCATTTTAAATATAATTCTGAAATTATAACTCGATTCGAATATATATACAACTAAAAATCGACCCTTCATTATCACTTAACTAATACATCTCCCTATATATATTATACAAAACATACTCAACGTCCATATATACCTCAACAAGTACACTATATCGTTCTAGAAGTTATCGCCCCCGGGGGCAAGAGCCTATACAATGCAAGCATCGCTCGCAGACAGCGCGACACTTCGTTTATATATATACAAACGCGACAGTGCACACGCACATATACGCGTTCTTTTAGAGCAAGGCCCGACGAAGCCTCCGGCCGCGTTTGTCATTGTAGACAGCTGCAGATTTTTTTTTTCACGCGATATACGTGCGTGAGTGAACGAATAGAGACGTAAATAAAAAAAGTGTAACTTCGTAAAGACTTTTAAAGGTGGTTTTATCGGTGAAAGAATTGATGCATACGTATAGCTGGTTTTAAAATTTAGCTGGAAAACTAACTAGGTTAAATTGCTAGAAGTCTAGAAGCTATAGATGTTTATTAGTTTTATCTGATGATGAACGTATGCGGGTTATCGTGATTTTTCCGCGTTATTCATTTATACACGCGCTTATAAAAAATAGTTATAAAGTTGAAATTTTAGTGATCGCGAAGTGATCAGGAAACGTTTTGAGCTTTCGAAGTTATCATAGGTTATCTCTGAATTATAAGAAAATTATATTTAAAAAATGAATCTAAACCGCTACTGCATGGATCTTATATTTCATGTAAATTCATTTATTACAATATTTGTAACAAAATACGAAAGGACAACAATAATTAAAAGGTTGAATCGTTTTGATATTAAAAATTTTTGCCGAGAGCTTTCTGCATGTCAGAATCGTCGATTTTTTGAATGGACTCTGACTTATTGCAATTAATTTTTTAACGTCAAGGTAAACTTGATTCGTAAAATATATGGCTAAATAATTAAGGCTAGTCGAAACGTCAATCTTTTTTTGTTATTTAAGATTCCACATAACAGCGTTATGCGTATTATATAATCGCGTATCGAACGAAGGTCTTGGACTTTAATTCATGATTGAGCAGATTATAAATAGATCACGCGCGGATGTATATAAAAGTTGCGCTTGAAGCAAGAAGGCGGCAATGCGCTTTACGTATGTACGTAATACTTGGCTTTATACATTAACCTATCGATTCTCTATTAATAAGTATGACGATTACAACACACATCTTTAATAATTCTACAGGATCAAAATTAATAAATTATCAATATAAAAAAATTCTTTCTTGAAAATCTAGTATAAAAAATCCCATCACCTAATCAACCAAAAGAAGAACTCCATTAAAGTTATACACAACGTTCTCGCATTATACAAGTATTATCGTCCGCCTCACTATACCACGCGCATCAGCATAATCGATCGCTCGCCGAATTTCGCGTGCTTATATACCGCTATATAGACGTATATCTGAATAAACATCACCTATATATATATTTATACGTATATACATATATCATCGCCAATCACAATCGACGTCGCGTCACATTGGGGGCTCGCACTTTCTCACGCGTGTTTTCAAAATTTTTCCATGGCGATCTTTGACATGTATAGACGCGAGGTCCAATTCCGGTCATCGTTGCCGCGTTGCTTTTCTTGCTACAATTAAGTATACGACGGTTCGGTGCGCTGTGTAATAAGTTACGAATTTCACGTATAAGAAAGAAAGAATGAGAGAGAGATGTGACTGAGAGATAAGGCAGGTGGTCGTGATAAAGGAAAGGAAACACATAAAGTTGGGATAATTCGAGAGAAACGTGATGGAAGCCTGGATTTCGTGAGGTGATGGTTCCTTTTTTTATTTTTTTTAATTGGGTCGAGATTTTAAGACGCGATGTGTTGAGTTTTGAAGTAAAGTAAAAGTGGGGTCTTGATTATATTTTGTATGGTGGAGAATGGAGGAATAAGTGAAGTGGCCGTTCGTGTAATAATTCTTGGCGCGTAACCTCGAGTTTAACACGACGATTTTTGAGGAAAATGTTTCGCAAATTATTGTTCGACGTGATTTTCAAAATTTAAAAAAAGAAAAGGGTTTATTACAATGGTGGTCGGACGATGTTTCCAAGTTATAATGTTCGAAGTAGCGTGCATTGTTATGCTAGTAGTAAACGTTATCACTGGCTCTATATAAAGCTGGTTAGACTACTTTAAAGCGACAATTGGCGAATTGACTGTAATTGAAGAGTGAAATCTAAAGGAAGAGTGCATTATTATGTATTTGTTGTCTAGTATATCACGAACCAAATATACACAACAGCAATTCAAATTTAATGTAAATTTGTCGTGTAAAAATATTCTAGCGGTAATTAATAAGTATATTTTATTAAACAAAAAATCGAATTAACAAAATTGACATGTTAAAGTTTTACACGTCGAATTATCACGAACGTATAATGAATATTATATAGGTACCGGTGAAGTTTTAGTCTCGGTGTATAGGGCGCGCATTGAATATACATAACGCGACTTCGTATTACCACTGTGTGTTGTTAAATTATACGGAGGGACACTGGAGTACTGTAATAATTCACGAGTAAAGTAAGTGCAGTTAGCTGTCGGTGAGACATCGAGGGTAGGAATATATTGGTTACTTTTATTCAATCGTAGACTATAGTAAACAGCTTATTTTTTTTTTTTTTTTTTTATAAATTTTGTCAAAATAAAAATGTATATTTGGCATTCAAACGATAATATATGTCTGCAATTTAGATGATAATTTATTTTTTGCATAATGTCTGCGGAATTTTTTGATGTGTAATTCCTTTCGTATTATCATATATCATTTGTATGTAAGATCGGAAGATAAGACGTCTGGAGTTATAAATAACAATATCTTTTGATGCTAAAGATAAATTTATTTTAATAAAAATCAGAAGATCTTGTTATTTATATCGGAGAAAATATTGCAATAAAAACATTTCCCGAACCAAGCTCTATTATACCTTTCATCCAATTTTCATTGCCGATATAATATTAATTTATTCATCATACACATACTATACAAACTTAAACGCAACGAGTTCACTATATTTTTCTTTTTCAAACACATATCCCTCTAAACATCAACATTTACTACGCTATTCGGTTATCATCGGCTATATTCCATTTAATATACAAGCTGAATTCGTATCGCGCAGACATAATAAACAAGCGTACAAAACTTACGCGTTTATAGCATGCGCTTGCGCGTACATTATATACTTACACGCACGCGCGTAAAACGATCGTCGAAAATCTAGTTTAGACGAGTTGAGTTCAAAGCTACTTGATTATACCGCGGCCGATTATATCGCCGGCGATCTATGGAAAGAGGTCGAAATTGTAATAGTAAAATGAGAGAGATAGAGAGAGAGAGGAAACAAAAACGCACGGTTGAAACAGTTTTCAAAACGTTAATTTACTTTCTTTTTTAGCTAGAATTATGTTATCTAATATTATGGATTATAATCCACTGAATTATTATGAATATAATTATACCAACCGCTGGCCTATGAAAATTACGATATTTATAGTCGATAACATTGGTTACTTGATTTTTTTTCCTCAATGCCACCAATGCCACATATTGAATGTATATACGCGAGCGATAAAACAGCTGTCTAGACACGCGGCTGCCTTGATAAATCCCAACATATATATGTATACACAGTGTGTAATCAATGCCTTTTTTCCTGCAATCTACATAATTTGTACAAAATATACTATATACGACAACAACGTGCTCGATAAGAGTCGTCGAGTCTTACAAATTTGATTTTGATTGAGAATCATTATAATGCTCTAATAGCTATCAGTAATCTATATATACATATATATCAAATTATAAAAACACATTTTAACACCACTACTTTCACTATTAACGTATGTATTACCAAAATCAACGGTTATACACTGCCAGACACACGCATAATGGTTATCGTCCTCTTACCCTCCCATCAATAGCAAGTAGAGCCTCGGGTACCCTGGTCAACTTCGGCTGATGGGGTATCAGTATCCACCAATCCACCTCAGCTTCCATCGTTGCAGAATTCTCGTATCACCACTGTACACCACTACGCGATTATCACTATATATCAACTACTACTCCAACCCTCGTACTGGTTTCCAGCTCGAATACCTTCGCTTCTCCGTGATAATATCATAGGAATCATGACAACGCGGAAGAGGAAGAAGACGAGAAGAAGGGATGAGAAAAATCGAATGAGAAAGGACACATATATATATATAGACAGAACACGGAGAGAAAAGCCTACCGCGGCGTCGTCGAGCAGCGACTGTGAAACTACGACTGCTTCGCGTGTTGTACACGGGGGTACCTATAAGGGTAAAAGACCGCAGGTGCGCGGCTGGGCTGTATGTATATATACATGTTGTATCCCACCTCCGAGACGGCGAACACGCAAACGAAGGGAGAGAAGAAACTGGTGGTAGTGTGTATGTGTATATATGTACGTAGGTATACACGTATAAGAATCGATATTTTGCCGGAAATTCAGGCCGATGCACTTTAGCGCCTTATATAGATCTTGTGTATATATATATATATATGGTGACGACAACGACGTGGGGGCACTGTGATATGGGTATAAGGTTTTCCTGGTTACGTACTTCGAGATCCTATAAAGTGTGCGTGTTATACGCAGGGAATTGTTATTCGTTCGTATAATGTATACAGATTGTACGAGTGGATTAAAACTGTAATAACGTAGTTTTGTATAGAGGTGATTTTTGGTTTTGAAGATAAAGAAGTATTAGAGACGTTGATAATTACCGCAGACTTTTGTTGAGATAATCGATGGAACGTTGGGTATAATATGAGAAAAAGTTTTTACTTGACTCGTCAGTAGCGTTGCTATACGGAACGTTACGCTGGTTACGTGTATTATTGCCTCTTACACGTGATTGGCTATGTAGGGTGGGTCGGGATATATGCATATAGTATTACAGCTGACTAGCTTGAAAGTAAATGACCGCAGTTAGTTCGTAAATGAATAAGTGTAAAAGTATATGTAACAACAAATGCCACTTGATAAAACGATTTCTGCTAGTGTATATACAACTTGTAATATTTATCGAGTGAAATGACAAACCACGATGATAGATATATTTTTATATCGCAATTGTTCAAAAATACGTGCATGTACGTGCGATTGGTCTGACCGCAAAAACTGCAGCATTAGCGATATATAGTTGTATTATTAATAACTGGACTTTGATCGTTTCTATATTATTATTACATTTCAAACAACTTTACGACTGAAACTTTTTCACTTATGCTGCATGTATATAATATTTATATGTACATAAAATCATTTAATATTTCACAATCGTTCGATAAAATCATCAAGCACTTATCGCAACATTTCCGGATGAACGTTATAAATAAATAACCTTATCATTGCGAAATTTGTTATTCCCGCGCACGTACATCCGATAAAATCCCCGGTCTAATTGATTCTATACCACGTAGCGAAACCTCAACGATCTCGTGATACGAAATCACGTAGTCATATGTATATTATATATATCATATATAATATCGATAAACAATATCAACGCATCAGCCAGTTACGAAAAGTTTTTTCCGCAATTCCACATATATACCAGACGCGTTGCACTCTTTCATCGTATACACACATCACCGATAATACAATCATCACATAGTTGATCTTCACAGTCGTTGTGTAACGGCTCAAAGTCTATATAGCTGTGCGTCTTTCCTCTTCCTTTAACGCGAAATGCAAAGTCATCACGCATGTATACTTCGTTCTCTCGGTGCGTGTACGTATTATACATGCATGTTTAGCATATGTGTATTGTATTAATTGAGGAGTACAGTGGTTAGTGGGGAGAGGAGAGAGAGAGAGACAGAGAGAGAGGATGCGAATTGTCACGTAGCATTGAGTGGCAAGAGACGCGGATGTTGGTGAGTGGGAGACAATTAGGGTCACGATTAGAAGTGCGGGTGGAGCAGGAGTAAAGCGGATGGATGTAGGATGTATTTATTGGGTTGGTATGTGCGAATAATGTTTTGTGTAGACAAATTTGAGCGCGTGTATGTTACAGATTGTAACATCGATCGTAAAAATGTTAAATATTAAATTGCCAATTCTATTAGATAAAATTCTGGATATAAAGTTAATTCTAATTTGCGTTTGATTGTTGTAGGAATATTTTAATTACTATAGCAATATTTTTAGATACATTGTATAATTATTATGTATATATAAATGATTTTTGTTTAAAATCTATCGATCCACATAATTATAGCACGTTAACTATATGACGTATCGTGAATTTCCGGATAGAAATATGAACAAATATTTACCGTGCATATATATATATATATATTTAAAGCGAGGCTTTCTGTTATCCAAACATTTATCATCGCAATGCACTCTCACATATACCAAGTAATGTAAATAATGCGTACAGGACTTTTATGATAGTTTAAAAGTATGTGTAAATTTTAATTCTTCGATGTGTATTTTATTGAACTTTTCTACGTAAATAATAAGTCTGGAAAACATCATTTTGTTTACATTTTTCTTAACACATTAAGTTTATTATACGGATGTTCTTTGCTATAATAACTTTTATAATTATGCATTACCTCAATGTAATTTCGCGCCTATACTTTTTGTAAACATGTAAAAAAACACGTCTGAGCTTCACGGAAAACGACAGTTAAGGTCAGTTTAACTAATATTTGAAGTTAAAATAGACATCGCAAAAAAATCGTATTAGCTTTTTTATCTTGCAGTTAAGCCGGCTTAAAGCAATAGGATACCTTTATTTGTATATTCATGTTCATTAGGCATCTCCCGTATTATCAAGGCAAACTTGCATAATTTTTTTTTCCACCCACTTTATCAATATTCAAATTCTAAGTCCTTATATTTTTGTTTGTAATATAATATCCCAAAATACCACCAATTTAAACGTCATCAATTCCATATTACCATTTCCAAACCAAAACACTGTATATGTACCTATATATATTCTTTCGACAAAAAATTCAATGGTATTCCAAGCCCGGCGCGTGGCTCGTAGACAACAATCGTAACCGCAAATCTTCCGACTCATTGTTTTTATCGCATATAAAATCCAGTCGAGTGCGGATCACAACCGAAAACGCGATTGTGTATACACGATATATCTCTTCCATTCCGTAACCATATCACATAGCTGTCGGAGCGCACGTCAGAAATTGCAGTAAGTATAAGCACGTGGAAGATAAGAAAATTCGTTGCTGTTCCTTTGATATCTACCGCTGTGAAATCATTTCCGCGACTCTCGCAGCTGTTGGAATATTTAATATAAGATTTTGCAAGATGGGTGAACGGATTGTTACCACATATAGTGGGTGTGTTTGTAAATGTATAATATAACAGGTTGGTTATATACTGCTGTAAAACTATTTGTTCGTGAATGTTTTTATATATGTTATTGAATTATATAGTCAAATTAAATATTGCTTTAGAGAAATTTATTAAAATATAATAAGACATTGATATATAAGTAATAAGTAAGAACGTGATATATTATAAAAACCTTGGATTTATAAGACAATGAACTCGTTAAAGATATATTGTATACAAAATAATTAAAAATTATATCTATGAGTTGTTAGAATCGCCATTGTACTTATAAAGATTGTTTCTGGTATCCGCCGGTAAATTTTTTCGCAGAACTCTAATTATTACATTGTTTTTATAACTTATTCTTCTAACGCATCAGCGATAATTACAACCTATTCTAAATGACCATTTGTTTACCAGTCAATATACATAAGCGTAGTATACCTCAAAATATGCCATTACCGCGGCGAGAAAGAAAACGTAGATATATGTATATACCGTTAAGGAGAATATCTATATGGTAAAAAAATGCGGAGGCATGACGAATGTAAGCCTTGAAAGTCAAATTGAGAGTTCGCTCGTTAGAAAATGAATTACCCGAACGCGCGTGTTCTGATTTTATCTGTATTATAGCGGTGGGTTAAAGTAGCGCAATGAGACTACGGATTTTTTCCGTTGCGAAAAAAGTCTTAACTGTTACGAAAATATATATAAGAAAAAAAAAGTTCAATCTCGTGTATACGATCTATATTACGAATCAATTATGTATCGCGTATACTTGTAATATGTATCAATTTATATATATATATGCAAGGAAAGATAGAGAAATGGTTTTGTAAACAGATATTATTATACGTTTCAAACGAAGTTTTTTTAAACAATCGAATATAAGCATAACATTACAGTCAGTTAAAAACAACAAGGTCGCTTATATATATATTTTCTCCTACGAGGAAAAAAGCATGTTACACGCATGAATGCATATATCTGCTGATTAAAATTTCACCTTCCATATACACGTGAATTCCATAACGTTTCCGTTATAGCAATTTCCAACGAAAAAATTTGCGAATTCTTCGACCTCATCTCATCTCTACATACAACCCACATCCCGATAAATTCCACAGCGACCGCGGAGAAAGCCTTTTTTTATTACTATATACTACTTCCAGTTCCCCGCGTTCTTTTATATTCTTCCGTCTCCCCGCTCTTAAATTCTCACTTCCATAAAAAAAAAAAAAAAAAAAAAAAAAAAAAAAAAAAAAAAAAAAAAACTCGTCAAACTCTTCTACGAACAGACAACGACGACGAAAATGACGAATATGCAGCGGCCTTATAGTGTCAATAGACTCTATAATATACTCTCCACACGCACGTATATGAGGCATACGCACACATGAGACAGTGGTAGCGAAATAGTGGGTCAAGCGAATAAAATAACTGCAAGTCAAGAGCACGTGTGTGTGTGTTCGTTCGCGCTGTTTCGGCTAGTTGGCGCGTGGAAGTTTCCGTGCCGGGGCCCCCCGAAATTGTTCCTCTTGACGTAAGTGAGAGTTTGTAGCGTTATAGTAAGCTAGTGAGTTGAGTAGAATTGTATATATAGGCGAATATTTTTTTTGTTTTTGTTCGAAAGATGAGGTTGGTGTGTATAGGGAGATGGCGAGTTGATGTTGGGTTGGATTTTTTTTTTGTTATAGTGGGATATAAGGAAGGTTTATATGTGTATAATTTATAGTATCGGAATTTTAAAAAGTTATGCAAATATTTTGGTATAAAGATAGTGCGAACCGAGTGATTTAAAAGATCTTTCTTTTAGAAAGAAGAAAAACAAAACAGAAAATGTGCAAAAATATTCCTAAACGTCATGAAATTTTTCCGCTCATCTGCGGCTGTGTATTTGTATATTCTGCACGAGTATAGAGTCGATGAGTCTTCAAAGAACACGAGAATAGAGTGTGTGTTTATTCAAAGCTTATGAGATTTTATGAATGAAGACGAAATCAAAGCACGAGGATTGATATGAACAAACAACTCTCCTGTTGTATTTATAATGCGTCATTGCGTGTGGATCATGAGATAACCAAAATTACGTTATTCGGTATATCAAGTAATTACAATAAATCTTAGCTCATAAGTGTCACAGTTTGTGAGAAATGAAATTTTTTAATTGACGTTACGTTATTAGAGAAAAAAGGAAGAAACATGGCTATTTAACTAAATTTAAATAAGGTATTCGAGTTATCAATGTAAAACGAAAAAAAAGCACCGATAGACACTGCTAAAAATTGAATTCAAAGTGATGGCTGCGAT
Organism: Torymus tubicola; assembly: GCA_035583055.1. NCBI lineage: Eukaryota > Metazoa > Arthropoda > Insecta > Hymenoptera > Torymidae > Torymus > Torymus tubicola. The sequence goes on along the minus strand of JAWWEQ010000055.1, from coordinate 13,802,318 downwards.
GACGATAACGTCGCGCGACTACACTCAACCGGTTAAATCTATACTTATACACTTTCGAAAAGTACTGAATCATCGTTACAAGACAAAGTCCACAATCGGAATGCATATGTGCTTCCTCATGAATATTATTTTTACCTGTAAAAGTATTGTTTTAAAATGTTTGCTTTTCGCTACTTTTCTTTTCCATCAGCAAAATGTTTTAACTTTTATATAGTTGGAATATTTAATAGATTAATTATAATGTTTAATTTAACATTTTTTTCTCTTTAACGTAATTTGCAAACTTTATCTTACTGAAACGTTATATTTCTACTTTTATAAGCAGCTCATTAAAACTCCGATACTTTTCACGTAAACTAATCATATTGATAATAAACTTTTTCTCCGACATATAAATTTTCCTACTTTCAGTATAAAATAGCCGTTTAATTAAATCTCAAAAATTTCAATTAAAATGATTACACCGCGCCACTCCGCAATAATAACAACGTATACAAATAAACAAAACCATTATATAGCTTTCACCGACTATTTATATATTTGTTAATTTTTTCCACAACCAACTGTTGCTAATTTTTTCACCTATAAGTATATTATATATATATACATAAAGCAAATGTACCACATCAGCGCGTGAATCATTTCCTACAGCAGAAATTTCACCTTCAATTTCATCATTCCAACGCGCAAGAAAGTCGGGCATTCCCATGATACCATCCTCGTATACGAAAACGCATTGCAAACAAATATACGCGACTATATCGCACTCAAAAATTTCAAAATTACCAATTTTTAATTCAAAACTTTCCCTTTTCGCCGGTTACACCTCTTACCTTTTTCGCTACGCTATACATATCATCTAATATTCATTCCTATATATAATCACCGGTTAACCTATCGATATTAACCAAAAAAAGCCTACATTATTATACATTATTTCCGAGTGCTCAACGCACTTTATTGCACAGTCATAATACACGCATACACGCTTATTCTGATATATATATATACAGCATATACTATATATAATACTCTAGTAGCATCGCGCGCGATATACTATACTAGCCACGCAGATTATAGTCGGTGCAGAAATATTCGCGTCAAGGACGGTTTATATCCTCTGTCTTTGTCTCTCTGCTAAACACTCCCTTCATTATCACCGGCGCGCACGCGATCGATATCTCGCTATATAACATGATGCGACGCGCGCTACTGTACATATATATATAACTGTCATACATACATACACATGTATCACTTATATTTCAATATATATGTAGGTATATATATGTATATATTCAACGTTGAAAAAAGTAAAGAACAACAAGACACAAAATCAAGTGCAAGGTTGTGCTCGCACTTATGCACGCTCTATATAGGTATACGTCTGTTATACACACTTACGCGAGCATTGCGAAATGGATCGATCGTCGGTTAGCGCACACGCGGAAGAAGTATAAGTAGGGTGTGTGTACACACACAGATACAAACATATAATTGTAAAGAGAGAATACATACCTTGTTAAGCTGAGGGTTTCTGATATGATCGAGACCGCGTACAAGTCCGGGCGTAGCCGCTTCAGCGCCGGGGCCACGCTGACCCAGCTGATCACGTTCTAACGTATACATCTTTTTGGCTTGACACTTGCTACTGTTTTGCTGGTTATTATGACCACCGGTTTCAGGCCTATACTGCAGCCTAAAAAATCGAACCACACGAATAAACTAATAACAATTCTCTCAAAGATATCTATATAGATAGATTCACACGAGACGCATATACGCACGGGCGACTTTGACTTTCAGAGAGAGAGAGAGAGAGATATATAGTGGTAGCAGGGAGTAGTGGTGAACAGCTGATCGCGAAACTGTGCGAAAATACACGAGGAGAGAGAACGGAGAGTGCGTATGCGCACAACACACAACGTGGTTTATACGCGACTGCGCGGCTGCTAGTGACGCGAGCTCGAGGTGCGCTGAGAAGTTTAAAAGGTACCTCTATACGGATGCGGAGGAGTATATAGTCGCGTGCGCAAGCGCATATGAGTTAACACTGTGTGTATGTGTGTGTGGGGATATCGTGCGACAGAGACGGAGTGGGGTTGTCCGCGCGACGTTGTCGTGTGCGAGTATGAGAGAGAAAAAAGCGGATAGCAGTGGTTTTTTGAACGCGATTATTTGGGACGCGGTGGAATGCACTTGTTTATTTGGGTTGGATTGCTTGGTGGTTGAATGGTGCATGTGTTTTTTTGGTTGTATATAGGGATGATAAGGGGATGTGGTGAATGAAGTTTTTTTTTGTGGGTTAGGTTGTTTGTTTTTTGTCGAGAGAATGCAGGAAGCGGGCAGTTTGAATATGTGTTGTTTGTGCGATTGTTATTAGATGTTTGCTTATCTTTTTTTTAATAAACAATGATGGGTTGGTTGGAAAATATGCTACAAATGAATTTTTTATGGTGAACCATGGAACAAATTCAAATGTTCATGAATGGTATATAATTAATAGCCAAAATTGTCATTATTATACGTAATTTTTACTATTTATTACCGAGTCAATTTATTATATACTATATATTGCATTAATTTTGATAAGAAAATGAATTTATCTTTTATTTATTATTAAAAATAGCGATTTTTTCTTTACAATTTTTTTGACTATTCTTTTATTTATAAGGTATATTGTGGTGTCTTTATAATGCACTGGAAAAATAGTTTCGTAAACATTATATAGTTTGTAACAATTGTTATACTTATTTTAATAAATTGGTATATATTTTTAATGTTTACACATCGTTATATTTTTGAGATCTATAATGTTACAATACACAATTTGTGTTTTGATTTTGTTTATTTGTAAACATCGCGTAATAAAGAAGATTGACACACATTGAAGTTTTCTTTCTCAAAGATATGTCTTAAATTAAAAATGTACTAATCGATCATTTTCATTAATACTTATAAGAAAAAACATTTACCAATATTAGTAATCACCAATAGTTATTAAAATTATGATTTTTATTGTAAATATAAAAATTTGGATAAAATATTGATTTCTAGAAAGGTATAAGAATATCATAGCTGAGGACTTTTCGAAAGTCGCGAAACTGATAAAGCTGTGCAAAGCTCTAAAGCGTTTTTGTGACGTCACGCCATTGTTGAGCTAGTTTTTTTAAAGGTCGCGCGAGGTGACGTCACAAAGGTAGCTCCAGCGCAGACTATAACATTTGCAAATTGAATATATTTAGAAAAGTGCACAAAGTATTGTCGATCCACTAATAATTTGTACAGAACTTCTAAATATTGTTTATGAGCAATAGCTTCTTTATTTTTTTACGAAACCATGCCCTCGTTCTTATAAGACATTGCAATATGTTTAATAATTAATTTAATGTTAATAATTTTTCGGAAAAAAAAAATTGCGCAATTTCCCATCACGTAATCTATATAAGTGTTGAAGGTAAAATTCTATACTTATTAATTACTATTCACGCGAACACGTGATCTAAAGAGAAATGTACGTGATTGCTCTATAAGTATATATATATACTTAAGTGATAGTTTGACAAAGGTTTACGACCTCAATGGAAGATTTACAATAGAGATATAGCTATATTGAAGTGGTTAGAATGATAGAAACGATATAAGTACTTATACTTTCTGACGTAAAAAGTGAATGTAGTGAATAATCTAAACTGATGAAAAATTCGTATTTTATAATGTATATCGCTTCAATACCTTCTTTTTATTTGTGCTAATAACTATAAATGGTTCAGAAATTAACTAAATTTCGAATTTTTAGATGATACGGTAAATTATATGAATAGAGTTACTTTATACATTAATATTACACTTTTAATATGCGATTAATGTTCATTGGTTTAAGAACTTTAGAATTTTTTATGACCAAAATAATTGTACAATCGATTATTACGCTTAACTATATGTTTGTAAAGTACTTTATTATACGTTAAAATTCATTTATAATAACTTTTTAAATATAAACGTAATTATTGCTAATATGTGCGATTACGAACAGCAATTAAGTTGTAAACATATTAAAGTTAACAAAGAAAATTTAAATTCTTTAATTTTATAGCTTTTTTTTAACTACAAACCTATATTTTTGTTTTCATTTTTAAAACAACAAAGTTTCATAAACATCGAACTGGCGTAAACCAGCTTTTAATGGACTTTTATTATAGATCAATAAATTTTTTTAATGTAAATTTTATAGAAAATGATAGTGCAAAACAAAGACAATACCGGAACATAGTAGCATCGAAATAAGACCTGATTGTTACGCGCAGATGCTGATTGTCGAATGAGTTATTACGAGATATAGATAATGTACATAAACGAGAGAGAACCCGATTACATGCGACACTGGCAATGACATTCACCCAAAACGTGGATCGTCATCATCAGCTTATACATTTATCTCATCAATGAATCCACTAATTTCGTGTTATCCAAAAAAAAAACAAAACAAATGAATATTTCAATACGACCTGAGCATTTCACGCATTGCGAATGGTATATACAAGTATTTTGCAATAAACTTATAGTACTCGGATCCGTGCAAGTGCAATGTGTAATGCAGCATCTATGCGATTGATAATACTGAAAGCGAGAGATACATCTGAAATGATACGAACATAAACATTGGTGCTATCGCGTGCCTTTTTTTCTTGTCGCGTGGTACAAAATACGTTTTATAACGATATCGCGTTTCTCGCAACAATGCTTCAAACGCATAATTACCAGTATTTCTGCGCTTTAATATTAAAAACTTATATATTTTGTTCATGTTTAATTTTTTTTTTAATATATGTATACGAATTGAAAACGATTGTATGATAGATCTAAAATTTATAACATTAATAAATAAAACTTATATTCTTAATAAACTGTCATATTGTTAATTTTATTAATTCTATCCAATTGCTTTAGAAAAGAATATTACTAGAATGTTACTAGTTATCCATACATTTGTGTAATACAATATATTATACAAAGAAATTTTAATTGAATATAATAATAATAATAATGAAGGTTGTCGAATTATTTCTTGATAATCAAAAAAACGCTGGATGTTATTAAAATGATGTCATTAATCCCTACAATGACGATTCAAATGACTGGCCTTGATCAATACCATCACGTGAAATAATAATCGCATTACAGAGTAATTCATGTTTCATCGCCATTAAGTAAAAATTTGTTTACGATATGATCGAAACATAATAATTAGTTAATACAAATTCTGTATTTATAGTTTTTATGCTCATCAAGCATTCATATTTATTAAAATGATGAATCAATCAACTATATTTTTACGAAAAAAGTCATTACATCAATTTACATCAATTGATGTAATAATAACTAAAATTAATCTCACCGTCGCCGCAAACAAAAACAAACACATATATATCCGGTCCAATCAATCCTTCCTATTTCCTGTACATATCTATACATATACACCCACACAACAAAACCACATGCATCCGTCGTGCTAATTAAATCCCGCACCTAACCAATTCTGCCGCATCGAAACCTCAAAAGAAACGCCGTACACACATTGCGCGTGCGCGTGCACATAAGACACAATATATATATACCTATGCGTGATAGGATCAGACTTCCAGGCACAGGCGTTCTCTTCTGTCGCCTCGTTTTTCGTCGCTGGTGCAACCAACGTAGAAAATCGACGATTTGGCGTCCTCATCTCTCCGATTAACTTCGCGATCTGTTGCCTCGGTGACATGACGCGCGCGTGGTTCCCTTGTTTTCGATGATAAAACAAAGAAAAAAAAACAAAGAACCTCTATATACACTCGCGATCGAACGCTCTATATTATATATATACACTGCGGGCCGCAACCGGCGGCCAACTAAATCTTCAACCGTGAGTATAAAACACTTGTACTTATAATATAACAACAACGCGAGTTTATACGAGAATCACCGCACCAAGTGGTAAATAATATCGAGGAGCTTTTCTACGCGATAGAGATCGCGCGAGACTGTGAGAGCTTGCGTTGTGGATGAGAAGAACGTGACGCATGCGTGCGCGTGGAGAGGAAGAGTTGCGAACGAATGCGTGACGAAACATGCCGCACCGCATGAGAAGAAGAAGAAGAAGAAGAAGAAAGCCAGTCGAGTATTTTTCCGAATGAACTGCGGTTGAGTAGTTGGTGCGTGTAATATATATGTAATGCGAGCGATCGGATTAGAGAGAGAAGCAAAAGATAATATGAAAAAGTTCGCGATGTATATATAACTATATATATAAATGGTGTGAGAGAGGTGCGGACGCGTGGCGCGAGCGCGCGATTATATGATGATAAAAATGTGGCGTGGGGGTCGCGCGATGCGACGTTTATAATGTGTATATGTATTGCGTTTTTATAAATATAAGGATAGTTACGGTAATTGCTGATTTGTCGAGAACGTGATGATTGTGTTGATGGTCGAATGAGTGTTGTTATATATACATGAGGTTTTGTGATTTGTTTGAGTTGTTATTTAATGGGTATAAGACGATTGTAAAGTATATAGAGTATAGAGGTTTTGAATGAAAATTGTAGAAAGATTTTATCGATAAGATTTAATCGATATATTTGTCGTTGTTCAAGACATGTAGTATCGACAAAATTATTTAGAAGCGAGCTTGTCTTGATGAAAAGTTATTAAATGCGAATGACTGCAGTATATATAGTTGGTTAAATATGGTCTCATTATATACTTGACATTTTAAGGTAATAGGTAATATATCTTTTCTAATTATGTTATTCGTATTTTTTATGCCTGTAATTGTAACTGTCAAACTGTCTATACTTTTATCTTCTCGTAAATGTTGAGTATAGACATTGACAAAAATTCATAAATACGAATGATACAAATTAATTTTAAATATTTAAGGAGTATCGTTTCCCTTTTGGAAGATTTATTGATTAATGGTTAAAACTTGTAAATACATGTTAGATTTTAATAATCTGCAGTACCTAACTAAAATTTTAGTAATTACTATACTATTAAAGATCATTAAACTTAAAGTTATGCAAAGCGGTCAACTTTATCTGTAATTTATATACAAAATAATTTAAAAGAAATTGATCAATTTTGAATTCGTCGCAATTATTGCAAAAGGCGATATAATTTGTTTTAATATTTTTTTTGGAAAATACCTATACAATTATTAATCGAATTAACACCATATATATAATTTAGTTTGCCGGTCAAATAATTTACAAAAATATTAATATTGTACGATAATAATGTCAAGGGAAAAAAGCTGAAATTATATTTATTGTTTTTGACTTATGTAAACTCCGTGTAAATTGCAGCCTGAGACTGTAAGATAATCGAAGCCTAAGCATTACTTTTGTACAGAAGTTAATTTTACGAGGAAGATGCGTGAGTATGGTAATCAGCATTTACGTATGTTTACATTGTTTCGCTAATTATATTGTAATGTAATCTTTAAATCGTTGACTGGCTGTGTTAAACGAATGGACACATATATTAAAAGTTCATTTTTGGAATATGTTAATCCGCAACATGGTTTGTATTTTAACGATTGTAAAGTTTAATTAGTTTTTTTTTCTAAAAGATATTAACATATAAATTTTTCCAAATTTGATTTATCGTTGATATTATATCAAGTTAAAAATTTTCTTCTTAAAAACATTTTTTCATCTTGAAATCGTGTGAATTTTATTTTAACGCAAAATACTGTCAGCAGTTAAGCCTATATTTTGTGGCATATTTTACAAGTTGCTGAACCGGTCACCAATAATTTTTAGATTTTAAATTATTTGTTTTATACATTTCTTGTTCACCTAACCAACGAACTTTGTATATTAAATTCAACAACAGTGAACGCGCATATATATGTGATAAAGTGGAAAGACAACCGATCGATGAATGGAAAAAAATGCTGCTGAAATAGAATATCAATTGTACCTAATCAAAGAGAGGGTGTTACACAACATCGACAAATTCAGGGTTATTGTTGATATTCGTGTAAGCAATAGACTGAGTTTCTTTGACGATTTGAAGACGCCATGGTTATATAATCTCTGATGGCAAAAGTTAGATTTTAATATTGTAAATTCAATAAATAATCATTTAGAATAATTAACAATTTTCCTAGTCAGTACGTCAGAAGTGCACAGAGGTAATTATAAGATATCATAAACTTAAAAAATTAGAAATCGAAGTAAACCGATTAAATTTCATTAATCATTATTATCTTGCAAAACGTAGAGTAAACAGTGTTTTAAGGATTTTGTTAAAAAGAATAAAACTTCTTGAATAACGAACCGACATACTAGATGGAAAAATCATCAAGAATTCTAAATAATTATATACGAGACTTATAAAACAGTGCATTTACGAAAAAAAAAATTTAATTTGTTTATCAGTTGTTTGCCAATTCAATCATTATAGTTTGATTTGCCACGTCTCCTGATTGCTTTTATGCAATCAGAACAATCAGCTTAATTTATTATCTCAGTGGGTGTGGTATAATACGTTTAAATTACGACTGTTTATCAAGTTCGAGGGAATCAAAAGTTTCCATATCCAGTATAATTATACGTTAAACATTTCCGTCGCAATAATGACAAAATTTTGAATAATTCCACGATTGTCGAACACACATTAGAAATTAAAAATTATTACACTTGTACTTTTTTCAGAAAATATATCGTTTCAATTAGTTAAAAATCGCATACAATATAATAATAAATTATTAAACAAACATCGTTATAGCACAGCCTTAACTTTTTCACAGCTTGAACCACTTAAACACACTCACTCGCTCTCTCTCTAAAAGTCCCCACGCAAACGCAATATTAATGAATCCACTTTCTTTTTATTATTATTATTTTTTTTTAACAAATTCTCTCTATATAAATAAACATTTCGTATATATCCATTATTTATCCATAATAATACTCACGCCCTTTGGCCACCGACGCAATGCAGATCTTTAGCTCCTTTCGAGTTCTGCGCGCCCATCCTGCTGCTGTCGTTCCTTGTCACCTACAAACTGATCGTAAAACGCCGCGTGCAGGCGCGCGCAGGTGAAATGAGTGTAAGTATAATAAAATATACTTTCACGCGCGCGCGCGCGCGATTGTATCGTCTGACGCGGCAGCCACGAGCGACGTGATTGCGACTATAATACGAGCGCGTGGCCGCGTGCACGCGTACCGATATACATGCAACGAGTAAATGATCAGTCGTCGATCGTTCGCTCGTGTATATTATATATATAGAGGATTACGTAGAGTGTGAGATCGGTTGAGACAGTGTTGTGTGATTCGTATAGCAGAATAATTGTGGAATGAAGATCTTAAGAAAAGAATGGTCTGTAGCTGTGTGTATATGTAAAATTTGATTGATAGTATAGCTTGTATGGTGTTTGGATATGATGTATGAGTTGTTTTGTACTGAAGAAAGTAGAATCTTATTGTAATAGTAAATTTTTTTATGAAGGTATTTTTTTTTTTAATCAAAAGATTAAGTATTTTTTTAAAGTTACGTTTCGTTTGATGTAGATAAAAGAGCAAGTGTCCTTTTAAAGGTTGCTATATGATTTCTATATATAAGGTTCGACGCGACTGTGTGTATATAATGTGCGATTTTTGTTTATACTTTAGGTTACCATAAGAAACGGTTGTGTAGTACAAGATCATGAAACGTAAACAAACGTTCTTGAAATAATGTAACGTATATATATAAATGTATTAAATGATATTTAATTTGAATTAAAAAGAGATACGTGAGCTAAATTGTTAATTTTAATAATTTTAGATGGAATCTTATAAGAACGCAAGTTTTAAACAAATATAATATGAAAGAATATTTACTAAGGTTATTTTTAAAGCATGTTTAATAAATACTCAAAATAATGGTTAATTATGGGATCTGCTTTGCGATTAGATTAATCAGTACCATAAAATTAGGGCTTTCACTTATTGTGAAAGAAACCACGGTTTCATGGAAGTTAGAGGAAATGTCGAAACAATTGTCGATTCTTAGGTGGCAAAAAAGCTAATGGAAAAAATTGTTACGAGAAAAATTTGTCATTTTTTTTCAACCACTACTTTATAGTTACATACAATTCGCGTTTGTTGTCTAACAGTAATAAACAAGCTGAGTCACCGCCTCCTTGATCTGTTTAAACAAGGAAAAAACATACGTCGCAAGCCCGTCGTTTTTCAATGAGAGAGAAAAAAATTGTAAATTTTTTAAACGAAACAAAAATCCTATGTGTTCCCGATGTTATAATACATTATCATCCATAAATTAACAATGGAACACACTTTCGATTCAGTGGAAACCTTGAATTAAGGTCACCCAGAAATCGGCTTGATGTACAATCTCTACCATGATTTTAATTGTTCCCCGAAGGGTTTAAAATCCTTATTACAGTAAGATTCGATCGTTATATACAAACTTTAAATTGTATCGAGCACCATTATTACACAATATAAATTCCAATTGCACAAAAATCTTTATATATCAAACAGAAAGCACCACACACGCCGTAATATTTTACAAATTTTCATGATATACTTGCATCCGGGAAAAATAATACAAAAAATCTAATAAAACCGATCAGTACTCCCACTGCCTCAGCCTAATCAAACCTTCGTTTCCCCCTATATCAACCAACACAACAGACAAAACTCACATACTTTGCAAAAAACAAAAGACAATCCCCTATCTGCTCTGAAATAAATCGCGCACTATTCGAGAACTCCGCGTTTCATTAATCGCACGCGTGGTAATACTATATACCAGAGACGTAAATGTCTATATATGTATATATATTTGAACGAACGAGACCGCGCGGCGCGCCGAAGGATACCTGACTGACTGTCGGTGATGTAGTTACTACTTACTCGCACTCTTGCGTGCAGATATCTCGCCATCACGACGTGATTCTCCTTTCACTGCGCCCGACGCGCCTCGACGCACGCGCATGCGGTATATAGGCTTTTTATTAATTTTCTCTTTTTTTTTTGGTTTTTTTCTTTTTCTTTTCATAAGCGTATGGTGATATGGTTTTCGTAAGAACGTTTTTTTTTATTTTGAAGGTGCTTTTTGGGTTGTTGGTGTGGGAGTGTACGTAAAGGAAAATGCAAGGTATAGCGGATGATTGTGCACGTGTTGTTATTTGAATCGTAATTCATAGAATTTTGGATGTCAATAGGACTATAAATTATTGTATGATTTTTATGATATATTATAGATAAAATAATTTTTTTACATAGTTACCTGTGTACTGTATATATATATATATATATATATATATATATATATATATCGCCTGGAACTAGAACTAGGTATGTACATAAATATATTTATCCATATCTGTTATTTCTGGGACTTATCTAGAGTCCCGACTTTGAGAGTTCGGCCACATGAGGGATATTATTTCTTTAGTCAAGTGTCCAACTCTGAGCGTAAGGTTCCGAAGTCCCAGAAATAACAGTTATAAGTTTTTATATATTTATAAATAAAAATTCATATATACATGGAAATATTTTTAAACGATAAATGTAATAATTATATATACTAAATGAATGCTAGTATAGTATTCAATACTGCGAAACGATGTAATTAATATTCAAATACTATTTTGGACTTGGAACACTAAAAAGTACGTGTAGTTTTTTTAAGGAATGGTATTGGTTATAATTGGTATTAATATAAATCAGAAGAATTCAGGAGAAAGAAGAAATTTAATGTGATTTGAACATACAAGTACATTAAAAGTCATGTTTTAGTGCAATTAACTTCCTAATGTAAGTAGTGCAGCCTACGACAACGTCTAGTATCTCAGAATGAACTGGATTTATTGCAAGGAGTTTGGGTGATTCTTCTATTTTCTTGATACTATTGATGCACGATAAACCTTAAACCTTATAGACTCCTCAAAATCTCTGCTACTGTAGCTTCCAAAATCTCCGCGACGTGTTCGCAGATTCTAGAAACGGTCTACTCGCTTGCGCGATAAGTCCAACCTCTTTCTGCATCTGTTTGTCGTGCAACGACGTGGTTGCTTGCGTGCAGGCGTTCGTAAAAGCTGCAGAGATATTCGACATCAAGTTTGTTCATTTTTGTCACTAAAAAAGTTTTTCTCTTTTTCTCCTTTTCTATACTTAATATAATAAGCACGTGAATTTTGTCATTTGTCATTAAAAGAATTTTCGAAAGTATCGTTGACATTTTTGAAATTTTTATTTGTTTTTATTATTAGTTAGATTTAATATAAATAAATAAAATGCTAATATTATACATGCATTTTATAAAATAAAAATTATTATGGAATAAAAAATATATGCGTATATAAGAGTCATAAATTATAATTTACAGCTATAATTATACAAATAAATAATCTGATTTTTTATATAAATAATAACAGTTATGGTAGATAATTTACAAAATAAATAAAACATTATATATCTCAGACAGTCATTAAAAACGGCTAATAGAGGTGAAAAAAGGTAACTTAAAATACGCCTTTTACACACACTACATGCATACTTATAAAATTTAAGATTCGCCCGGCATCGCCGGAAATACGCCGAATCCCTTAACTAGCATCTCTCTCATCCATATATCAAAAAACTTGTATTCTATGCTGCGAACAGTAAAATTTTCCGAGTGTTGTCTCATAATTTGACGTAACTGGTCAAATAGTTTTTTATCGTAAAAAATGTCATTACTAATTAATTTTGTAACCAGACTAATTTCAAATTTCTTGACAACTTCATGTTTAGCTTCTAAAACTGGTCGCAACTCTGAAGAACTTCTCAAAATATCCTGTGAAATAGAATTTGACGTTTTATTACCATTATTATATGTATAACCATATATAAAAATATGTAAAAATGCAAATATTGCTATATATCGGATAAAAATTGTGCGTGCATTTCAATAAATTGTATATTTTCACGAACTTAATCATGCTTCTATAAATGCACTCTTAACAGAGCATATGATTTAAAAATTTTTCAAGATCTCTATCGTACTGTAGTTGAGTTATGCTTATACTGAAAAACTAAAACTAAGCAAGCGAATGAAAAAGGAGCCAAAGTTGTTTATTAATATTTCTTCGCAGGCAGATTTTTTATCGTTAAAATAGTACAGTAAGAGTTTTGAAAAATTTAATGTTATAAAAAAAAAAATTATACGTTGAAGTTGAAATGTAAAGAGTCACTAAAATAAAACTTTATTCTTCCCTTCGGAAGAGATAATCGATCAGCTACTCTTTCAGTACAAAAATGAGACTATATAATTTGACCTGCTACTACAAAAAATGTTGAAGAACGTATTATCGAACCAAACACATCTTTTCTTGTTCTATTCAGTTACAATGGTAATTATCCATAATTTTAAAGTACAGTTTATGCTAATGTAATATATAAATGATCCCAAAAATAATATAATATAGCTGAGAGAATTAATAAAAGTACTGATCTCACCTTCAAATATCGATTCTTACATGACCAATTTTCTTTACATGCCTCGCAGTGACATTCCATAAAATAGAGGCAGTGTAATTGTGCCTTTCGCGTGGTTTGAGATGCAGTTGTGTAATTATTAGTAATATACGAACGAAATATCTAACAAATATACAAAAAATATTAAAAATTGTAGCTAAATAATACGTTTTATGAATTTTGCCTAACTTTATTACCTGCTGCCCTGGTCTTATTGTTTGATTAGCAAATACAACAGTTTCGTTATCTTTTGTGTTGAAACTTATAGTGTTAGGATTACAACTATGATTGAATAAACTGCAAAACGAATGTATTGAATTTCCATATACATATTCAACTAGTATTTTGTCATCTTTTTCGTAGAACTAAAAGTATTTTTTTTATTAATTATTGATAACATTAATAATAGTATGACTGTAAGTATTGTAATAGTACTTTAATAATTTTACCCTTAGATCCATAGAATTTGTAGAAACAATAAAAAAATTTCTAAGTAATAGAGCAGCAATGAATTTAATCCTTTGATTCGCACACATTTGGGTTGGCGTCATATTTAATAATATTCTTCCGAAAAAATTACTAGTTCTTGATAAATAATATATAATAAGACAAGTAGATGTAACTGCAGATGCCATATTTTTCATATCAATTTTATCTCTTCCATTTGTAAGGCTAAATATACTTTTGTATGTTAACATTCTAAAAGTACCATCTGTAAATCCTTTTGTGCGCACAGCTAAACCAAATAAAAATTTTTATATAAGTTAGTTTAATTAAATAAAACAAAAAATAAGTATACCTTCTAAATCTATTTTTTCACTTTGTTGCTCTTTTTTATTATTAAAGGAAGATGATCGATCCAATCTATCATAAAATTCTCCCTCGCCCCATGCTAAAATTTTTTCAAGCAATTGTAAAAATAGAAATAACATGAAAAATTAGATTGATTTTTTTAATATTTACCATCACTTAAAGTTATTACTTCCTTGATTAACCCATCTATACCACCAAATTCAGAAACAGAAATTATTAAGATCCTCAAGGCTAATGCAATCTTTCCAAGCAAGAGTTTACCCTCGTTTGTGTTCCGGGAAAGGAAATATTGGTATTCATTGCAATTAAGACTGTATAAATGAGATAATACCAAACATTCAATAGAATGATATTCTTCCCAAGCATTATTTTTACATTCGTTTGAACAATAAACATTGTATATGCATTGATCGCAAGGTACAGAAGACCATGTGAAATTCGCGCAATGAGCGCAGAACAAATATTTATAATCAAAATTAATGGTTTGAGCATAATCATATTCAAAGACAAGCAGTTCTCCAGGTTCGATTTTTCTGTTAGCTACAATATGTCTACCTTCAACATCATTATATTTTATAGATATTGCTGAAGATGAGCAAGGTGCTTCATTGTTCTTTGCGTATTCTGGAAGCTCGTGATTCTCTTTCTCTTTACATGTAGAACCCACCGTTGAACTAGAAGATATTATGTCTATTGCCTTGTCTCGAAATTGATTTTTTATATCGTCACCCAAATTTAATTTAAAGATTTCTGCGAGAATGTTACCACCAAGCTCAGTTCTTATATCCTCATTCAAAGCACGAAAGCTCTTAAGTTTACGAATGTACAGTTGTGCTTTCGCTAGATCATCATTATTTATTGCAATGCTTCGTTCGCAGTCATTGATGCATTTTTCATACTTTTTTAAACGAAATAACAGAGCTGATCTACTACTATAGCTAGTAGCTAATTCTTGAGACTTATTTGGAGCTGCAGCAATACTTTGAGAGTAGAGACTCAATGTATTTCTATGCGAAATTGCAGTTTGATGTTTTAAAGAGTATATTTTGTTTCCTTTCGTTCTGTATTTAATACAATCCATTTCATTTTTTTTAATATAATTTATAGGTTCCTTCTCAAATATTGCTGTACTCAATAGTTGCATAGTTGCATTAAAAAGTTGTTTCTCAAACATCAATCCTCCTAATGGTGTTTCCGCCATTTCTATACGAGTTTTATGCCCAGTGTTTTTTACGTTGCAGCTTTCCATTTTTGCGTTGATCCTGAAACATTAAATAATTATTGTATTTTTGAAAAGTATAAAAAATATTTTGAGTTATCCTAAAAAACGGAATAATAATTATTTAATTTTAATTAAAACGCAAAAAGAAAGAAAATTGAAATACTTACTTGAAATTTTAAGTTTTAAAATATTATCACTTATTTGTGTATATTTCTAATAGTTAATTTTCTATTTAAAGAATCGGTGAAGTAACGAAAGTCTCCTTCGTAGATATTGGTAACTTCGTGTACTTATTTGATGATTCTCAAGGAATCTGATTCAAAATTTGAACTAGCATGACAGTGTAATAGCAGAGGTTTTGCTACAATGTATATGCTTATCGATACATTGCTCAAGCAAAGTAAACAAACACTTGGACTGTGTTTGTTTGTAGAAAAGAGAGCCAAACTGGTTTAATAAAACACGTTGCACTAAATAAAGTGTTCATTGTCTTCTGATTTTATTTTCTATTACAATTTATATTATTTTTTCATAGAAATAAAGTTATGATAATTTATAAAATTTTCCTAGGAATTTTATCGTATTATTTATTTTCTAAAGTTCTTCAAAGACAAAATAGATGTTTGATACAATAACTTATAAAATCACGATGATAATTTCATTTACATTGGTGTTTTTTTTTTGGAACGCTGATCTTGACGCTACTTTTGACACATTTCTACTTTCGCAAAATATAAAACTAATTTTTCGATACTCTATTCACGGTTTACGTATTGCTTTTATCACAAAATGAATATAGGTATTGGAGAATACTTCGTTTTTTTGGTACCGCTGGTATCTGGTGTGACATTATATTCAATGTCCAAAATGATAAACGGATGTATGTGATTTGGTATTCTATGCCTTATATACTTTGCTTCAAATATTGTAAAGTTGTAAGGGGCTTTTAATCCAATGTTGCCACTACAACAAAATTTACACGTCACAGTTATAATATTTATATATGCACTAAGGTAGACAACTACTATGTAGTTGTTGAAAAAATATAATTAATAATTTCCTACAGAATTTAAAACAAGAATTTTTTTCTTACCATAATCTATAGCAGAACGATAAAATGTTTCTTTTAACAGTAGGTATCTAATGACGGCCCTTGCATTATCACCGATAATGTAAGGGTTCAGTTCAATCCAGTAGCCAAGACGAAACACTTCTTTTACTCGGGACTTTCACCAGACCGAGTGGACGAGAATAAAAAATTATTCGTTTGTAAACATTCTTTTTCAGAATATGTTTTATACTGAAATATAATTTATTTTCTAGAAGAGTCCTTCTTTAGTTTAATTTTCTTTTTCACTGGGCTCGTCCAATTTCTTCTTAAATTCAACATTCTCAAAACTAGTTATTTGAGGAACAGGTTTCTTTCTTTTTTATCTTCATTCCGGGATTGCGCTTTCTTCGTCGACAGCTTCTGAATAACAGCCTCATTGTCTGCATCTTTACAGACACGGCAGCACGAATGATAATCCTGTAGTAGCTGTAAAAGTGAAATTTCTCTTACTATCGTGTATTGCCACCAGTGCGTTGTAGATTGTGTTCGGCGGCTACGTGGTTTCTGCTGGATTTGAATCGTTGCGCACATTGCTGAAAGTCGGCAAAAAGCCGAATTTATAAAAATTTCCAATGACTGAAACAGAGGTCAAAGTACACACTTCGTGCGACCGCGTCATCTAGCATGTAAGCTATATGTACACAGTTTCTCGTAATCAAAACAAACTAAGCTAGCTACGCAAAATTTTATTTTATTACTAAGTTTGCGACTTTATTTTTGAAATATTCTTCATTTTCTTACATCTCCAGACTTAAGAAATGGGATTTAAGGATATTAATTTTTCGAAATCGTGCCATATTTGCAAGAAAAAAAGAAAATTAATGCCACTATGTTTAATTGCTACAAGTGCTTAACATTATATGATGATGATTTATGCAGAGCATTGACAGGAGTTGAAGAATTGATAAATAACGTTTGTACCTATATATATATATGTATATGTATATATACATATACACACACCAAAATTTAGTTCTGGGACGTCCCAAAAAAACGTCGGGTCTCAGAAATAACAGCAATATACAGGGTGATGTTCTCAGAAATAAGCGATATAGGTACGTGTGTATGTGTGCGTGTGTGTGTGTGTGTATACACGTACTTATGTAATGCATATATATATGCATATATATTATATATCTTTGCGCGCATATATATGTGTATATATATATATATATGCAAAATCTGTAGTAACTAGGAAATGTCATCAACGAAGAAGAGAAACTAAATTAAAACTATCAGTACATCGCGCAAAAAATCATCTAACATTGCACTTACTTCAACGTTTGCACCACCGGTTGTCGTGGTAAAGGCGCCGGTCGCTGTAAAGAGGATTGCAGCTGTTAAGGCTTTGACGAAGCGGAAACCAAACAGATCTGCTTCTCACATAATGTCTCTTGATATCTTTAATAGTTAAATGCGGCAAAATATTATAATGTATACATTTGTTAAATACAAATTAATAAAGGATATAGGTATCAATTCATAGTATGTTTTTATATTATACAAGATAATTCAGCAGATATTTTTCGTGTTCGCTGATCCCGTGTACTTAAATCTAACTTAAAACTAAAATTGTATAAATATAAACATAAATTTTTCCACAAACTATTATAATAGTTGGGATCGCTACTGTTTATATGTACTAGGTGCATCTCGCAGTACCAATTCCAGTCATGGGCAGCTACTGTAAATTTTAGAAATTTTTAACGATAATAACTATGCTACAACATTAAATAATAAGCTAAGGTTCTTTGTATTTTTACGTATTATCTATTACCCATTTCTTTAGTTTGCTTTTCTTACTGCACCTATTAGAGATTATTTTTAAATTATTAGGTATAAGCAGTTGAATAGGCTAAGGTATAGCTCTAATATAACTATTCTTAATGCTAACAGTTTTCAACCTTTCCGGAATTTAAATCCTTTTCTTTCTTGTTGTTGTGTTTGATTAAGATATACCGACTGTAATTCATTATAATGACAAACAAGGGATTTATATGAGAATAATTGATCTAAATACATTTGATTTTTATCACAGATAAATTTGTTCTTATTAACAATTTTTAGTAATCTAATTTGAAGACTTTTAAGCACTATAAATAACAACTTCAACAAAACATTTAAATACTTTAAAAAACCACTGCCGATTCATTCGCACATAGTTTCCTCAAACTAATTTATCAATTCCTTTTATTAAATTGAAATAAAAAGATAAATTTTTCACAAAAAAAACCGCTGCCAATTCATTGGCACTTAGCTTCCTCAAAGTTTATTTAATTATTCCTTTAATTTATTTTTACTTCCAATATTTAAAATTTTATACTTTATTTTCTAAAGATAGACTATGATATACATAGCTTTCTCATAGAGGAAGCTTTGTAACGGTGAAAAAAATTTTCGAAAAAAGAAATGTTCAAATACATGTTTTAAGGTGATATGTGTGTGTGTGTCTATATTTCAACTCTTCATATCTTCGAAACGAATCAACCAATTTTCGTCGGGTAAAGTTTATTCGCTTTGTCTCGCGGGAAAATAAATGTACCCTGATGGATTCGAGTTTTTATTGATTTTCTTTTGTTTTATAGCCTAAAAACGATTTTGAATTTTTAGGTTTTTCGATTTTTCCATATCTTACAGCCATTATTACATAAAATAATAAACATCTCTTGAAAGGTATTTAAATTACCTATATTTTCTTTTTTTAAATTTTAAAATATCTTCACTCTGTCACTTATTATTAATGAAAACTTTTTTATTTTTCAAAAATTAATATCTCGAAAAATATTTTATTTATCGACTTAAAATTGTAACCAGTTATTACACTAATTGAAGGTTATATGAGGTTAAAATTTTAGAAAAAAATGATTTTAGAAAAAATTTGCGTTTTCGTTGTCGCACGATAACAAGAGCAAAAATTATCCAACCGTCTTGAAATTTGGCACAGATGTAGCTTTTATATATCTTCAGATCGAGTTCGTTGCCCAAAAAAAATCGTCTGATTACGAAAAAAATATATTAGAAATTAAGTTTTTTAAAAAAAATTTTGAATCGCGTTTTTAAGATCAGAAATTCATCGTGAATACCCAGCCGACAAATTACTATTAGACTTATCCTTCTATAATGTTAGTCATAAACATACAAGTACATACCTGAACCAAGGGTTGGGAACTCATTAAACACTTTCTGCTATTCGCGGAAAAATGAAGTGGGGGTAGATTTCCTACTCACAACGCTTGGTCCCACCCTACAATCTGTTTCAGCACCATGAGTATTCAACGGAAGAGCAAGCCACTGTAAACATCAGTTTACATCCAAAAGCCACGGGGTACACTTCAGAATTCACAACCATTGATGCGTTGTTAGATGCATGGGAGATGGAGGTGTCTGAGATGAAACTCAACGAAGGAAAGATAGAGAATACTGCAGAAGAGGAGTACACTCCAGAATTTACAACCATCAATGCGTTATTAGACGCATGGGAGATGGAAGCGTTGGAGATGAACCTCAACGAAGGAAAGAAGATAGAGGATACGAAGGACGAACAACTTGCTGAAAGTAGTCAGGATGGAACTGATTACCCTCGCATACACATATGCGAGGGAAATAAATTATGCTGCCGCGTTAAGAAGCTGCCAAATGAAAATGCTACACCTATACGGAAAAAAACCAGAAAAAGGCCCAATACTCCGATGGCGAAAGTAATAAGAATGTTTAAATATAAACAAAGATTTAATGTACAGCGATAATACTAGAGCTTCTCGTATTATAGTCAAAGTAATATATATATATATATATATATATATATATATATATATATATATAAGTGTCTAGGCATTGTACAGGTGTAGGCACAGAAAATATAAAGTAATA
>JAWWEQ010000055.1:13725545-13781679 GCA_035583055.1 Torymus tubicola | reverse complement strand
ATTTCGTGAAAGGGTGAGTTTGTCCCACGATTACTCAACATTATAGTAATTTTTAATCGGAATATTTTTTCCGTGTAGCTTCAAAATATTCACCATTTATTAAACTTATTTAAGATAATATTAAGTTAAAATTTCAAGAGATTCTCTATATTTTTTTTTTGAAAAAAAAATTTGCCAAAAACAATCTGTCGTCATAATCCAAGATATTGGAAGCTAAACTTTTTTTTAAATTTTTTGAATAGCGTTAACTGAATTCTAATATTAAATAATAAGTTAGTTTTATTATAAATAATAACTTTTTTTCTGATTCAACATTTTCTTATAATTTCACGAAAATCCATAAGTAAAATTTTGTGCGATAATTTAATTTTTGACATTTAAAGTTAACAAAAGAAATCAATAAATTAGTTTTAAAAAGATCTGTGCAAATATTGGCAGCGTTTTTTTTGTTCACGAAACACATGTAAAATAAAACTATTAAAAATTACGATAACAGAACGTTGACGACCACCAATCAGCACTTATAATAATATACCAGCTACCAAGCATTTCTTGTTTTTAACTCTGTGAATTATTAAAATTCTATACCATTGTTTTCACTTATTGAGAGTAGAATATTAGTTGTTGAAATATATTTTATTTTTATTTTAATAAGTTAGGTACGAAAATAAAATAGGAACAATAATCGCACAGCCTTGGAAGTTGACGGAGATGCTGCGCTTTATTCTGGCAGTGTAGTTAATATCTTTTTAGTAAATCCTTAAATCTTATGGCGAATAAATTTACAAGTCGCCGAATTCCTACACCCCTATATATAACAACTCAGTATTTCACAAAGAAATAATAGTTTTCCATATTAATCATGTAGTATCTTTTTTCACTATATTTTTTTGCAAAGAAAATGAGCTACAATAAATATGTAGTTCATAAATATATTGGAGCGCAGCTGTATATTCATTTTTCCATTAAACCGACCAAAATATCACTCTCAACATCGTACGCAATCATGGCTTATCTAATAAATTAGCATAACAATAAAAAAAACATTCGAAGCAACGTGCCGACGCACTAATCGTTACCGCGGTGTAATTCCATATTCAAAGCGATCAACGATTATTTCTAATCTCTTCCGAAAATAAAATCTAACACCGAATGAAACCCAAGACATAAATGATTTACCAATAGATTACGAATAACAAAACGAATATAACGATACACTATCCAAGTCTTCAATCATTCAACCTTCTATTACTATAAATCCCCGAACCCACGTCGACAATAAGCGCGCAAATATGCGTACGCGAAACCGTACACACTACACAAACATTGCCAAACGTTTATCAATCGCATACTCGCGTGGCTCAGTGCGTTATACACCACGTCAGCCGTCTTCGCACGTGGATGTATATATATATAAGAAACAAGTATTCCTTAACCACACACACACGCACGCACACTAGCTCGAAGACGCGCGGCGCAGCTGAACCGTCGTGGTGCGGTCACGAAATACATACACACACACACATACACTGATATCCTCCCCCCTCCTCCTCTTCTACTCAAGCCGACGATGGTACCGTTATTGCCCTTCTTCAGCGGCACGTCCGCGTTACACTGGCGGCAGGTAGGCCACAGTGTTCGAGTAAGTCCCCCGCAGGATAGTCAGTGTTATACACTATAGGGCCTCTTGTGTTATTTTTTTTCTTTGAGCCCTGCGTATATATATAGATAGCGTGAGAAGCGTCAATGTCAACGTCGACACCTGTTGCTATATATTGCTCGCGTCGCTCGCGATATAACCGGATGAACAAAAATCTATGTAGCTATAAAGTTGTACAGTTATAATGAACATTGTTGCCGAGAGGATCTTATTGAGGACGAGGGTATTATAATGACGAGTGCGGAAAAATAATTGTAAGCAGTGATTTGTATAAGAGGTCGTCGATATTATTATATATACGCGGTAGTGGTGATATTTCGACGTGGTATTAAACGGTTTCTATACAGGATAAAAGGAACTAGAGTGCGAGTTATATTTTATACAAAAGTGTGCAAATCAGATCGACACGATGAAGAGTACAAAAGCGGAAACGCCGCGAATGACGAACGGAGCGCCGGCAGCTAATGGCACGTCTGTGCAGAAACAACAACAACAGCAACAGGTGCAGCCGGATAAACCGAAGACTAAGTTCTGGGCGTACTTCTGGTGGATGTTCGGTGGTATATTCGGCGCGCACCACGTGTACCTACGCCGGGACGACCAAGCGCTCGTTTGGTTCTGTACGCTGGGTGGATACTTTGGCGTTGGTTGGCTACGAGATCTTTACAGGATACCGACTTACGTGGCCGACGCCAACGAGCAGCCTGAATACGTGGAATGGTTTAAGCATCAAGTTCGATTTTTCAAGAGGGTGAGTACGCGATGAGTTTTCGTTTTTTCTTTTCTCTACGTTCATGGGATATAAAGTGTGAGCTGAATGGGAAATAAGGATGTATGCGTACGGACGTGCGTGAAGAGGGTTTTTGGAGAGTTAGGGGGAGAGCTAGCGGTGATGATGATGATGCGTTGTGAGAAAAAGGTATGCGAGTGGATGAAGTTAGACGATTAAAGAGTGATTAAGGAGAAATTTTGGGAATAGTGGATTTTCAGTTTGAGTGTGTGTGAGTCGAGAGGGATTTAGATGAGAGATTGTGATTGAAAATTTTGTTGGAATTTTTGTTTTATATTTTGGTAAGTAAAAACACGCATGAGAGTGAAAAAAACATGAAAGATAAAAGCGTACCTACAACAGGTGGATATGCAATTATATTATGTAAACGCGCTGATAATGTTATTCCACAAAATAAATGGAAATATTCAGTATACTGTAAAATAAAGACAAAAATACTGTTTTTCAAAATAATATTATCATTAATATCAATTGTTTTCTTTTAGCCCCCTTTCGCTACTGTGCGGTTTCTCGGAGCTGTCATAGTATCGTATTTGTTTGGCTGTCTCGTTTTCTTGGCCATTCCAGAAGATGAAATATACGGAATTAACTTTAAGCCCCTCATTATTCTGATACCTCTTGTGGTGGCTTACGGTGAGTATATTTTATAAACACTTATTATTTTCTGTTCAGACATAAGTATTTTTTTTTTGTTGAAAATTGATCTAATTCTTAACAAATTGGAGAATCGTACTTTTATAAAGCACAAAATGAGCTGCTTATAATGACGCGATAAATAAACGATAAGAATAAGGCGAAGGCCGCACGAGCACGTGGAAATTGAGGCTATGTTTAACAACAATTTATTTCTGGAAACTATGAAATAATTTTTTATTTTATTACAAGTTTATTTAGTTTTGTTAATATTATTATTTATTATCTTTATTAAATTTAATATCATTATCATTTTATTGATTTTATTTCTTGGAATACAAATAAATATAAATACGGTATTTACCAAAAACGCAGGCTTTTGTATTGCTCATTCTTTTTTACTGTGCTTCATAACGAACTAACTAGAAGAAAATATGAAGAAATAGAAACTAACGTTAAAAATGAAGTTCTGAAAATTTTCATACTCTCTTTTTTTATAACGTAATATGATAATTTTCGCCATTTGTCATTTTGTAATGAATTTCTTTTATTACTAGAATAAAAAAATATTATAACTTATAAAAAGAATATTTAAATATTTAACTACTATCGTTAATCTCTTAAAATCGTGTAAATAAGTGCAAAATATACAGAAGCATAACTAGCGCTTATGTTAGTTTAGAGCGAATTATCCATTGTTTTCTCTCATAAATCACGTCCAGTTTGTCTCGTCGCGATATATAGACATAGTTATCGCGTTCCGATAACAGACGCAAATATTCAATTAGTCTCATTTTCTCTTTCCCTCATTCTGTATTTACTTTACCTTTTTATCCCTACATTTCTCGTAGCCTTAAAAAAGAAACGAATAAAATAAATAATTCTGATGTTTATACATGAACACCTTATATATCTATACAGGTACCTGGCTGGTCGGTAACATTGGTCGCGAGCAAGGTTCTATCTGGATCCCACTGTTGGTCTCTTACCTTTGCTACCCAACGCTTTACTACATCGGTGATGACAGCACGTGGTTGGGTTTGATGGTTCTGGCTTCGACCCTCGCCTTCGACACGTTCTCAAAGCAATGGCGATTGAAAAGGAAACCGAGACGTTCTGCCGTCCGAAGGATAGGAGTATTCTTCGTCTTTGCCTTGATCTACGGTGGACTCTGGAGCAGTTACTTTTACTTCAACGCTACACTGACAGACAGTGAAGGCGAGCAGGTTAAGCTATCCGAGGCGGTGAAGCATTTTCTGACGTCGCCGATATGGACTGAGTTTAAGGTTGGTATACGATAGTTTAACAATGGTCATTATATTGTACAATATTTATGAAACCGTGAAATTTATTGGATTATAGGGAAGCCTCGACGAGACATGGAACCAAGCGAAACACCAAGGATTCTGGGCGACTTGGCGACAGTTAATCGACCTGACAGACCCACGTGGTGAAATAAACGCCTACCGGGTAAGCTTCTTCCCTTTTTCTTTGAATGGAAAATGTCGCCGTAACAGAAAAACACGCAATTACTAATACTATTCGTTGCGTTCACAGGTCCTGAACTTATCCCAGACAGCGTCACAGAGTGAAATTACAGCCAACTGGCGTGCGTTGTCGCGTGAGCATCATCCGGATAAGGTAAAGGGCACGGATGAGGAACGTCGAGCAGCTCAGGATCGTTTCCTAGAGATTCAGCAGGCATATGAAATCCTTTCAAGCGCCAAACACCGCCGACAGCGAAAGAACAAAAAGAACGATCCGGAATGATTGTCATCAATCGTTTTTACCTTGTGATTTTTAATGATTTTTTCCCAATGGTGAACTCGGAACTAAAGCAAAAGAGATGAAGCGTCTATTCCGAGTTCACCGGACACAGTACGCCTTATATGTGAAAAGGATATCAAACGCAAGGAATCGTAAGAAATTGTAGAAAACTGTAGGAAACTGCTGTGTAAATTAGAATAGTATGAAAATTAGTCATATAATTGCGTGGAATCAGTAGATATTCGTGCACTTGTTCAAATAATTGCACGACTATATGTACTTATAAAAAGTGAATATTCGCTTAGATTAGAATTAAGACGAATATAATTAAACGTTTCGTAAATGGCGTCTTGTACAGCTACCTATCGTTTTCTACACTTACATACGGCTTCGTACGGTTTGCTACGGGTTTCTACATTTCTTATTTCTAATGAAGACTTTGATTATATCTGTGAAGTATTTATAAGTCGTATGAAAATATATAAAATTGTATTAATATACATATAAACTTAAGAAAATGTAGACAGCCGTATAATTTTTAAAGCTATACAAAAAAATATACGTTTTTGTACGGGTTAACTAGTGGATTTTAATGTTTCCTTATAGTTAGAATTCGGCTAATTTGAAAGAATTTATAAACCATAAGGAATCATATACAAAGATAAAAAAAACTTTGCAAAAACGTATATTAACCAGTAAGAATTTTGTCTGAAATCAAATGTTTTAGCCCAGTTTTGTTTAGGTATATATATATGTTTATCATTTCCATGCGGGATTAATTATCGAATTGACTGTTTTCTTATCTTATATATATATAATTAAAACGAAAGCTTGTTGTTGTGCGCGTTGTATAACTGGAGTAAATTACTCACGTCATCGTTTTTATAGTTTATATATGTAATAACGAATGTATTTAAACAAACATCAACATTTTATATATATTATATATATGCATATGTATAAGACAATCATTTACGATTTCCGTACAAAAATGCTAGGACCAAACTTTTATATTATACACTTGATAAATTTTTTTCTCCTCCACTTGTGTATTATTAAACGTACTTAAATCGTATAAATATAGGCTCTTTTTAATTCGTCACCACGTTCACATGATCAGCTATAAGTAACTCTGTATATATATATCATCAATGTTTAACGATCAGGCTTCTTCTGTATTGAAGACTCGCACTTGCCTTCGAAGCGTTTACACGCTTCTTGATATCGAGTAGCAGAAGATGCAACGACAAACGTACGCACGTGTGAACACGTGCTACGTCGTCTGCATGTATGCGTGTGTGTTTGTATATGCGTATGTACGAGTGTGCACGTGTACGTATATATATGTAGGTAGTAAAAAAACGTTCATTAACAATAATACATAGACAATTGTCGTATGTGTTCCGCGCAACTTTCTTATCGGCACTCTTTCGCACTCATTCACCCTTTCTCTCTCTTTCTCTTTCATTCGTATATCTTACGCATCGACAAGAGTTATAAGACACGGCTCGTATTATAGCACTGAAAAATGCATCGGCAGCAATCTCCGGCATTATATAATTTATATTATAACGCGTAAATAGAAAGAGATAGGACCCGAGAATGATATGTAATAATAAACGATGTCAACACTGATATTGGTCGTCGGGGCTCTGATCGTCGGTAGCAGGATCGGCAGCAACGGCGGCGGTAGCTGCAACAGCAACAGCAGCGGTGGCGGCCGCTGCTTCCCCGCGTTATTTGCCCTTCTTTTTCGTACGTGGCGGCTTGACCATGGAGTTCTCGATTTTCTCGGGGCTGCACTCGATGATATCCTGGGGTGCTACGAGGGTTATCCTTGAAAACAGCAAAGGAAAGAGAAACAAAGTTGTGAGGAGCGGAGAAGAGAGTGATCGTGTGTGGACTTTTTAATGGCGCATGGTTGGAAGCGTTGAAGAAGAAGAAGAAGAAGTAGAAAAAAAGTATATAGAAGAGTGGTAATGCGAATACGAGATACAAATGGTTAGTAGATGGAAACAAATTGATTTATTTTTTTTTGTTTTGTTTTCGTTATATATTTTATATATATATGTATGTGTGTTATTATGTATAATATCGAAAGTTAGTTTACAAATAGAAATTGGTCATTGATTAGTAATAGTATAGTACGTTCATTCAGCCATAACAATTTGTTCAATAGGACGTAATAATTGACAGTTTTAATAGATACGTTAATCATCATACACAAAGTCTCGGACGTTACAAATTATATATATGTATATATGTATACACACGAGTCGAGTTATACACAACGCCATTAACAATATATAACACAGGCATAAAGTCATTGAACAATTGTTATTAACATTATCATCATCATCATCAACATATTATCGTTATCATCGTCGACATCACTCAAGCAGCCTTTGTACAGCATTAAAAAAAACTCAGCCAACCAAAAAGATTAAAAAAAAAAGAGAAGAAAACGCAGAAAAGATATAGAGCGATAGATGAAAATGCACTTTGTAGATCTTATATATATATAGATGTCTCTAACTAGCCTACATGTAAAAACTCGAGTTATACCTTAGCTGGGGCACGCTGAGGGGCCTTAGAAGACTTTTCACCACTGGCGAGACATCACCAGGTTTGGGCAGTACAGGACTACTGGCGCATAATGCGGCGCTCGTCAGCTGCGAAACCAAGGAAAAGCTCTTGTCGGTGGTGTTCGAGGAGGTGCGGAAGACGCGTCTAATCTTGGACTTTAGGCCACTCGGCGGCGGCTGCACTGGCATCGACGGGATGGGCATTAGCTGTGAATATGTATATATGTATGAGAGACGGAACATTTGGTTAGCCTCGTTTTCTCACCGAGTGCGTGTCGGGTGTTATTAATATTTCGCACGCGGTTATATACGCGTATAAGATGAAGAAGAAAGGTGAGTATGTGGATGATGGTTTTAGAGTACGGAAAGTTTTGAGAAATGTTCCGTGGTAAGGATGACACCACGGAGTCAGTCGAGTGGGTAAATTAGTTAATGATAATGGAGAAAATAAATGTTTAATGTTTGAGAAGAGTAATAAGTGGTATTATATACAATGTAGGTTACGATGTGTATCACTGTCATTAACGTTTTCTAGATGAAAGACGAAAATTGAATAACCGGTTTCCCGATATATACATTTAAGTTCAAAACCAAAATCAGCCTCAAATCATTATCTCTGTATCGAAAAAAAACTGTATACAAAAATGTATAATTAGGAAAAGATAACAGAGTATGTACTGTAGGGTAACATATACGACCTATACTCTTATCGTATATAAATTCAATTAACTAAGCAAAAATTTCGCTGAAAGCTCACCTTGCCTTGAAGCACTTGAACGGCTAATTCGGGTTCGCTGCCCCAGCGGCACGAGGTCGTCTTCTCGAGCAGCCGATGCCGAGCGAATCGCTCAATTACCTCCGAGCAGACGTATCTACCGCAGAATCTTGCCCATTGCTCGGCGCGCAGGCCTCGGCCGTGATCGCGGAGAGTTGGGTTCGCACCTGAGACATGAGGATATTAGTGATGTTATTATTCTTTTTCGAAAATATACCGAAATGCAAGATTTTATATAAGATTTTGTTTGGTTAGTCGATGTTGAAAGGGTTGAAGAAAAGATATATATGAGGGTGATGTCTAAAGAGTAATTAATCTCAAATCGTCTGTATTGAAGGATCTTTAATAACATGTCTTATCTCAAGTATGTTTTGTTTTGATATATAGCAAAAATAATTGTCTCTCCTATGTTACAAACCGTTAGGGTAGACAGAATAAATCTTAAATTTTAGCTTTTTTCTGCGTTGATTTCAATAACATACTTATTCTTTTTCGCAACATAAATATTTTCATGGGTATAACAATCAATAAAATAAAAATCTTTATTTTTATAACAAAATAAAGCAGATTGGAGATTAGCTGATCCATATATCTCAAGAGAACAGAGTCTACGACATTGAAATACGACCATTAAACTTTATTTTTAGAAATCGATTCCGAAAGCTTCCCTAAATTTGGTTCTCCCAATGTACACCTTCCCTGTTAATTATTTACATTTCAAATTCATCTAATAGTTAATTATAACGTCTTTGTTCAATACAAAATGGATCTAAAACAAAAATTAATTAAAATTTTACCACTGTATATGAAAATTAGTCCACGAAATCCGATAAGTTTTTGTCTTTTTTGACAAAATTTGATCAAGTTTGGTTTCCCTTAATTCTGTAATATAAAATCTTGATCAGATGCCGCGGCGACCACAAAAACTATCATATTACTTTCCAGATAATGCGTAGAAGATAGCGCTTTCCAAACTCTCCCTCTTTACTCTCTTAACTTTCTTCGTTTAAATTTGAGCCATAAACAAGGTTTACCTTGGTCGAACTTTACTATCAAGATAAAAATAGTTAAAACTTCTATAGTCGCACACGGACAAATTAGTATATACCAGCTAAATTTTCTAAACCGCGATGTTTCCGAAAACCCCGCATTTTTGCGCAATACAACAATTAACTCAACTCACCAGCGAACAGGAGAATCTTGGCGCACTTCGTCCTACCTTGGAGTGCAGCCTTCATCAGAGGCGTGAATCCAAGGGAGTTCCTTGCGTCGACCTCGATGCCCGGGCACCTCTGCAGCAGTATGTTTAAACATTCCGTCTGGCCTGTTTAAACATTACACAAGAGACCAGCCCGTAAGTATATAGTATACATATACACTATCTCTCCTCCTGCACTATTTCTCCTCTTTCTAATTCCTCCATTACGCATTTCGCGTGGATAAATAAACTCATCAGTGCCCGAGTGACGTGCTCTTCTTTCTCTCGCTCTCTCTCTCTCCATCTTCCTACGCACGAAGTAGCGAACCGCATTGAAAATTTCACTACTCTATCGTGTACATGCTGGTATAGTGGAATCAATCGATTATTGCGAGACACGAGGGAGAGCGAGAGAGAGATAGAAAGATGTGTCGCATACAAGATATGTGTGTATATGCATCCTATTCTCTATATACTCACCAGCTTGGGCGGCGAAGTGCAGCGGCGTGTTTCCCTCGTTGTCCGGCAGATTGGCATCGGCGCCGGGGAACGATAGACAAGCCTCCAGCATCAGCGCACTCCCGTTGCCGGCCATGTAGCTTATGGCTGTCTATATGGATCAGAGAGACAGAGACAAAGAGATGTGTCGTATCAGTGTTATATCAGTATTATTATTTTAGACGGTTGAACGCACCCATCCATGCATACAAACAATCATACATATACACAGGAGGTTTCTTTTCAATTATATAGAAAGAAGAAAAATAATTAATTGCTATATATTTGAGAACTCGAAATAACGTTAATTTCAGTACGGTATATATCTTTTATTGTTAAAATTCAGTTCAGTTGTATAGTATTGCATCAGCGAAAGTTATATTTTATTCAGCCGGCATTTGTATATATCATGTATCATTTGAATGAGCCTCTGCATCAACAATGTAACGAGCGTCTTTATTGCTTCAATCGCAGAGACAAAATGTATATATCTCTTGATGTACGCCTTAAACAATGACATTCAATCCGACTGATTCAATTTTATCTTCGCGTGCTGCCATAAAGCCGTCCTTTTTCGTATTATATACAGTCGGCCTGTAAAAATATAATAATAATTGTCACTTAACTTAACTTTCGTTTGTAATAGATAAACTGCGCGCGTTATACGTGTTTCATCTTCAGTCCAAAGTGGATTATAGCATTCTCAAAACTAGTTACACTTTTTTTTATGGCAAAAAAGTTCTTATCTTTGGACCTCGGTCATTTATCGCCAAAAACGTCCTATACAAAGTTTCCCATACAAAAATGATTCTGTCTTGAAAGAAATAGTTTTTATTGGATTCTTTGAAATTTAACAATTTCAATATACCTTCAAAAGTTATAACAGTTTAAAATTGTGCATTGATTGCGGAAATCGACAGTCAGCTGACTTTCACAGTTATTATTATACCTTTTGGATGCACAACCTTCAACTCTTGTAACTTTTGAAGGAGTCGCAACATTGTTTAATTTTCTAATGTAAATAAAAAGTAAATGAAAGCTCTAGTTTCATTTTCTACTTTGAGACTTTGCGTAAAGCGTTTCCGGGCTAAATGAACAAGGTTTAAGGAAAGAAGATTTTTATCGTTTTCTTAAAAAACCCAGCCCTTAAACAAAAGGAACCAAGAACGTTTCTAATTATACAGCATACATTGCGGTATAAGAAAAATGAAAAAAAAACGCATCTTCGAAAAAATTTAGGACAGCGGTAAGTGTAAAATTTTTTTCTTCACATATATACAAATGAAAGCGCTATTTGCACTCGATCCACATACTATTAAAAGATCGCCGATATATTATCCGCGCATGTGCGTAAGTTAAGAGCCTATATCGTCAGGCACCGCGCGTGCGTAAAAAACAAACTCAGCGCAACCCGCGCAAACCGCCAAACATTTACGATCATTTGGTATATAAGATAGATTTCAATGTATAGTAGTAAGCGCGTTCGCTTAAAAGCGATTTCAGCGTGTTTGCGTGAAACTCAATATATCCCTCTCTCTCACAGCATGAACGGACTAGCCCGTGAATCACACTAGTATGTGTGTGTCAATGTCGTCAAATCATCGTTCCAAATGCGGATATGGATATATATAAGTGAAAGAGAAAACTTTGTTCGTCGAGGGAGGGAGGGAGACGATATTATTAATGCAAAATCGGTAATATATATAAATGTATGTGTAATACGTGAAGAAAATGAAAGGAGAACAACGGAACAAAAGACAATAAAAAAAAAAGCTTGGAAAGAAAGGGAAGAATGCTCGTGGCGCACACTCACACACTGTCCACTGATATGGAAAGTCTCGCGAGCGTGTATCTCGTTACATAAATAACTCGTAGGTAAAGTGCTCGCGATTCAATGGAACGTACTCCTCTCTCTCTCTCTCTCTCCCTCTCCTCGGTCTCTCGATGAAAGAAGACGAGAGAGAGAGCAAGCAGGCGAGAACGTATAGAGACATACTCGACGATGCACGTATAATAATGACAGAGGCCGACAAGTATTATTGTCATCATCGTTGTCGACAGGATTTAACATAGCAGCGAGCTTATGTTTGACCAAATCTTCGTGAAAACTCTATATTAGCGCGTCAACAAAGAGTGCGGTTAAGATTTTTGGTTAAGGTAACTTGGTACTTTCTTTTCGTAGTATCACATATTGTAAGGGAAAATACGTGAACGATTAAAAATTATAATTTTAGTGGTACCTTTTTTGCTAAGATTAAAAATTAAAAAGAATGTATACAAAAAAGATTTTTTTTTCAAATTTTCGCCATTTATTATAAACGTTTTAGAGAGTTTTTAACCGTTTTCGAAATTAAAAAATGTCTTGACCGTTCAAAGTTGCGCGTCGGAAAGACATTATAAAGAGATAATCAAAGCGAGGGCAGACAGTTCCTAAAACTTGCATATTTTTATGTTTTCGACGCCAAACTTGAAATATTTTATAAATATAGTCTTATTAAAATTTTTTTTATTTTAATTTGAGTTTTATTATTTTGAAAACACGTGGTAAGGAGTTTCTGGAATAAATGATGAAATGGTTTTTTTGAATTTCTTTTAAGATATTGAATCATTGGGAAAAGGGTGTGGCCAAAATTTTTCTAATTCTTTATCTTTTTACTCACTTTGATAGACGCGACAATGGAGTTTTCAGGAATATTTCATCATATATATGTACATCACGCACACGATCATCGGTAATCAACTTATTATAGGCGCAACCATGTACGTCACAATACAATATACATATATACGTTAGTGCAGAATCTTTCTCCGAGACTTCCAATATCATTGAAGAAAACCGCACACACGTACCTTGTCGAATTATATTACATTGATCGTCAAGATCCAGGAACTTTCGTTCGTATAATAGCATTTATACATTCGAAACTTATCTTACGACTTCAATTAATAACGAGACGACCACGACGACGACGACGGTCACCTCATATATATTCCGACGAATCGTTCCTCGTTAAAAACTGATTTAATTGGCCAGACTTTGTGCGTGCTGCTCGCATATATACGTATACACTTGACGTACATGTCTTATATACACAGACATATTATACATATACGCGAGACGATAATACGGGCAATCGTCCAGTTTTGAAAAATAACTCTCTCTAAACTATCCGACGATCAAGTAGTCGATTAGGAATATGTTCTCTGCGAAACTCCTCGCGCACATCACATATACGATATTACATTATTAATATACTGTATACACACACATATATATATAAGATACGTATACAGTATATAACCGTGCGACGTATAATATAATAAGCTTTTATACATAAGTTCTACAGGCCCGCAATCGCGCGCGCGCGCACGAGCATCATGCTTGTGACTCTTTGTACACGAGAAACAAAGCCGGACTCCGCATTGTACGCCAGTCTCGCTATATATATATGACTCCCTCGCGTATATATATACACACGTCGTCTGCGTTGGGAATCTAATAAAATTAGAAAGTCCGCGCAATCAATATCGCGCATTCGAGGTCCCTTCCATTTTCGAAAATATATTTTTATATATACTATATGGCATATATATCGTACGCGCGTGAAGTCGGAAAACAGGAAACGAGTAGTGGTACCATATTATATATCTATATAAACCCCCGCGCAACATACATATAGCCGCACACAAGAGCCATTAGCGCGTGCGTTTTCTCGAAACCTCTCCCGCGTTACTCTTTGTATATTATATAAACCTATATACTACAAGTTCTCAATACACTGTAACGTTAATCAATAAAACCTCGATCGCTCGGCTCCTTCTTTCTCTTATATGCTCGTATACTCATCACGTATATTATAATACATACAAAGCACATATACACACACATACATACACGTATACACGCACGATATGATAATAATAATATCGAGTGTGTATGTATATATATATATAACGTATATTAAAGCTCTTACCCGTCCACTAGCGTCGAGGGCATTGATGTCGATGTTACCGAGGCCAGCTTTATTGGCCAGGGCGACGATCCTCTTAACGAGTTCATCGTCGCCATCCTGCGCTGCCCCCAGGAGGGCCTTTGGCCCTCCCAAGGATTCCTCCCAGGACAACGGCAGATTTGTTGCTGATGTATGCTGACCAGATGCCAGCTGCTGATCCTCGCAGCCGTTACGATCTGCGCAACAGTTGATCGCTATGGTTGGATCAATTTGGCGAAGAAGAAGAAGAGAGCGAGATATACCGCCGCACACACGCACGGTATATAGCAGCAGCGAGAAATCGGTTGTTGGTTAGTATGCAGAATTCAGTGAAGCAGCGGGGTTATAAGAAAAAAAAATTATAGCAATGTAGGGGGATGCTGTGTATAGAGAAGTGAGACAATTTGCTTGAGTTTTACAGCGTGTGATATAGTATACACGATTGAATATGCGCATCATATGTCATATATAGCGAAGTAGCGGTAAAGTTTGCGCAGCGCGTAATATATATCACGCTGTAAAATTCAACAAAAATCTCATCCCCTATATGTATATATCCCCTACATCGTACGTATAGCATCACACTTTTTTTTAAAAAGAAAGCAACGACAAAACAAACAACTCACCCTGGAGCACGCCTTTACGATAAACCTTAGCCTCGTGCACTGCCGTCTTCTTGAACTTCTCACCGGCTGGCCTGCTCCTCTCCTCAGCAAAGCTCGTATCCGAACTAAACGACACGCACTTCCTCGGCGAGCAATTGCTGCTGCCGCCTCCCACTTTACGTAGTTCCGGCGAGCTCGATCTGCCCGCCTTTCTTCTAAGCAGCGAGCAAAAGCTTCTGCCTTCGAAGTTCGCTAAGAACGAACTCGATCTCTTCAATATCCCTTGATGTGCATTTGATTCACTTTTATTATTATTATTACTACTACTACTACCACCACCAGCACCAGCACCACCGACAACGAGTACACTTATACTTTTATCCTTATCGCGTAAGTTTACCGGCACCGAAGCCGATTTTGGTATAGACGCGCGTCGACTTGGTTCCGGCGATTCCAAGCGATTGCCACTT
This sequence comes from Torymus tubicola, assembly GCA_035583055.1. Lineage (NCBI taxonomy): Eukaryota > Metazoa > Arthropoda > Insecta > Hymenoptera > Torymidae > Torymus > Torymus tubicola. Next base: position 13,766,706 of record JAWWEQ010000055.1, on the reverse strand, counting down.
ATATTGTTATTATTAACACCACCACGACGTGCCGATTGTGTAAGTACCGGCGATGGTGTACGCGATCGTCTACTGGACTGTTGCTGTGTTGTAGTAACGTTCAGCTCGGAGGATAGGACGTCTTTGGCGCGAGCTCTCGTTGCTGGCTTTTTTCTACCCGCTGCTGCTGCTGCTGCGGTGACGGCGGCGGCGGCGGCTTGCAGTGGAGCGCCGCCGCCACCGCTGATGCGCGGAAGGCTGCTGCTGCTGCTGCTGCTGGCTGCGGTTGGACTATTTCGAGAGCGAGTAGTGGCGCCTAGACGAGTAGTCGAATCCTCTACACCCTGACTTGACACCAGGATCTTACGTAGCTTCTGTAATTACCGAAGTGTATTATAGGATAGATATACGTATATTTTTTTGGTATATATATATATATATAGGTATGTGGGTGTGTGTAGAGGGGAAGAAGAAGGAAGTGATTTTCTTTTTTGGCGGGTTAGTCGCTTTGTAAACAAGACGCATGAGGTGCACCACGCACGCAAGCGCGTGTCATTTCTATTTGAAGTTGCGCCGCGCAAATTAGCGCCCGGAATTGTAGGTATATACGCGGGGGTTAGCTGTTAATTGGATGATGAAAAGAAAAACTAAAATTATTGCTCAACTATAATATACTATATAAGTGATGAATAGGATGAGCAGCTACTCCCGGGTACAAGTTTCCCTATTTTTTTTTCCTTTTCTTTCTTGTTCATCATTATGGCTATATATGTATACGCATCGCGTAGCCTTGAAAAGCCGCACACGACGCTTTTTAATTGTACCGACACATCGACACGCGAACTTTTTCAATAACTCGCGTCAACCATGCATTGTACGTTCGTTATATATCTACATTCATCTGCCACCCGCGCATTGAACAGCTCATTACATATACTCGCAACTTTCTTGCTCACATATTATAGTATTATAGCGATCACGAACTTTTGCTCTCCATCATATTATACAGAAAAAACGAAAGAGAGAGAAAAAAAAAACATGTACAGCGATAGGAAGTGTATGCGTGCAGTGTCGTGCGACAAAACGCGCGCCTCGTTATCCCTCTTCCTGCTTTGACTCTATATGCTATAGAGAAAGAAAGAGAGAGAGAGAGAGAACAACTCGCGCGTTCGCACGTCTTCGCTCGCTTTAAACGCGCTATTTATATGTCGGTCAAGTCCTCGGCTCGTTGCGCGCGCGCTTGCTATACGATATTGAGCATACGTCAGCTCTCCTATATACACTATATACCACAGCTCACTGTACAAACGCGCGCTAGCAATTTTCTTTCTCCATTATTCTCACTATATAATACCGCCGTCGTATGTATAGCGATCATCATCGGTCTCTCTATCCTATATCCATATCTATATTTTTCTTGCGCCCTATCCATCCGTCCCCTATCTCTTCTCTTTCTCTATATATCTCTCTCACTCTTCATAAACCATTTGTGGCCCGTTTATATAAGTTTACAACAGAAAGAGGCGCGCGTACAAGCCTATATACAGAGCGCAGATTCTCTGCTGGTCTAGAAAAGCGCTCACGTGCTTGCGCTGCGGAGTATACGCGCACGCGCAGTTATAGCCGGTCGTCTGTAGCTCTTTACGTATATACTATATACATATATATACACTCTTTCTCTCTGTTCTCAACCCTCAACAGTTCTTCTTTTTTTTTTTATTTGTTTTTTCTATACCCACCAACGTACAAGCTCTCTCTTGCGCGCGCGCGTGTACATGAGCGTGCGATGATGAGCGCGCGCGCGTATACATGTACCAGTGTGCGGTGCGGTGCGGTGTTACGAGAGAAAAAGCGAGTGGCGATAAATATAGCCCCCATCGTTTGTTTTCCCTTAAACGCGCGCACGTATATATATACGTATATACGCTCCAGACTATCTCTCACTCTCTCGCTTGCTCTTTCCAAGGCTTTATATTCTCTCTTAGATTTATTGGGGATTTTCAAAGCTTTATACTCGGATAATTTTGCATGTATGAGCGCAAGGGTGGGAGAGACGAAGGGATGGTGTGTATTAATAAGTGCGCGCGCGAGAGAGAGAGAGAGAGATGCGTTCACGGTCTATCGGAATACGATATTTAACGCGTGAAATTCGCACGTTATATTGCGCGAGTGAGATCGTCGGCTTGTATAAGTCGCGCGATGTCATGCGTGCGCATGCTGTATGATTCGTTGTTGTCCGGCGGTGGTAGTTTTATAGTATTATTATATATAGAGGTTGGTGTGAGAGATGACTTTGGTGTGAGTCTAGGGAAGGTTTTTTTTTCACATATCTTTACTATTTTCAAGGTTAAGGGAGGAGGGATAAGGGAGAAGGGATAACTGGGTGTATCGATAATCAATAAAGTTTTGAGTTCTTTAGTCGAACGGTTTTGTATAATGTAAAGCGGGAGTTATAGAGCGTTGTTATTAGCCTGTGGGTATGGAATCGAAGGTAATTCTTTTTATTAATTCAAAATTTATGTTGTTCATGAAAATGATTTTATTGTTCAATTGAAATTTTTATTTTTTATGTCAGAAGTAGACCCTTGTCAGTGAAAGAGAAAAGAAAATGTTCTTTTATTCATATTTTTATATAATTTTGAAAGAAAATAAATCAAATTTGTTGATTGAATGGGGTATGTCCAAATTTAATCAATATACTATTAAAATTGATATTATTTTTATATGATATTATAAAATTATATAATCATATTGTAAAATTTTTAATTTAAAAATTGACAAGCAGTTCGTCAATCGATGGTGAAAATTTCCATTAGGGAATGAAATATCCAACTACGTATAATAGAAATGTAATGATTAAATCTCGCAAGTGGATATCGGAGCTGATATAGAATCGCACATTATACCTACCGATATTTTTATATTTTACCTTAATACCTCCATATTTTTAACTTTTAATAATTATTGTCATTGCTTATAGTCTTTTTTAACCATTATAATACGAGATTTAACATAATTGAAGTAGCTATCTGAAAATGAATCTATTAATAAAATTAAAAAAAAATAAAAAAAATAAAAAAAATAAAAAATAAATTAGTATAATAGATCAGAAGAAAAAAAAACAAATAAATTTATCACGGAAAGCTGTAAAATCTCCGGCATTATATTTAATTCCAAGTAACCTGCACTATAAACATATTCCCTTATAATATTACCACCTTCTACTCCCGCGACGTTATCACCAACCACAATCCCTCTCCAAAAACTTACCGGATGAAGAAGCATCCTGCCACCTGGACCACCACCACCACCACCACCACCAAGATTAGCCCTATTGACGTTGGTCTCGGTCTGCATTCTCGTAACGGATGACGACAGCCTCCTCGATCCAATCCGGCTCCCAAAGCTCACCGCCGTTGGCTACAAGCAATATTAGTAGTTACACGCATCACATGTCGTCGTCGTCGTCGTAGTCGTCTCTCATCGTACACTCGAAAGATTTACCGCCCAAACAAACAACCTATATAAACGCGTAGCGCGCGCGCGTGTATAGTATAATACCACGCACGCGGCGGTGGTAGTTATTTCGAGATCGCGCTATAACCTATAGCGGCTACTGATCCTCTTCTCATGCGGAGAGAGAGAGAGAGAACTTGCAAGGTCAACGGAAAGCGTTTTATGAGGGATATACGCGAGATGTGTATTAAGGGTATGCTTGGTGGTTGCCATCGAGGATATTTTGAAGTGAGTGAGATAAGTCGCGTGGGAAATGTGGTATATAATATATAGAAGGTATGGAGGAACTCAAATGAAATTTTTAAGTTCAACCAGACGGGTGCGTATATTATATACATCGTGTATACATAATTCTGGCCTGTATGTGCGTGTGTGCGTGCTTGTGTAGTGTGTGCGTAAACTATTGTTGGATTCGAGGCGAAATTTATCGCTCGTTAAATTAAGCGCTCTTTATTTGCTAAACGAAGAATATTAATTTTATCTCATTACATATCACTATTATACATGTACAAATAGACGTCGAAACATATAGATATATACTATATACTATATATTATATATTATCGGCCAATAATCCGAAATAAAAAAACAAAAACAATTTTACGTTCCCAATAACTGCACTAAAATCCGCAATCAACCGTTTATTTCCTCAAGCGCAATACAGATAGTCGTTAAGCATGACCGCATTTATATCATCTCTATAAGCATATATAAGTACTTCATACCGCAAGCCATCGCGGAAACACGCTCATTAACGACTCGCAAGCCGTTATATACACTGCTATATACCTTGCAAGTTCAAAGCCCATAGAAAGTACGCGCGCACGCAGCAGTCTATATAAACTCGCGTATACGCGCGACGGATGTCGAGGAGCATAAAATTTGGATTAATAAACAGCCAAGTTGCGCGCTCGTGGAAAGCTAATTTCACGCGAGTGTACATTCACGCCACCGTAACGTCGTTAAAGCAAACGTTAAGTAAGTCTCCAGTATTATACATATATATATTCATCTATAGGAACCATTGACGCTATTTCCGTTGATGATTAACAAAGCCACGTACGATTCCTATATACTCGTGCGTGCAAGCAAGCGCGCAAGTGTGTATATAAGAAACCATCGTGATCGTCATGATCATCGTCATGTGTCTGGCTACAAGCCAATATACTCTCCCAATTTTGTTATCGGACATGTATATATATATAGTATACGGCTATATAGTATATATATATACCAGAAATCCGCAAGCTTGCTACTATTGCTGCTGCGGCTACTACTACTACCGCGGCGTTAACGTGGGTATATATACGAAGAAACTAACGTAAAGGTATATACGCGCCTGCCTAAATCGAGCGAAATAACAATCTCATCGAGATAGGCAGTGTGAGCTCTCGTGGATCGATCCAGTGAAATTGCTCGAAGGTTGCCAGTATATAAGCGTATAGTAGAGAGAGAGAGAGGAGGAAGAAGAAAGCCGAGAGTCTCTCTTGATCGGAGGTGTAGTGTGTGTGTGTGGGGTGAGAATAGAAGAGGCGAGGACGCGCGAAAGAATAAGGGATGCGCGTTCAAAGGGCGATGAGCTAGGGTATATATTGTAGGTTGGATTGGATTATTTCGAATTAAAAGTGGAATGTGGAGGAATGTACTTTAATGAACGAGTATTTGGTTAAAAAGTTGATGTATTTAAGCCAACGTTTCGAAGGTTAAATTACCCTTCTCTTCACCAATTCCTCCCCTTTCCTCACCTATCCTTCTAACATTGACTGATATTCAATCACGATGCTTTCTCTTCAGTGTTGCTCGACGTATCATCGACTACAAATGTCTTACAGCAACAATGTAAAAGAGACGAGCTGGAGGGATGAAAGGTTCCTGTAGTTTTCGTTGTTTTTACTTCTTTTTTTACATACTGGTTTTTATCTAACTTTCACACTGTTTTTTTAGCATTTTGGTCCAACCGGTTTTCATATCTTTGTACACAAATTTCACACAATCTATGTTTGACTTTATCGACGTTATGCGTTAAAATTTGACAATACAAGGTATTTGTCCTTACATACCAAGAGCTTGTTCTCGTCATATTTTATATTTTTCGTTCTTCTAATTGTAGTCCTCAAGAGGAGGATAATTTAACCCTCGAAACGTGGGCTTAAATACATCAAGTTTTTAACCAAATACTCGTTCGTTAAAGTACATTCCTCCATATTTCACAGTTTACTACGAACGTCTCATACTTCGAATTAAAAGTATTTGATTATAATCAATGTGATGGTTTTCGTATGTATTTTCTGGATAGCATATATACAATGATGATAAGAAGGAAGTAAAATATCCTATAGTAGACGTTCGTTATTTTCCGAAAATATTGGAAAAAGTTCTTTTGCTCAAACAATAATCCATCCGAGCTGAAAGTTTCAGAGATATCGTTTGGAAAGTGGTATAAATAAGATTAGAAAAATAGAGCTTTCCCTTGTTTTTCATCTGAATTAAGAAATATAATTCATGCCAAATTATGATAGCGTATATTATGCGAAGAAAATAGTACGTTGGTGCAGAGTTTGATTACTCAACGTTAAACTATCATAACTTTCAGATTGATTGAAATTTCGAAATCCGAAATTTAATTGAAATTTAAATGGGAACTCGGTTGGTTTATTTGATTTATTATCTATTTTTAAAATTACATATGTAAACTTTATCCAAACTAAGTGATATTCTTTGAAATATATCAAGATTTTTTATCGTACATTTCTCTATATACATTTATTTTGGTGTGCAAATTTATAACCCAAAGCTCGATAAAGACTTTTTCAACCCGATCGTCGTTAGTACATCCTTCTGATCACCCTGACGTTTACATAAATCCAAATTATTGTTCATTCAATTTCCCTTGAGTAAACTTTCCATACACACGTACATATATATACATACACACAAACGAGGAAATCCGGGGGTGAGTGAACCACGCACGCGGGACACGTGCACGCTCTCATATTGTTGCACGTGCCTTTTAAGTAGAACGAGCCTTGCACGGCAGGATAATTCACGCGCGTATATAGCATATATGCTTGCTGAAATTTCGCTGATTTGTTTTTTCAACCGACTGATATGACTGCGCCTCCTCTCGTATTTAGTTTGAAAATACAGTTTTGCCGGGCAAAACAAGAGTGTGTGTATATGTATCATCTCGAAGCCGCGCACGCGCTGAGCAAACATATTTCCAGCGTGGGCGGAAGGAAATTTATTGTTACTAATATTACACTGCTGACTGCAACGAGTCTTCGTACTTATGTTTTTTTTCTTTTTTTTTTACATCGGCAAAGGAACACTTAGGCTAAATGAACTTTGCGCACCGCATGTATACTATGTATGTATATATATATATACAAATATGGTGCTAGCAACTCCATTACATGCGAGCTTCCCTCTCTCTCTCTCTCTCTCTCTCTCTGTCTCTCTCTCTCCCTATGTATAACAAAATTGCCCTTGTACGGGATTCGATTACGAGCTTCGCCGCCAACGCTTGCAAAGTACCATAGCACCTACACACTCTCTTGCCAACCATTATAAAGCCGTATGTATATACAATAAACTTCTTGCTTCTTTTCTACTTGCGTTCTTTTCTTACTCTAATATGTACATACATACTTTGCGCCAGCGCGCACATACACAGTTTTTCGGGGGGGTGAAAGGGTGCGGAAAGTCTTTCGCTCCTTTATACTCACTTCACCCTTTCAACCCGAAAAATCGATCGGATCTCGTGTATCCCTTTCGGAACTGTATATACAAGGAAGAAAGGCTTACGTGTTCGCACGAGGTTCCAGGTATTATGTGTATGTGTGTACACACGTATACGTGCGTGTATGCCTCGTTGACGTTGATTCGAGAATATATATATATATATACATACAAGGAAGCGTTAAAGTTTCCCCAAAGTGCGACGTGAGCTGTATACACGGAAAAGGGGATGAAAAATCTCGTTGTAATCGATTCTATTATACGAGCTGCTGTGATGTATATAGATCGATGTCGAATTATGTGCATATAAGAGAAAGAGAAGATTAGGAGGTTATTGAAATGGGTGTATGCAAATTAGCAGTGATTACCGCAGGGGCGGGAGAAAAGATTTGGGAGTATGACTTCGCGTGCGCGATCGTAATATAACGTAGTTCGTGTACGAGAGAGAAGGAACCGATGATAATTGGCCTCACGAGCTCTTCCGCCGACCATTAAAACTTATACATTTCTTCCGAGAGGTCGATTTTTCGTTCGTCGAGAGACGTATGATTGTGCTCTGGAATTCGATTTTCGATCTTCGGCATGTAATTGCTTAATAATTTCCTGATGAACGGTATTATATACTCAACTAATCATATATATACATGTGTTTCCACTTATCACAATCGCTTTATTATTTTTTAAGCCTGCCGTTAATCTCCATTATATATCACAGCTGTAATTGGATAGTAAATGTAACGTAATAAAATACTTCATCTTTAAACAATTATGAAAGTATACCAATTAATCTTAAAAAGAAAAATAAATATTTCCCATAGGCTAAAATTGAGATATACTTGACATCGATATTTATAAATAAGATTTCCCGAAAAATTTACTATTATTTTCATCCTCTTGCAAATTCGATACCACCGTCAATCACCAATTCTCAACCGCAGCCAAAACCACCTCGCACAAAAAACACACTCGCGTAACCGTTCACGCATACACACACACACACATGTACGCACTATATACCAACATTAAAAGCTTCACCGCGTGCGCGGTCAAACGTGTTCCGACACTTCTCGTTCCCCTCAATTCATGTATCCTCAAAAGCGTATATATACAGATTGAAAGCTCCGCGGCGGCCGAGAGCTTTTAAAGCGCAAGCGATTCCGAGAACGTCGATCCATAATTTTACCGGCAGCTCGAATTCTCGATTCATCATTCTATATGGCGCGAGAATGTTTACCCGACACGTTGCTCGCTCTCTCTCTCTCTTCAAACTCGCGCGATTAAGTATATGAGCTTGTAAGGTTCGCGCATAGCGTGACTATATGTATATATACGTGTCTATGATATAATACACGCGAGTGTCGGCGTTTTAGAACGGATAAGGGTAGTGTATTTAAGTAGGTTTGAAAAATTACGTTATATAGTGAAACGTATACTCGTATTTTTTTTATTGGTATGAGTAAGTGGTTTTAGAAAAAGGCTTATATTCGAGAGAGAGAGATAATAAATCAAATTTCGGATAAACCAACCGTTCGCGATTTTAATTTTAGCGAAATATGCGATGAGAATTAAAGTATAATTTATAGCGATGTTTTGGTAATAATAAAAAATCGTATTTATTTCTTTCATTTTATGTACTTAAACGAATTAATCGAATAAACAACTATAATTGAAACCCAAGAGAAAAAGTCTGCCGTTATGAATGAAAATTTTTTCACGCAACAAGCTATAAACAATAAAGAACCTCCGAAGAAAAACAGCAAGAAGTTCAATCGAACTTTTTCACATCCATGATAAATATCCCTTTTTTTTCTTCTTCCCCTCTTCTTACCACTGAAAGAAGAATTGAAACTTTTGGAGAAAAGAATAAAGTTCTTGCTCGCGTACGTGTATATATCTGTTGTACCGCAGGTATCTTATTACTTACCCTTTCAGCAGATATATACACACACACACATCGCGCGCTTAACTCCCCCGTTTGCTATATTAAAGAGCCGTGCACGTAACTCGAGAAACGCTTATTACTCACAACACACATCCAAATTGTAATTTTCACTTTCTTCCTAACTCTCTCTCTCTCGAACACAAAAATAAAAACGGAAATCCAACATATTATATACTTATATATTCTTTACTCGCACGGTATATATACAATGTATACGCGTTCACATAATAATCTGACGTCATTAGCTTTTAACATACCCTGTTATATACATACAGCTCTTACATAAACTCTCATAGGGATAATGTCAATTCTTCCCCCCACTCCCGCGCTCCCTTCATCACGCAGATCGCGCGCGATTGAAATCGGAACAGCGCATGAATCCATTACGCAACGCGCGAAATTCACTGATCGCGCTCGAAAAGTATAACTCAGGTATGGGTGTATATATATATACGCTGCGGCCGGCGCGCAATTGTACAAAACTGATAAGGGAGAAAAGTTGCGCTCACGAGACGAGAGTTTGTATATATATATACACCTCCGCCCAAAACTTTCGACATTCGAATTTACCGTGTATATACGGTGTATGTGCACTCGCTTGCTTGTACAATACACATATCTACCTATATATATAACATGACGACCCGCGTGACTGACTGTATAAGCGCAATGTGTTTCGCGTCGATGTTTATACGTGCATCTAGGATTTGATACGCGGGTCAGCGATTTGTTGGCTCCACGTGTATAATGTATATGTTTTACGCATGATATCGTATATTGCAGCAGGTTGAATTATCCGCACTGATACTCGAATTAGTTTGATATAATACATATGTATATCAATATGTAGTTTATACGAAAGGTGGTATATACATATACACGAAAAGTATAGGTTTACGTTCTCTTGATGTTTATACGTATATGTGACATTTTATTCGACTATAATTGCATAAATTACGATCAGCCAAATCATTTATGTTCTCTCACGGATCGTCGCTCGTCCGCGCGCGCGCGCCAAGAGTGTATATATATTAATAGTTTATTAATTTCTTCTTTAGCTATATTTCTGACTTGAAAATACAAGCTTATTAATAGCTGACGAGGCGAATCGACAACAAAGTGAACCGATGACCGGGCCATCTTATGATCGATTGCATCGATCACAAGATTTACTGTCAACAAACTAGATACATATATATGAATATCGGTTTGATAAACTTTCGAACATAAAAGAGATATGATATAAGAATAAGACACACACACTTATTAATCATAGTTTTAAAAAATGGATTTATTCGCGTAAAGAAAATACTAAATAAATCGACAGTGCATGATTTCAAAATGACGACCTTATTAAACCTTAAAATTTTGTTCGTTAAAATAAAGATTTTTTTACGAAAAATTATTGAATTTTATTTTAAAACTAGTAGATACAATATTGAGATTTATTTTTGTTCTATTAAGGTTTATTATATTTATCCTATTGCAGAAAAATCGCAATACTGTAATTCCAAAATAGTCGAAACAATTCGTATCTACCACCACCACCTCGACTCATCCATATATTTTCAGACCAATTTTCCGTTACTTTGTCCCTGTCCGAACCTCTCCACGTCGGATTGACAAATTTTCGAAAACCCAAGCAATCCGAACAACCAATTTTGCGGTCAAGAAACTTTCCACAACATATATATATATAGTATCGTATATATGTATATAAATATACAAAACGCAATCACTCTCTGTTCAACCCGAACTCATCTATCTATATACATATATATCAAACCGCGTCTGTCTCCGTTGACCCCTCGGCGAATTTGGTGAAATCGTCTCTCTCTCTCTATCTCAACCTGCGGTTACCCAGTCAACGTCATCTCCAACGACGTGGACGACGACGTTGTTGCCTCCTCTGGCGTATATACGCACGTGGTTATATACGGAAATAGATGTAACTGTAATAGCGTGGAATATAATTAAAATAGCCCGTGTGCCGAGCGACGACCAAGAAAGATAGAGAGAGAGAGAGAGAGAACGTCAACCCAGAGAGGGACGTGTGCGCGCACACGATTCTTAATGAGGCTTTGCGTACATTTAGGTGATTTCGAGTGCCAAAGTAACGGGGCCGGCATGTCGCATAAGTCATTCCCAAGAGCTTGCGCGAGAGAACCACGCGGTGATATAATGGCTGTTTGGGTGTGTAGACGTATAGGTATACGTGAATTGTAGAAGAAGGAGGCTCGCTGTATGGTAAGTGATCTTGTAGCGGAAGAAGAAGTGTATATAGAGTATAAGTATATAAGTTGAATATTAACCTGGTTAAAGTTTTGCCGATGAATTGTTTGAAAGTTTGTAGAATGATTAAATAAACGAAAAAAATTGTAGGATACATGGAACAGACGTATAAAGAGATTAAGTTATTTTGCAAAAATTATTTTCTAAATATTTCTTATTTTCTACGCAGTAGAAAATTTGTATTAGACTATGTTTGACGTATACAAAAACGAAATTATATACCTTGGTCAAAATAAAGTATAACTTGCCCTAAATCGGTTGCAGTCACTTAATTCTGTTTAATCGTGTGATCTCTGTTGCAATTGATTGGGCAATTTAATCAGAATATTTAAGTAGCTAAGCAATCTGTAAATGTACGATCACGGAGCTTTTACAAACTCAACTCGAATTTATTTATCTCAAAGATTTATTATTATTCAATTCAATTTAACTTCGTAACTTAGTTGTTTAAAAAGTTTATAAAATTATTTTCAAAAAGCTATGAAAAAAATTGATTGAAAATAAACAAACTTTTCATAGTAAAGATTAAAAAAAATACTCCTTGCTATGAAGTTTTTTAGTCAATATTGGCCATTGAACCTTGAATCTTTTGACAGTTTTTTTACTGCTGACTAATTCGTTACTAATAGATCCAGAAATATTCTCGTAAAACCAAAACACTTGTGGCGCATCAAAGTCTTTCGAGGTGATCAATATATCTATAGGGCCTGTTATTTTACGCACATTGTAACAAAAATAAAACCATGAAAAATAACGTTTCCCCGTAACTACTTTACAACTAAAAAAAGCTTTTTTCACAAGCACTCACCAGCAAAATTCCATTACGACCCTGCTCCAAATAGATACTTGAACCAAAACGTTAAAAAAAAACACTTATCAATCAATTCCATCTCCTCCCTTATATACAAAAAGCAAATTAAAACTATACCGCATCAATTTCCCGTTTCTTCCTCCACCCCTTCGTTTTCACCAACAATATACCCTATAAAAATCACTTTTATTATATATAGCCAATCAACCCATCGACCTCCACATATTCCTCCTTTTTTCTTCACATTCAGGAACCAACAGCAACGCAACCACCACCACATCAGCTGTATTATATAGCAGCCATAAAACAACCAGAATCTGGCTGAGCAATCGCTTTTTACGTCTTTATCAAAGCCTTGGCCACTCGCGCGCGCGCACACACACATACACACATCTATATAATACACGCGTGTGCTCCCCTATATAAACCGAGAGATTATGAAAAGGCAAATTTACGAGCCAAGGTTCCCTCTCTCTCCCTCTTACAACTGAATGCGCACGTGGAAAAGGCCAAAAAGCTCGATTATACACACGCTTGCGGTCGATCGGCCGCATTATATTTACGTGCGCGAGGACGAACGATTGAGATCTATACATACACACACACACAATGCTAACGGCCAATGCACTCCCGTGTGACGTTTTTTTTTATCTTTTCAGGTCCCACTTGACACTAAAAAAAGCTTCGGCTCTATAGGTATTTTACAAACGCGCGTAAATGATGTATATATATATGTTTTTGGTGTGCAACACAAAAGAACATTTCTGTGTGTATTCTCTCTCTTTCTCTCGCGTGAGCCAAGGTTATATACGCCGCTTTTATCTATCGGCCTCACATATTCGCTAAAAATTTAAACCCTCTCGCGCGTTCCTTGATCTAGGAATTTTCATAGAGCGAATTACACATACGTGTATACAAGTGTTGTTCCCGCTCGATATCACGGAAAAATATTTATCCTCCGTTATCCTATATATGTATATCATGTCCACACGACCGCCGTCTCAGAAAAGCTCGCGCGCTGATGGAGAGGCTCTTTTTATTAGATTGCACATATATAGACACGTGTAAACATATGTATGTATGTGTGTGTGTGTATTCACTGGTTGCTATTCGTTCTTTGGCCGCGCCTTATGGTGGTTTATATACTACACGCCCGTGTATGGTGCTCCCACGGGAGTCTCTCGCGTAATACTTTTAATTAGCCAAAACGTTATATACACGCATATGAGGTATATATATAGTATTATACGCTTATTTACCTCAGCCGACGACAATTATTGTTAAAATCGATTTATATTATCACGGAGCAATTATATACTATATTACGATTAGTTTATGGCGTAATACAATGTCGACGATGATTGTATAATATGTATATATATGCGACGTATAACACCTTAGTATATATACGAGTTATAACGATTAGCGATCCAGTCATATATATAAATATATATGTATGTAGTATCGAAACCGCGTCACTGTGTGTACCACCAACCTGTCGTATCTCGATCTTACGACCGACGAGTAGTGGCTGATGTTGCTGCTGCTGCTGTTGCTGCTGCTGGCGGGTACGATACTCCGTCTCGAGGATTCCTGCTGATCTTGTCAACACCATTTTTTAATCGACATCGGCCGGCTACGTATACAGAACAAAGAACCAAAGTATATAACCGTTAATATCTTTTTGTTTTACATATATATATATCACTTTGCTTCTTTCGGATACAGTTATATATTAAACCACTGTACCGAGGTATATATAATACACACACAATTGCGTATACAGACGGGGAAAAATCGATTGTAACTTTTGATGAGGAAGTTTCGGCTCCCACGTGAGAGGGAGGGACTAATTTCAGTGGCGAGTATATGTGCAGTCTCTCTAATATGTATATGTATGTGTAGGTCACGGTCTCGATCACGGGCTTTTATACGCGCGACCGCGTGTGTAAGATAATTATCGTTCGCGCAGTTTCCTCCCTCGCATCATGCGGGACAGTTGCCAAATTAAATCGTGGTCGTCGTCGTTGTCGTCTCGTCGCGGGAGAACGTTCAATTTGCCGGTTGTAATCGGATTGACACTGAATAACTTACCCCCTTGTTATTTATCCGAAAGGCCGCGTCCCACGGCGGCATATTATATTATATTGCTTTGCCCGATGCAATTATAAAACAACTGACACTTAGTTTAGAATACATCGTAGATATTGTTGTAGATATATATATATATATATGTATATATAGTGTTAAGAAACTTTTAATTACACAACACTTCTGCGTTGTAAAAAAAAACAATCACGTACGGGATTCGTAAATTTGATGGCGAACGTATATAGAAAGAATATATATGTAAGGTACAAACGGACAGCTAAACGCGAGCGAGCGTGTATAAGGGTTGCTCGGCATGTACTGCGGGCCAAAGTTCAAATTGCAGCCGGGCGCGGTAGTGGCTCTCTCTCTCTCTCTCACCTCACGCCGTCGCGCGGCGAACCGCACTTGCCGCCCCTCGCGGACAGAGCGACGCACGCGCAATATTTCGCGCCAGTTCTAGTACTAGAAGTAGTATAGGATATATAGAGAGGGTATAAGAGAGCAGAGAGAGAGAGAGAGAGATTATCAAAGTAGTCGATTGGAATTCATTAACTTTTTGGTGATCGAGGGTTCGTTAATTCCAAGGGTATGTAGTAAGCACGCGTACGCGAGCGAGCGGCTATGAGGATAAGAGGTTTGGATTGAGATTTGATTGTGTGATACTTGTTGATGCGACATGGTTTTAGATATTGTAGGTGTGTTGGGTTGGAATATATTTTATTGTGCTTCTTTTCAAGGAAGAACGCGTGTACGTATGGAAATAAATTCATGATTCTTAACAGTGTAAGATAATTGTCGCATGTATATATAAGAAAATGCAAATTCACCGATACTTTGTATTAGAATCATTTTTTACTTCTTCTTTTTCCTTTAAGTTATCTTTGTTAGGCTTTTTCTATCTCAGTCAGCCGGTAATATTCTCATGAATTTTTATCTTTCTTCGCAGAAGAATCGGTAAATGTTAATAGGCTGTTAATATTTATGATGCGTGAACGATAAGAATAAAATGTATTGAATAATGGTATAGTTGATTGTATGTATATAATTCATATTCAACGAAAAGTGTATATAGTATACATCTAAGCGCGTGAAAAATCTTTTCCTTGATAAGAAAATGATACTGCTAAATATATATACATCAGGGAAGAGAATGTTTAAATGATGATGGAAATATATACACTATAATCGTCTGTTTCGGGTTTTGTCTAAGAAGAACGACAGAACTGCGTTGAAATTCAATAATATACTGTATTTCAAGTTTACGGAGTAACGCGTAAAATTTTCAAAGACTATAAAACAATATTTAGAATCCTTGAAGAACAATATGTAACGGAGACAGCTCATTGCATTTTAAATTCGTACCGCCAGGCGGGCGAACATCGACGAATCAAAGTAAGCGACTAAAATAAAATCCTTTAGTTATATAAAGTGCAACTGTAAGCTTATAACGAAGTATAAGCAAAAACAACAATTGTTTTTCCGTTTAAAATTAGCATATTTTATACGTCTCTTAAAAATTGTTTTTCTCGATCTAAAGCAACTAATATAGAAGAATATTTTTCAAAAATCAGTATATATATATATATAATCTATTACTTTAAAACTGTCAATCAGAAATACGTTCCGTTAAAAATAAACATTGGTTATTTAAAGCAAAGATTCCCAAACCAACGAAGTAAAATGTAAACGTTATACGTTAAACTGTAAAATTTTCGTTCGTTCACATATATATCATATACATATATCTATATATTTGTATATAACCAACAGTAGCTGCCACCACTTTATACAAACCTGATAGCGGCTGATATCTCCGTTTCCATCATCGTCCACTCGAAATTCGCCTTTCCACTTGACCACAGCAACATCACCACCACAGCTGTCGACATTTCACGCTAGATAATATATAGAACGCAGCCCGCACACACACGCCGGCTATATAATCCAAACCGAAAGCGCGCAATATATAACTATTTCAATCTCCTCCGCACGCCGCGGCTTTCAATGAAACGCGTAAACCTTTCCTCTATCTCTTTCTGTTTAATATCTGGCGTCACACATACACACATATATCCACAACAGCGTATATACTTCTATACCTATATATAATACCTTCACTCGTCAAGCCGCGCACGCGGATGATCTATTTCCGCGCGTGGCTTGTGCAATCCGCATTTAATTTCGGCCGGCCGTTGGCATCGTGCAAGTCCGCGACTATATGTTCTTTTTTTTCCCCACCTGAGATGGAGAAAAGTGTTTAACTGCGTAGACAAGAGAACGATACTGAACCAGAAAACACTTATGAACGCGCGAGACACTAAAGCAAGCTAAGCGCACGGTAATGTCCAGAGAGACAGAAGAGACACGTCGGTCCGCGCGTATACACGCCAACTGTGCCTAGGTCGTCTATTTCAATCGCGCGCGCGGCGAATTTTCAAGCGCGTGCGTGTGCGTTCGTGCGCTGGCTTTTGCGTCTCGCTATAACTGATGCTGTTGTGTTTCGGTTTCTTTCATTTATTTTTTGTCTCCGGACGGAAGAAGAGGTGGTTTTGTACTAGAGAGATGCGTGGAGTGGGAGGAGGAAGAGCAAAGTAGTGGTGGTGGTGGTGGTGGTGGTGGTAGTAGCGTTGGTAGTTTGAGAGTTTTTGTTAAAGAAGAGACACAGAAACTTGATGGGATATCGTCACAGTTGTCTATTTCTTTGCTTCACTTTTAATCTCTTTTTGTATACATTGTCACCCATGCACACGTTGAGAGTTTTAAAAGCTATGTTATATGCACGTCTCGTAAAGGTATATACCTGCAATGTGGCGCAGTTCAACATTAATTGTGTATGGAAAATATTCTTTTTTTTTCATGTATCATAATCGATCCTTTTTTTTATTTTTCTTTAATAATCGATTTACAATGTGTACATTTTCATCGTCTTGTTTTCTTTTTATATGTATACTTCGTAAGTTTCTAACGCATTGTATTTGGCAACAATTAACAACAATTGAAATTTAATCACTATTCTTAATAGTGTCGATATTCTGCGTCGAGAGTCGTTCATAATTTTTTTTTTCTTTTATTTCATATACTTCATTACTTTTATTCACTATCCAAGCTATTAAAGTACGTTATGGCACGAAGTACAGTAGATTCATTCACGTTTTTAGTTTTCTTCATTAAATCTTTTTTGTTTCTCCAAATACATTTTGAACACTATTTAGTATAACGATGATATCATTTTTCGTAGGATAAAAAAATTGTTTTATATTAAAAACAGCAGTGGATGTTGCATTCTTAAGGATATACACGATAAAGTGGTATAAGTCATTGCACATAAAACCTAAATCGCGCATTTCCTTATAACAGACAAATGCTTACATGTTATTGTACTTTATTCTTTGATGTGATATAGACATTACAATGTATTATTTTTTTTTTCTCTCTTTGAAAACGACTCTTATCGCCTCGGGTTCAACTTGCTCCGATCGTTCTGCTTAATCTATGGAAAAAACTCGACTGTTCAAACACGAGAAAAGGCAAATGTTGCGCGAGCGCAAGTCGGTACAGAGCATTCAAAAACACATCTACCTTTGAATCGTCGAAATGAAAAACAATGATGTGATCACTCTCGCGTCTAGCTATTTTTCTCTTTTAAAACTGTATTTTCTTCATGGTTATAACGACGACATAAAAAAATCTGTAGTCACAACAACGACGAGTCGAAAGAAATTACAGAATTGGAAAATAGGATTTTTCCTGACCATTGTTGCATCCCCCGACGAAAAGTACTACTGGCATCTCAACGGTTATAGTAGGTATTTATCGACAATATTTTTTCGTCAAGATAATTCATACCTTCGAGCACTGAATATCTGCTCGTTATAAGGATAACGTCTTATTTGTGAGAAATCTTCTTCAAGTATTTACTACTTATTCCTCGGTAATTATCTCCAACGTTATTATTACAAAAGGTAACAATTATTTATACGTCGATATTATCTTTAACTGCTAATAATTTATAACTATTCATTTTAAGGTAGTTTCTCTTGGGTAATTAATGTGAAGAGGTGGAGCGTACTAATCCATCGTACTAATTAGCGGTATAGGCTCTTCGGTTAACAGAAAGAGCTGTAGAGGTTTTGACAGTAATGGTTTGACGTTTTTTTTAGTACAAAGACGAGAGATAGATTTCGAGTCATTCGATTTAAACTGTATAGGTATCGTGAACAATTTGATATGGTATTATACATTATCGCATTGAAATAAAAATAGAGAGCTATAATTTCAATTTGATAATAATACGAATCATTAAATAGTAGGTATTAGATCAATAAAGTGCATTTAACCGAAAAAATTGTCAGTTAACAACAAGAATTTGTGGACGGTAAGGTATTTTTTTTTGTAACGATAATTTTAACTAGTTATTTACGTAACTACTGTTAAGAAGATATTTTTATAAAGTAATAGCAATAAATAATAATTAAATAACAATCACGGAAGCACAACCACATTGACAGACTATGTTAATATTAGTATTAAGTCAGTTTGGATTTTTAGAATAGCAATTCAATCTATTATAAGAATCTTTTTTTTCACTTATATGAAGACAGGCATAAAAGCATTAATTAAATATTCTTTGTTTAAAGATCTCAGTGTTTACTCGGTCGTAAAAAATTTCACTCATGTGTAAGTACTACTTTAAGATGACCATATACAATCAGTAAAGATGGATTAATAGTATGTATATTTTTCCAAGGTAAAAACATTAAAAAAGCTTGATCATGTCTTTCTTTTGATATGAAAAAGATTAAATCAAAAGAGGTGTATCAAACAATTGTATATTCCAGTCTGTAGGTATATATTACCACCAACGATGCGTCGTCATTCAGACGAAAAGAAAAAGCAAATTCCTTAGTGCCGACAAGCAAAAAAGTAAACTTCAAAAGCCATCCCCATAAGAATCATCATTTAGTTTATAAGAGCAGTTACACCAAAAGTCACTAAAAAGCGTTTCTTTACTAATCTTTCCGAGCACACAACTCGCAGTTTTACTATACGCGCTCTGCAGCAAATGCTACTTTTATTTATTTATTCATTAATTAGTTTCGTATGAGCAATCTGTAAACGGGTTTACCAGTAGTAGTTTTCTTAAAGGGACATTGTATATATATATATATATATATATATATATATTTATATATCTCGGCTCGTTTCAGCTAAAGACATCACCATGCACTCTAAATCTCTACGCGCGTAGTACAAATCGAGAGACAGAGTGATAGATGCGCGCGTCATCGACGAGGTTCGATCTCGACGATTCGTTCGCTATTTAATATAAGGTGTAAGAACTCAGTATTTCTCCTATTTGTTTATTTATAATATTGCGTCTGCGCATCGTTTATCCATTAGACCCAAGAGGCCGGCACCCATAGAGGCTCCGACTCGAGCTTGAGTATGGCACCGAGCAACTGTTCGAATGCCATCGATAGGTCAGCGTTGATGATGGTCTCGTCGAACATGTGAGCGTAAAGGAACTCTATTCTCGCCGCGCTGTGGAGAATCTCCTCGAATTCCTCGTCCTGTATACATACATACACGCGCACATGGAACAGAAAGAGGGTGAATCAATAAAGCTTCTTTGGATATTATATTTCAGCAAAACTGTTTGTGAAAGTTTAAGAACGTTGCAGAATTTTATTACAGCAATCGTGAGAGTCTATGTACATAATTAAAAAAAAATAGTAATAATAATAAAAAACGTTGATATAAAAATTAATATGATTAAATAAAGTATATTTTTCATTTCATAGTTGTGTTCACTTCAATATTTAATATCGTAATTGATCACGAGCTTTAAAAAGAATTCGTAAATTATTTAAGCGTTAGTTCTGTGTGCAAATTTTCAATAACATTTATAAAGAGAATTCATTTTCCGGAAAACGCTCTTAAGCCATTAAATATTCATAAACTTTTAAGCGTATAAATTGATTTTCTTGTGTATACATCAAGCACCTTTGTACATAATTTTTTCGCAATAATGTTATCATTAAAAAGTATTTGATGTAAAGCTCCCACTTTAAACGTAATTCGTTTAGTAAGAAATTGTCAGACATAATGTTTCAAAGAAAGCAGAAAATAAAGCTATAGAGAAAATGCTTTTAGTTACGTTTTTTCTTTGTGATTCAATAATGAAAAAGAAATAAAACATTTTATAACTTTCCCCTTTCTCGTTACTGTCATTTACTAAAGTTTGGCTATTAACTCTACACCACTAAGTAACATGAATTAGAACAGAATGACAATTTACAATTAAAATTCGTATATACATTTCTCAAAAGCGCGTAAGCTGTGAAAAGTAACGCAACAGTTCTTTTAAACAAACAACAAAAAATGAGAAAAACTCACGGTGAAACCCCGGGAATTGGTCTCGTCGAAGGTGGACCGTGCACGCGCCTCGTTCCTCGTCTCTTTTAGAATCTCAAATCGTGGCGGCTTGATGTAGATGATGTAAGGCTTGAGTTCGGGCGTACGCAGCATCTTGATGGCCTGGTAATGAGGACTGAGAATGCAGACGTAGCCGGCATCGACGAGGGAAGTGACGCTTTCAGAGCTTGTGCCGTATAAGTTGCCTTTGTACTCGCCGTATTCGATGAACTTGCCAGAACTTATATCCTCGTCCATTTGCTCACGACTAACGAAATGATATTCCTTGCCGTCTACCTCACCTGGTCGCGGTGGCCTTGAAGTGTCTATAGACGGTTACAGGGATTATATAGATTTTAGAAAGAATTAATATTTTGATGAATTAATTTCAATATTTAAAAAGAAAAATAATGTATAAGGTGAACGCGTCATGGCTGTATATTTTTAAAGCACAGGTGGGAATAGAGTTTAATACAGAATAGGAAAGTAGTACAAAACTGAGTTTTACAAACTTTTCTATATACGCGTAGAATATTTTTAACGGTATTTTCAGAGTTACTAAAAGTTGTTATATAAACTGCATAGTTGTTATATGCGGGATGCGATGAATTTAAACGAGATACTTGGGATACAGAGTCACACACACACTCGAGTATAATAATGAGTATAAAATATCCATATATGATAGAGCTTACAGGGCACCGGAGTCTTGTACTTTTCCGGATCGGTAGCCATTAATCTTCTTTTGAGCTCGTTCCTGCCAACGCCTGGTGGTCCGATGAGCACCAGTGGCCGATGTAGACCAGGTCGTGGATAAAGCTTCGCTACCTCCTCATACGTGGCTATCTCCTCGCGATCGAAGTCGTCGTTCTCTGTGGCGTCATACATGATTTTTTTAGTTTTAATCCCTTGCAAGCTGCATTTGGTGGGCGATTCGTGCAAAGAAGAGGTATAGGAACGGGGGCACAACGTGGGCAAAGGCACTGGAACAGAACACAAGCCTAACACCGAACGAGGGTTAGGTGTGGGGTGAAACGTGCCCCGGTTAGAGCCTGGTTAGTAGCAAGCGGTTGAGTTGTTACATATTTCACATATATATATTTTTAAGTCTGCGTCGATGCGGTTGGTTAAATTATAGCTTGCCCCTAAAAGCTTCTTTTATAGCAAACAGTCAAATTATGCGTTATGGAATTGTGAGTGTGTTAATGTGATACATTATACCCATATCTGTGCACAATGCAACAACAACAAAAATATAAGCTTTTTAGTTACGTTAATTTCAAGTCATGTTAGATACATATTACAAAGAAGAATGCAGTAATTTTTAACGGCTGGTAAGTCTTACTTATACTGTCGTCTTCCAAATTCTCCGTCTGTTGCCTTTGCATGATAATGCGATGCTCCTGCAGTGCTCGGCTGGGAATCAGACCGGCTCTCATATTGCGGTCGCCTTCTTTTCTGGCTTGCCACCTGCGTAATGTATTTTTTTTTTTTAATTAAAATACTGATTTTCTAACGTTAAGGTATTGCATTCTCAGAAAAATAGTTTTCCAAAAAGTTTTTATTTTCAAAAGAGTTTGATTCATAGTGTATAAAAGTACAAAGATCTAGAAAACAGAAAAAAATTTCAAAACAAAAAATTATACAAGTGTAAGCATGAATATCGACTAATTGTAGAAAATGTTAAATGCTTTTTAAAATTTTTTTATTTTATTTACGATTTTTGTATTAAAAGATTTTTTATCCTTATTGAAGAATTAAGTTTTTGCAATGTTGGCTTATTGTTTATAAACTTTCTTTAATTTATCTAAAAAATGAGCTCTAACTTTGATACAATTAATTCAATTGTAACAATAATGAAATTAATTTTTAATTTCAGTCTTATATGACCCAGAAATGACTTCAATTTTATATTTCATTTACTTCTATCTAACTAAATCTTAGTATCATTACAATGCCAACTGTAATTCATGCTTTGATAATTTAAAAAAATAAGCATTTAAAGAATCGAATGATACCTTTGATATGTATAATTTTCTATTTAAGATTGTATGATTTATAAATCTTTTTACTTTTAAATGCTATGATCTTTTATACAAAAAACTTGTTGAAAGGTCATTTTTTAAAAACTTTTTGTTGCTCTATTTAGTTCTCACCAGTGAGCATCATCTTGACAAACGATATGAAGGACATCTCCAATTTCAAAGTCAAGACCTGCATCTGTACAGGGTGTTTCTGGATCTTCTGATGCTTTGTAGTTGAAATGTGCACGTACTCTGACCTGTTTTAAAGATATTAAGAATATGAAGAATACTATTAATAATAATATAAAGCTTTATTGATTTCTCAATCATGATTAACATTCCCCTTTTCTCTTTTCTCTATTATTATTATTGAAGAATACTATTTAAAATAAGTAATGTATAAACTACTACCTTGCTCTCTCTGAAGATGGCTTTGTTTTCTGATGGTACAATTTTGAAAGTGATAGTTCCTTCTGAACTTTGCTGTAATATAAAAAAGTTTTAATCAAATAAAAATTTTATGTTTTCAAAAATGAATAAATTTTAGCAATTACCAAAATTCTTAAAACATCATTTGGAGTTTTGCCTTCAACGCTGATCCCATTAACTTCATGAATTTCATCTCCTACATGGATGAGACCAGATCTATCTGCAGCACCACCATGCATAACTCGAGCAATAACGATTTTACCAGTTTGCTCATCAGTCTTAATAGTTGCTCCCTGTTATTTAGGAGTAATTTTTATGAAATTTGTGTGTGATTTAAGTTGTTATGTTTACAAAATATGAAGGTAGTAATTAAAAATACATTGAAAAATTTCAATGAAATTCAATACTACTTACAAATAAAAAAAATCATAAAAAAGTACTAACCTATATAATATTTTAGTCAAACAAATCAACACAACACAATCTTAAAAATAAATAGTTTGAAAATGTTTTAATTAAATTATTGTATTATCACTGGTCATGCGGGAAAATAATAAGAACAAAATTATATTTTATTTTAACACTGTTTATTTACAACAAAATATATGAAACAAAACAAAAAAACATGCAAAAATATAATACATTATTAAATAAATATTATAAAATGCTATGTACATAATAAATAAATTCGCATAAAATAATACTTTTTCAACATGGAGAACACAGACAGCTTACATCACATGTACATTTACTAGGAGTAAATAAAATTTGTACAATAGCATAAAGAATATAAACTAATAATACAAAGATAGCGCTCTGTCACAATGATAGCAAATTTAATTATTGCATTGAAAAGAAAATATAGCGATGCATAAAAACAAATAAATAAAATCGCGTTTTGCTTTGTGTAAGTCTGGGGCTCTGATAACACTTACCATTATTGGTTCAATGCCAGTACCAGACTTCGGAGCAAGTTTGACAATGAAAAAAAAACGTGATTACTCGCAAATAATTACAGGTCAAATATTTACCAATAAGAGCTTTTATAGAGGAACAGGTATATTATTGGAAAAAGGCACTTGAAAGCTCACAAAACTACGCTATATGTAAATTTGTGTTTCAAAAAAAAAAAAAAAAATATATGTCATTGAGATGCATGCATATTTAGATATAAAAGGCAATAATAATTTACAATAATATTTGCTATCTTTCAGATTATAGCACACTTCCTAAATCGATTGTTAGATTATTTGTATAGTCCAATAATTCAGTTTTTACAATAGACAAACACGAACTAGATATTTTAAGTAACATACCAGAGGTTCATCAGACTTCACCAATTGCACTATTTTTACAGTTTCTTCATCCTCATCAACTTCCACTGGGATATCTGGAAGTCTTGGATAATAGTCCTTTTGAGCTACAGTGTCATGAGCTATAAGTAGAGCCTGTAACAATAACATCCAGATAGAGGAACGTTTCCCAATATTGACTACATTGATTCTATTATAATCTACTGACTTGCACATGCGGCTTTTGGAGCAGCTGAAACAGCTCTTTAAATTCCTCCGAAACATGAGTCTTAGATGCCAGCTGACCCAAGACCTCCACATTGATTTCCATAGCATTGGAGAGTATGGGTGAGAATTTGTCATCTTTGAGATTCCTCAAGATTTTGTTGTACACATGCACCAGAGCATTCAATTCCTTGGACTGCAGAAGGTCGCTGAGAAAGTTGAACTCCTCGTCGGTGCAGCCTGGTATAGAAGCTCTGTGCGCTTCCAAGGCACTTAATAATTTCGACAGAGCTGCAATAAACAATCAAGTTTCATATAAAAACCTTAGCATAACACACAGACAGAACGTCGATAAAGCGCAACTTTATTGCTGCACTACACATGGATACATCCAACTTTAAATTAGTTCAATTAAACTCCGATCCACGGCCGTGCTATACACAACTGCGAGAGATAGAGAGTGAGAGAAGGGTGTCAAGGTAAAGGGTTGAAATCAGGCATGAAGGAGAAGGTAGGCTTAGAAAAAAAATTAACAGCTCGACTCACCGGGATCCCAATTGTAATTCTCCATGATTACCGCGACTGCCTCTTGTCATAATTTGCGCGCCTGGCGCTCGAACGACTCGTTCCGTACACTCTACTCTTCCGTGTCTCTCTCTCTTTCTCTCCCTCTGCGGCAGTAGCAGCCGCCGTTCGAAAACAACTCTTTTGCCAAACGACACACGGGGGGTAGGTGGGTGGGTGGCTATAGGTGGTAGTAGTAGAGGGGGAGCGCAACCGAATGAACGATACAGCGAGAGAAAATCCTATATACCCAAGGGCCAACAACGGCGCTGCGCTGCATCAGCAGCAGCTCTCTCTCTCTCTCTCTTACAGACAGCACATGCAGACGAGAGAGCGAGCAGCGCACTGCTCTGCTGCGGGCGCGCGGGGTTCGAAATCGGGTCACTGGACGACGACGACGACGACGATCGCCGCCCGTAGGGGCAGCGCCGCGCGCGGTGTATTTCCGTCCGCACAATCCGTCGAGACTCGACCCCCCCTCCCCCCTCAAGCGTCACGTGTGTGTCTGTGATTCTATACCTATATGTATATATATATATATATATATGTGTGTGCGTGTCCAGTCTAGCGGCTACTTTAGGCCGTGAAAATATTTCATTACGTAAGCAAATGTCACTCGACACTCGAGCGGCGCGAGACTTCTCCTTTTTTTTTTATTCTTTTCTCTATATGCGCGCGCGCGCGCGTTCGCTGAGCTGCGCGAAATCAATCGCGTGCAACGGCGGCGGCAGCTCTACTCATGCCGCTTCGAGTATCTCTGACTTTTTTTTTGTGTTAAAAGACCGTTCATCGCTCGCGAGTTATATATTGTATACGCGAGTCGATGATGGAACATTCCTCGCGTGCGCGCGTGTGTTTTATTTCAGGACGACGACGACGACATCATTGTAGTCTATGTCTTTCTCTCTCAACGCTCCGCGACGACGTCTTCTGCGAGCAACTCTGGGGTATATAACGAGGGGCGAGCAGGGGGACGCCTAATCTTACCTCCCTTCGATGCGCATGCGCCTCGAGAATGAGAAAGAAAACTATGCAATTTTGCGAAGGGGGGGGATGGGGCGCACACCTTGCCTTTTTAGTCGCTTTCCTATACATACGTTCGATCAGAGCGGATGGTGGTCTGTATATATATATATATATATAGGAAATAGGATTGACCAGCTGGCCTATAGAAATGGGATCGTGCAGTTGATTGGAGTCGAGGGTCGCGCATGAGGGGGAGGGGGGATGATCCGCATTGATTATTACTATGCGCGAGATGCGGTTGAACGCTTGATTTCTGATGCGTGATATAAAACAAGCATCGATGCTTTTTTTGTCCCAAGGGCACGTGTACTTCTCAATGTTGTTTTATTTATATCTCTAATATATTTATAACTTTAAATTTCAGTTATTTGTATCACATGAGTTATTTTACATTGTTGTTGTTAGTCCATCGACAAGAAACAAGATTTTAGAAAACTAACTAATTCAAATAATCATAATTTGCATATATTTATATATCAAGTAACTAATGTGACATTAAGATTTGAATTTTCTACAATTATCATTTGAACAGCAAGTTTTCCCGCGCGCGGTTTTATTAGGTACCTGCCGTATGGTACCTGCACAACGATTATTCCGTTTCCGTCACTTTAAGTGACGATCAGCGCCACAAAATGGACAAACGTAGAAGCTTCCGAATTCCCGAATCTCAAAATATTACCTACCCATTGTAACAATACCTATACGCCTCAACTCCCATCCAAATTACCAACAAAGCACCGTTTTATTAGTCCCCTCTGAATAGCTACAGATGGCGCTGAATGTACGAATGTGTACTGCCTGCAGCATGCAGTTGTCTGCAGCAGCAGCAGCAGCGGTAGCAATAAAGCGAGCAAACCGCGAGAGCGAAAGAGAAGCAACAGCATGAGCCTAAACATCTCATCTCTCTTTCTCTCTCACTCGCGATTCTTAGCCGCTTGTGTATGTGCAAGGGGGTAAAAGTTTAATCTTGCACATGCGTGTATATATATACACCACCGAAAATTTCGACGAGAAACAGTGGCACGAGCGCTTGGCGAGAAAAAAAATACACGTTCCAACACGATTAGGATAGCAGTGGAGCGAGAGGATATCGTGACAAACACCGGGCGACGCTGCGATCTTCAGGTGCAACCGGCGTTGGATTCACCGCATCGTTCGACCTGGACCGCAGACGGTTTTTTTTTCTCGCTACGAGCAACAGTGATTCTTCACTATATATTGTGATGTCAGTGCTCTCGCGCTCGGTAAGCAGTGCAGTGGCTGAAACAGCAGAAGTATAGCGGTCGATCTCTCCTTCACTACTCTCGCTTTTTCGTATCTCTCTGTCTCTCCTCTCTCTATCTCTTCCTCTTCTTTCAGCTGTCGAATATCTTTTTACCTTTTCGCTCGTACTGTCTCTCTGTCTTCCTCCCCCACCTCCTACTACTACTCGATACTAATGTATGCGCGTGTATACATACCACACGCACGCGATATGTACACACACACACATACATACACATAGATCGCACGAGAATATCTCTTTTTTTTCATACTCGCCGCGACGGCAGCTCGCCTTGTTTGGAAAAAATGCGTCGGCGTCGCGCCGCCACCACCGCCGCAGCGTCCGGCGTCGACTTGTCGTCGTCGTCGTCTCTTTTTCTCTTCTCTCTCTCTCTCTCCTCGCTCTCCTCCTTGTTGTGCCTCCTTCTTTTCAGCAGTGCGATGCTGCGGCTGTCTGCGGGCATCGTACGGTGATATTGCACATTATAGAGACGTATATATTCTTGGTTCTTTCTTCGTCTTCAACACGCGTCTTCTTATCTTCTTATTTTTTTCTAGCCCTTCTGATAATACACGCGAATATACAAAAGCTTTTTATACAAGTGAGTAAATATTGTATAGAGATTTTGCCATCGTCGCGTTGATATATGTCAAAAGCACGCGCGGGAAACGAGTGCGCGAACACGAAAGTCGCGTGTTGTGCGGCGCCGGGCGGCGATCCACAAGTGGTCGTCAGACCGGCGCTCTGCTGACTCCCTGTATATATATGCGCATCTATAGCATGCTGCGCTGTACGTACGATTGACGTATGCGTGTGTCGTGTGTACGTGTGGGTGTATATGTGAGTGTGACTGTGTACAAAAATATACATTTACTAATCTACATATGCAAAAAGTATATATACATATTTAAAGGATATTATTTTTTTTTTTTGTACATCGGTTGTCGTTCGTCGTTTCGACTGACTAAGCGCGGAACGATGCACGTGCAGCAGCGATTTGTGCAATGCTAACGTGTTTGTAAACAGACGGAGAGAATGATGTTTGTATCGTTAAAAAAACTTGGCTGTTTTAATAAAGATTCGTGCTTAAAAATAATATATAAACAGTTGTTTATTGTAAGAGATCGTGGTTTAATTTCAAGATTTTTAATTAGTCCATTTTTATTTTTCTTCCAGATGCCCGTTTCCTTTTCAACCACAAGTTTAGCCTAATTTTTTTTGGTGAGTTTTATTATGTTTTTATTTTTATTTTAATTTATTATCCCACACTATTATTTCAATTTATCAAATTATAATTTTACGGGCCATACAAAGGTTTACCATATGAGTCGCGGTGCAAGTCTATGATAAGGCCGGTAGTATTTTAGTTCCGTTACGCACCAATAGATGGCAAACTGTCGGCCTTTCGGCTCCTGCTGTTAAGTGTAAAAACACATTAATAATAATTAAGAACATTATTATTTTAGAGTGCCTTAATATTGGCTATGCAAACAAAAAAAAGTAGGTAGACTTAATAAGTTAATAAAACTCCGCTGACATTGACAATTTAATTTTTCTCATTTTTTTATTATTTTCCGGAGTGATATGTTGAAGTCCTTGAATTTTTAATACTTTAATTAAGTCTAAGGAAGTACAGCGCATTAAATTAATTGGTAAAATATTCAGGAAATTTATCCAAACAGTGCTGGTATGAAGCACCTAAAAATTTACGACGTTTGCGTACGAAATGAAATATCCTAAAGTATTTTAAGTTTCAGTAAAAACTTTATACACATTTGAATGCCGTTTTTCATTACAGCTTTATTGCTTTCTATATCAATTTAAACCTCTAACTCTAAAATTATTTTTTACACCCAATGACTTTACAAACTTTTAATAGAATTTCGAAGGAAACTGCCACGACAAACGAACAACATCATTATAGTTTTAATCACAAAAAATAGTGGTATTTTGATAACTATATGGGTGACATATAACAAAAAGAAACCAAAAATCGATAATGTTTAATCAATATTCAAAATTAGACAGCAAAACCATTCAACCTTTTTTTATTTATTTACTTCTGTGCGGAATAAAATGTAAAAACCGTTGCCGACGTTTTAGCATTCTGCTTCCAAAAATTTAATGTTTTGCATTGTGTTACAGTTCAACGACCTATTGATTATTTCAACGTTTTTCCTTCGTTTGTCGTGGCATTCTTTAATTTGCTAACTTACAAGTTTACAGTGTATAACCGAGTGAATTCTCAATTAGTCGCGATTTTACCCATTCGTAGAGATTGTTATTTTACTTCAAATGCAATAATAATGTATAAACAATATTGGTTTGTTAAAATACGAAGGAGAATTCGAATAACCGAAAAATTGCTACAAAACGACAAAAATTATCTTATAATATTAGTAAATTTGAAAATATGAAGTTGTATCTTTTGATAGCAATTAAAGGTTGAGTTTTTTTGTCAGTACAAAATGTTAGCAAGAAATAAATACAACATTTATTACAGAAACTTAATTTTGTTCTTTATGATAAAATTCTTATAGCATTTTAATGCGGGAATGAACATAAATATTAGATAGAGGAAACAAATAGCATTACATATTCGTTGTATATATGAGAATCAATTAAATTATAAATTATTCAAGGCTTTAATTCAATATCATTAGTACGAACAGAACTACGACATTTTTAGCTTATGTCGAAACTTTTTAATATTTTAGACAAGTTTCCACCTAAGTTATTGACATAAATACTACAAATATATATTCGTTTTGCTATTTACCATTTCAGGCTAGGTTTGTTGCTATTTACGCGATGCTATTATATCATTTTATTATCTTACTTTTTCGATGACTCTTTTATTCGAATTAAAAAATGAGATTTAAATTAGCTGCAGTTTTTGCAACTGCACTGGTGTCAATAAATACGTTACATGTTTAAACCATTTATCGGGTTTCAAGAAACAACATAATTACGAAGAAGCGTTGAAAAACGATACATATATAAATCTTTTTCAAGTTAAATATAGCAAGCGAATAAATTTAAAGCAAGGTGAGTATCGTTATTGAATTTCTTGATGTAACTACATTGATAGTAATTGTCGATAACGAATTGCTTGTTAATAAATCAGCAAAAAATTTTGAAAGTTTATTCATTTTGCTTATTCAAATTATTATGTAATTATTTTATGCGAAACTGCAAAGTAAAAAATCGCATTAACTTTTTATCATTTCCTTTCAATTGAAATCAACATGTTAATAACCACTCTTTTTTAGTCTTCATCAAAGTGCATATTTCGATTGATCAGATGTTCATGATTACTTGCGATTGTTTGAAATAGTTTTACTTTTGTGCCATTCAAAATATAGCAATATATATATATGTATATACTTAGACATATTACCATCGAAAAAAATCTCTTTCTCGTATTACGGTTAGTCAGTCAGCGTATCATTTTTCGTATCTACAAAAATATTTACTAGCTCATGCAGTCGAAATCATTATGAAACAGAATTTTTATGATGGTACGAGAGTTGTTTATTACCTAGCGAAAATTCTGCAACGTTATATTTAAAAATTTCTGCTCTGATGGATACCATTACCAAGTCCATCATTAGAATATACTTATCAGTGTAGTATGTTACATAAAGATAATATAATGAGTCATTGAGTTAAAAATATAAAATAATGAAATATTCTAAAATATACAAAGGAAATTGTTTTGAGAATAAATTAGTAGAGGCCTATAACAAGTATTGTTATATTTTCTTAAAACACGTATACTATGTAAGCACTATTATACTCTAGAACAAATACTGCCATAAGTAAAAATAAATCTCTACATTAACAAACATTATACTTCTTATAACCTTAATCTCGTACAATTTCCACCTTGTAATAATTATATTTCAATCGTTCCCCAAGCTATACGGAAACAACCGCCTCTTTACAACTATCCCGCGAGGAGAATAAAGAGATCACGTAAACCAGATAACCCCGCGCTATTATATACAGACCGATTCTTCAACTCTCATTTCCTATAACACAATAGAGCCCCCTCCCCCCACCTCCTCCGCCATCTCGCCACTCTTTTGAAATATCCTTCAAATTGACTTTGTGCGTTTTCTTATAACGCAATTCTTGCACACCTTTTCTTTCGTCCATATAACAGCACCGAAATATGCATAAACGTACGCATTTCAACTCTTTCTCCCTTCCCCCCCTCCTCTCCGTCTGCTTAGCAAGCACCGTAAGTCGCCCGCGCGATGGAGATTATACGTTCTCGTGTACGCGTAGCCCGCGCCGTGCCGGTAGTAAAAAAGTCGAAAGAGTATGTATATATATATATGTACGACGCGACGCGAGAGCGAGACAGAGAGAATATGAGAAAAAGAGGGAAAAACGCGAGTGAGCGAGCGAGCGGGGCGCGCATTATTTGAAAAATGTGTATCCTTTGTCGCGCAGCATCAGCGTTTTAACGAGAGTCCTAAATATTCGTTCGCGCAGTTGCAGTATCGAATATTTCGTCGGACCGTCGGCAGCGTGTGTATACTATATATAGCTCTACCATTCCTATACATATCCCGCTACTACTACTGTGTATAGAGAGGGGTGCAAAGGGAAGAGGGAGGAGGAGGAGGAGGAGGAGGTGGGTTACGTGTCAGAAGAATGTTTTACTAGCCTTAATTTCGGGTGCTTTCGCAGCCAATATGTCGGGCAGTAAATTCCAAACTTTCGCTCGCTTCGGTTTTCAGAGAGAGAGAGAGAGAGGCGAGCTCGCGTTTTTGCGATCGCTATATACTAGCGCGCGCGGGCGCGCTTTGCGCTCTCTCGCGCGCGCGCGGCGACGACGAGAACGCGGCGCGCGAGTTGAGAGAAGGAGGTGGAGGGGCCAAGTACGAGAAATCCCCCGGATATTAATTTCCCTCGTACAAGCAGCAACGAACCGACGGCCCTCTTCTCATACCACCACCAGCACCACCACCCTTTTGCTCCTTTCTACTTCGCCTTCGCCTCCTCTCCACGTCGTCGACGCTTGCCTCGCCTTCGTTCGCCCAACTTTTTCCGCCGACGCCCCGTCCTACCCTCTCTCCTCTCCTCTATTTTTCTTTCTTCTTAACTTTTTATATTTTTCCTATCCCCCCTGTTCTCGCGCGGGCGTTTGCCGCCTTCGCTCTCTCTCTCTCTCTCGCTCTTCTTGCTCTTTGTATTTTTACGACGTTCACGAGCTTGTTTCGCGGCGTAATCCAGTTAGACTCTCAACTATACGCGAAGATACGCGCGCGCGCGAACTATATATATATGTATACGTTTCAGATGCTGTTTTTAAGTTTCGTCCGCGCGTCGCGTACATTTTCCCAATCTAATGATACATGCACTATACATGTATGTGCAAATCTCACAAACGATGCTAAAAACTTCGAAAAATGGACCCAAAATTTTTTTTTCGATGACACCTCCCAAATTAGATTTTTCTTGTTTATTAGAGTGTCTAGAAAAGATAACTGTGGTTGAACAAAGTCCATCGAAGGGTATCATTTTTCTGGGACCAATAATCAATTGTTTAAAAATGATTAAAAATGACTCTAGTTTAGTTCTAAATCATTCTACCAAAAACAACTTAATAAAAAATTTGGGAAAGAGAAAATAAAATTAAAGAGCGATGAGCTTTCCAAATCTTTTTTCAGAATTACAAAATGTTGAATCCCTCAAAAGTTACGTGAGTTTGAAGTTGAGCCTAAAATACACGTGGTCAATGGCTAGGACAATTGTTGACCTTTTCACACCGTTTTCGTGAATTTTTATCTCAACTTCAAACTCATGTAAGTTTTAAAGGATTCAAAATTTTCTAATTCTGAAGAACGATCTGGAAAGCTCTCGCTCTTTAGTTTTACTTTATTTTTTTCAAAATTCATATTACGTTGTTTTTGGTGGAATAATAGAACTATGTTTAATCATTTTTAAACAATTGATTATTGGCTCCAGAAAAATGATACCCTTCGATGGACTTTGTTCAACAACAGATATCTTTTCTAGACATCCTAATCAACAAGAAAAACCTAATTTAGAAGATGTCGTCGAAACTAAACTTTGGGTCCATTTTTCGAAGTTTTTCGCAGCGTTTGTGAGATTTCCACATATACACCCCCTTCGCACACAATTGATTGTTACATATATACATTCATCTCTGTTATACATAATGTATATACATATATAAATATACGTTACATATAGTTATATACATTGCGGGCGCGTCTTCACGGCGTCGCTCGCGCCCTCGAGTTATTTTCTGTTGCTTTGCGTGGCGTATATACGCGTACGAGGGTTATTTGTTTAGGTTAGTCCCGAGGTAAATGTACCCGTTGATAAGGGGAAATTATATTTATGACCCGCAGACGAATAGAGACGCAACTCTACGGGGAAGAGGCGGTGGAAATAGCTATATATATACGCGTGATAGTCGAGGCCGATAGATAGTGCTTGTTTAAGGTGCGAATGTTGTTGCTGTATATGTGCATGCATATACATATATATACAATGCACGCGTGCACTCGGTTACACGAGGTATAGGATAAATAATTCAGCATTTTTTCTCCGCCCCTCGCTTATATATTTTATATATACATGTATATCTATTCGCCTATTATTATTATTATTGCATGCTTTCAGCAGCAACGGCAGCAACTAACGTCAATGTATGCGAATTTTATATATATATATATATATATATACATACAAATGTATAAGGTACGACTGCAAGGTATTTTTTTCACGCATCATCGGCATCGAGACGCGCGTTATAGAGTATATATATATATATATATATATAGGTAGGGTATGCCCTCGTGGTATACAGAGGAGAGAAAGGAAAAACACGGGCTTTTTACTATAAAGCTCGCTCTCTCTCTTTCTCCCTACCTCTCTCTCTCTGAAAATTCCAAGTTGTATTTGCTCAAGTGGTGCGTTTATATTCGGTCAACGCCTTCGCTAGCCTGCTATATACCTTATACTGCTATACCACCGTCGTCGCCTATATAAGTGTATTATACACATCCACATATATATATTATATATATATATACGTAATTCACATACATACACAGACACACACCTACGTTTATACTTGCTTGCTCCTTAGTCGTCGTTGTCGTCGTCGTCGCCTGTTAGATTTTTATTATAAAACTCGGCAATTTGCCGCTATAGGCGCGCATTATTCAAGAATAAGGCATAGTACTGTGTATATATATATATGTATATTATATATATATAAGGGTGGAGGTACGAGAACGCGCGCGCCGTCGACGTTACATATGCCGCGAGTTATTATGCCCTCTAAATGTTTAATGTGTTTGCCTTCCTTCGCTAGCCGCGTGCGCGCGCGCGCTCGCTCGCTGTGTGGCTTTATGTTTTACTAAGTAAATTACTGTTTTTTTTTTGTTCCTCCACGTTAATGTTGGTTCAATCGATTCGCGCTTCCGTGCTTTTCCTCCCCTTCCCCTCTCACGTTCCGTCGCCACGGCGGCGGCCGCGGTGTGCTGCCCTTCCTCTTCTCTCTCTCTCTCTCTCTCCTTTTTCACGATGCCTTCCTGTGCTCGCGCTTGCGCTTTCTCTCTCTCTCCTGCTTGCTCGCTCGCGCTTTCTTCGAATTTTTGTACGTCGCTCATCAAATATTTAACTGCCGCCCCCTCGTCCCCGCCACCGAACCTCTTCTTCGCTTGCTATCCCTCGCTCTCTCTCTCGTCTTCTCCTTTATCCTCAGCTTTTTTTAACCTTATACGTGTATGTGTGTGTGTATGTGGGTGTATGAGTACTATACGATATATATACATATAAAAATAAACGCAATCGGGCTGTGGTAGAGACCTTTTTTTCCCCGCGTGTATATATATATATGTTCGTTTTCGGTGTGACGTCGACGCTTCGTTGACCCTCCTCCTTCTCGCGCTCGCGACGGCTATCCGCAGTTCACTGACCCTCCTGAAATGCCTTGATGGGCTTGTTTGATTTACTAATATATATATATATATACACATGTATACATGTATTTATAAAAGAAAAAAAAAGTTTCCAGCACTCTGGTAGAATGGAAATCGAGGAATGGTAATATGCGCTGCGCTGGGTATATGCTTAAAATCATAAATGTTTGGGTGTATAAGGAACTTTTTAAAATAACGACGCTCCATACTTATCTAATGGCTTATTGGCGCGACAAAGTTAATGAAGCGCGTGTATTTTGGCGACTTTGTACATCATTGTGTGAGGTATAATTACCAGGTCATTATTTGGTTATCTTTTTTTTTCAACTATTCAGTTAAAAATTATTTATCTTATCGATTACAGTTTATGCTTTTATATGCGCGAAATAGAAAATAGAATTTCACGAAGAAGAATTTCATGTTAGACGTATATATAAGTTTAATATGCAAGCACGCGCATTCTTTATCTGTTTGTCAGACACGAGGCTCTCAACACGTCGTGAACAATAGCTTAGTCTTATTTGATTTTATAATGTTTTTTTTTACGAAGGCAGTAAGGAAATTTTTTTTTTTTTTTAAAGTTATTACGAAAATAGTAAATATTTTTAAGCGAGGAATAATTATCTTTTCGGTTTATTGCTATAAAAACAATGACGCTTGGGGACATATCACTCGCAGACGCATAATATAAAATGTTGAATGTAAATAGTCATGACAAATCACAAGTCAGTCGTAAAATTTTTCGAACCTCGTATCCACAGAACCGCGGTTTCATTCAGTAAAAATACTTCATTTGCCCTGGTATGATGTATGTATATTTTTTTTTTCATTTTGAATTCCACCTGCAAATGATTTTATATACCTTACGCAAGCGCGTATATATACACACGCACCTGCGTCAATTTTTCGGATTTGACATAATAATGCCAAAAGTTATAATG
Source organism: Torymus tubicola (assembly GCA_035583055.1). Taxonomy (NCBI): domain Eukaryota; kingdom Metazoa; phylum Arthropoda; class Insecta; order Hymenoptera; family Torymidae; genus Torymus; species Torymus tubicola. The sequence continues at coordinate 13,730,185 of JAWWEQ010000055.1, read as the reverse complement.
TTAATTCTTTAATGGTCGCGGCCTTCAACAGCATATAGTAAAATGTATACATATATGTATACACATGACTTTCTAACTCCAAAAGGTACGTGACCCCTGAAATATCGCGTTTATTGCTTATAGTTCTATACACTATACACTATATTCATGTTCCAAATAATATTTCACACAAGAATTAAATATTCTCTATATATCGAGTGTCTATTTTTATTCAACACGTATAAGTAATGCGCACGCGCAATCGCGCAAACACAGGGGAAAAAAATACTTTTAACGTATCGTTTATTTTCATGTTTCTCCATTAATCATAGTCAAATGCTTCTTATTTTTATAATCGTATAGCCTCGCGGCTTCCATGAATTGTATATTTTCCGCAAACTCGTACGTATATATATGAGGCATCAAAATAAAATTTTAATTTATAATGAGGAACAATTTGTGATGATGAAATATAAGATTACTTTTTGCTAATCTAAATGACTAATGAAATAATAAATATTTAAAGTATGATTGTATATATGTATGTATGTATGCCTCGAGGTTCTCTCCAATGTACACAAAAATATAAGTAATGTATATATAACGCGAAGGGGAATCTTTTTAGATATTTTTCCTTTGCTGAGAGTATAATATATATATAGCGCCGGCATAAGCGTCAAGCTGACCCGAGGGCCATAGCATATATAAGTTCAATGAACCTCTCTTTGGGAATGTTTATGGTTTCGATTGGTCAATGCCATTGTACGTGTATATATATAAATATATGTGTCTGCGTGTATGTATATAGCTATGTGCTACATAGATTTTCTTTTCAATCCTGCAAAAGATTACGATTCGCAAGAGTTCACTTGCGAGTGTATTATGTTTATGTATATATATGTATATATATATATTTTTTGTAATTCTTTATTTACGTATCCAATTGACGCACGTAGCGACTTATAAATTCATTTAATTGCAATTTAATTTCACTGTATTATTCCACATATATAAGAAAGTTTCGCGACCTCGGCACCTGTTTAAATAAAAATTCTATTTTCATCGGGGTCACCGTGTGCCCGCGCACGCCTGCGTCTGTCAAATTTTGTTTGCATAACACTTAATTTTTATATATATATATATATATGCTTACATATGTATATACTACAATTATATTTTTCTGAATTATATCAAACGAGGTCGACTTACTCTGAAACACGCTTGCGAATCGTCGTCGTTGTGTAAGCATATACGATCTCCGTAAATCAGCTGATGATGATTGTTCCATATTGCTTGCGAGAAAGCATGCGAGTGCTAATAGAATTAAATGAAGAGAAACAAACACACACACATATATATATATCGTCATGATTTCTTTTTGTTTTCTTTCCAGCTATACTTTTTCTGGGAATACGTATTATTAACGTATTAGATGCCGAATCATCGCGCGCACGTTATATAGAGATATCGTAACTATTTACTGGATTATATAATGATGATAGAAAGAGGGAGAGAGAGAGAGAGAGAGAGAGACAAAAAAAGATATTATCATACTCGTCGCAAGAGATGTAAGAAACATCGATTTAACTATACTACGCTATTAAATATATTTTTTCCGCAAACAAAACACACAGAGAGAGAATATATATATAGCGCCTCTCTATACGAGGATTAGCTTGACGCAAATCATTCTCGTTCGTTTTTTTCGTATATTTTAACATTAATTATTAACTCACTGGAAAACTTCCAGTAGAGCACGCGCGCACTGTAGTGAATTTCGTGTCTATATAGATATATATACACATCCATATATATATATATATATATAAACTTGATATCATGCGATATACGTGTATGAATACAGGTCGAGTCGAACGCAATTGTATACGAGTTTAGAAGCAGTGTATATAATGTAGAATTCACAGAGGAGCACGCGCGCGAGTGGCCGAACATTAGCCGTGTGTCAGGTGTGTGCGTAACAAAGAAACGCCGTTTGCGTATATAAATGTGTATGTGTATATATATATATATATATATATATATACAGACCTTCTTTCTTTTCTTTTTTTTTCTTTTTGTTTTCTTATTTCACGATTTTTACAAGTTACCGGGAGGATTCATCGGTTTCCGTTATACGCTATACCATGATATGCCGTAACGTTTCACTAAAGACAAGACGTACACCATATCGCACTTCGTATATATATATATACATATACATGTATGTGTGTGTGTATATATATGTATATATACGACGTGTATATGTATACGCATTGTTTGTCAGACGACGACAATGAACGGAATTCTTTCGCGGTTCAACAAATGTTGTATATAAAGCCGTGCGCGCGCGCGCGGTTATCGTTATAAAAGACCGCGAGAGAGTGAGAGAGAGAAAGAGAGAGAGAGAGTCGGAGGGAGGAGTCGATGATGATGCGCCTGTTGACAAAATACTAAGGAGAAATCCGCGCACACGCGTGCGCATAGCGCCGAACGATAACAATATTGCCGCTGCTGCTATGCGCGCATGCGAGCAAGTGTCTTTATTGTATAAAAGAACAGTATATGAGAAAGAGTTGTATAAAGGGGGATGGAGATATGAGAATGAGGCTAAAATGTGTAATCGGCCGTGTGATAACAGAGCGGGTTACATGCGTTCTAAAACGAATGATACATAGTCTTTTCTTTAGTTTTTTTGGTTTTCATAAATATACGTATATACTATTTACGGGCATTTGACGTACAAACTGTGACAGGTCAAAATTTTTTTATGTGTTCCAAATTAGCCGTAGAATACAAATCTTAAATTTTGGAGCAATATATGGTTATGACATATATAATAATAATAATAATAATAATAATATATACTTAAAGGTTGAGAAATTTTAGGTTTTTGGTATCAATATATTGAAATACAGTATTCAAAAAATTTCAAGATTTTTTAGTTAAAATATCATAAAGATTGAAAAATTTAAAAAAAAAGTCTAATTCAAATGGTTGCATATTTTGCTTCAAAATTTTAGATTTGTATTCTAAGGCTATACTTTGGAATTGATAACAAAATTTTGAGCAATTTTAAAATTTTGATCTATTAAAGTTGACGGGAAATGGCTCATATCTATATATATGTGCGAATGTCACGAAATCTGCGACGAAACTCGAAAAAATGGATTCTAAAATTTAATTTTCAAGCACCCCTATCAAACCTGGTTTTTCTTGTTAGTTATAGAGTATCGAGGATTTTTCTTTTTTGATACTTTAAACAACAACCAAAATCCATTCAGATATAGGTGTGCTTGAAAAAAAATTTTGAAATCCACTTTCCGAGTTTCGCCGCAGATTTCGTGAGATTCGCATATATATACATAATACACGTACATAAACGTCGAGACTAAAAGATGCACTTGTTATCGCGACTGCTGAATCAAAAAATGCCTTATAATACGAGGCCAAAGTGGGAGTGCGAAATTCTCGTATTTACATACTCCCGCTTCCTCTCCAATATATACATATACCCACATATACATGTGTACGCATGCATACATATACATACACATAGAGAGAAAGAGAGACAGTCGCATAACGATTCCAGGATGAGCTAATTTACGATACGCTCGTAATTCTCCTTTTCTGAATGCTTTTCTCGGCAAATATTATTATCTGCCTGCGCCCGCGCCTGCCCGCGCCGCTCACGTAGTCACTCGCTCGCGATACATACCTACACACATACACACACATATATATATACACAGAGAGAAAGACAGACAGAAAGAGAGAAGGGGTATATATACGGAATCGGCGGGTGGGCGAGTGAGAGAGAGAGACAGACGTGCGCGCGCGCTCCTTTGAAAAATTTCGTAATTGCAGTGCATAATTCAGGCGAGGGGCCGGGGCGATTACTACGCTCGCGGAGCTAGAGAGAGAGAGAAGGCCTGGACTCTCTCGCGCGCGCACGTGGATAATGCAAGCGGCCCTCGCACGGTGATATACGTTTTGGCGAGGACATCGATGCTATGTATATGTATATATATATACGTATATACGAAGCGAGCGAGCGACAAACCCGATGACACGGCGCTTGAAAGAGAAGCTTGCTTATATACATATACACACACACACGTACGTAGATATAGATATATAGAGAAGAGTATAAGAGCAGTACCGTCGCGTATATATATATAGGTGCGGGTAGCTGCGCCGCGCTCCGGGAGCATTAAATATAGACAGCGATTTGTCGGCCGCGGACTGTCACCTGCGCGCGTATATGTATATATATGCGTGCAGTGTGTATATGCACGCGCGTGAGGATATTATGGGCTTTCGTTTTGTGTCGTTGCGGTGTAAGTGAGAGAAGGGTCTTGTCGTATAGTGCAGGTTATCGCGTCGCTCTTATCGGTGTATCGTCGTGATATTTTCGTGTATGTATAGATTATAAGGGGGCTGTTCTTTTGGTAAGAGAGAGATTTTCTTGTATGTAAAGGTTATACCTGAGGAAGGAACAAGTGTATATAATGATTTGACAATGTGTTGGTTCTTTTGTAAGTTGTAATAAAAACATTATGTATATGTGACGAGCTTAATGGAATGTATGTACACTGAGAGAAATGGTCTAGGAAATTTTAATACAACTTTAGTAAAAATTACTATATTTTATACAAACGGTG